>CM055116.1:430536091-430906091 GCA_029206835.1 Rana muscosa
GTGTGCTAGTGTGACAGGAGTAAGGAGTGGAGTGGGGGAGTTTTTTTTTTTTTCTTAAATCGGCCACAAAAATCGGCCGCCCCAATTTCTAAATATCGGCATCGGCCAGAGAAAAACCCATATCGGTCGACCTCTACCTAGGATACAGCGAGAAAAAAACTTTTCTATAGTAACTTAGGAATATGAAATAATGAGCCTGAGGAATGGTGTAGAAATATCTAGGTGTGACTGAAAGGAATAAAAAAAAAAAATAAAAAAAACTTGATTGGGTCATGGTGTGAATGGTCTGGACAATAGAGTTTGTTCTTTGGCGACAATGCTGTGATTTTTATCTTGGTGAAGGCTTTTGGAATTGATGGTGTTCAAATTTTCTTCTGCATTTGTTCTACTAATAAAATAACTACTAGCTATACTGCAGTTGTCCCACTAAGTAACCGAGTTTGTGAGGACTCCATTGGTCAAGGTATTTTGAGGTTCCAACTGAAGCAGATGTTCTCTTTGGAACATCTGCCACAAGAACTAGGACAAAAAGACAACTTGGTCCTGAAGACCCAAAATAACTAAATGTAGATCTGCCATCTGTGCCGAAACACAGAAAGGTAGGAAGTGAAGAGCCAAGGAGGGAGCGGAAAGCAAAGATATAGTTTGTATCCCTAGAATATCACTCCTTGCTTCTAAGCACCTGAAAGGCAAAAGCAGGCCAAGCCAGGCAGGTGCTCTAGCCTCCAGTAATATCCTTAATATCAATAACAAGTCAAAAAAATAAACTGTCCTCCAAAGACCATGCGCGGGGCAGGTGCCCCATGGATGCAGGATCCACAAACCAGCACTTTAACCAGAATGCTCTACACATCCGTTCTGACAAAAGCCCAATGAGGAAGACAAGCCAAGGTGCTCCCTGCAAGTCATCACAGCTGAAATCTAAAGCTCCAACAATTAGCTCAATACACACTCATCAGTGAAGAATCAACTACCACAGTGGAGAGATCCCATTAAAGGGCTTACGCCCATTCTGCCATGGTTTAACAAAGTAAATTCACTGCAAGAATTAGACAAAGGGCCAGGCTGGCCAAAAAGAACAGTTCAAAAAAAGGGTTTTTTTCTATGAGGAAGTCGCATGACATCCGGAGGCAGAGCTTATGATGTCATCACGCCCAGAAGTCCAGTAACGGCCCTTTTACATGCAGTTTCCATAGACGTTTATCCTTAAGGGAGCCATCTGTTTTTATATTCAAAGTGGCGACCCATCTTGTGCACTGGAGTTTTTAGTGCACCCGCTTTGTGAATAGTTTTTATTCTTTGGTCTGAATAAACCATTGGGTGTTTACTTACTACACCATGAGAGGTTTAGCTTTTCTCCCACTTGCTACAGGTCCCAGGATGGTTTGATGATTTGCCAGAGGCTGCACAATATATATCTAGTATCTGGGAAAGCGTGATAGACCTCAACTTAGTGTAGGTCGCTTTGGGAGGCAAGAGGCTGCAGTGATCGGTGGAGGGCACTGTGGTGGATCACTTATTTTTATGCCAAGTTAATCTCATATGAATGATGTATATGAATATCAAGGAATTGACATTAAGCACATTTGATTTAAATTGTATATGGACATTATTAATGGACTTTTATTGATTTGCTATTGTTGCATTTCTCTATTTATAGTTATTCACACTGCTGCGCTGCACTTTTTTTGGGAACGCACAAAATGCGACAACGCGCCATGATTTTGTTCCGTTTTCATGCAGCCACGGTAACGGATGGCCAGGTGTACATGAAGCCTAAGAGTTGAAGACCTACAGTGGGTCAAAAAAAGTATTTAGTTAGCCACCAATTGTGCAAGTTCTCCCACTTAAGAGGAAAGAGGCCTGCAATTGTCATCATAGGTATACCTCAACTATGAGAGACAAAATGTGGAAACAAGATCCAGACAGACAATCACATTGTCTGATTTGGAAATAATTTATTTGCAAATTATGGTGGAAAAAAATAAGTATTTGGTCAATATCAAAAGTTCATCCCAATACTTTGTTATATATCCTTTGTTGGCAACGACAGAGATCAAACGTTTTCTGTAAGTCTTCACAAGGTTGTCACACACTGTTGCTGGTATGTTGGCTCATTCCTCCATGCAGATCTCCTCTAGAGAAGTGATGTTTTGGGGCTGTCGCAGGGCAACACAGACTTTCAACTCCCTCCAAATGTTTTCTATGGGGTTGAGATCTGGAGACTGGCTAGGCCACTCCAGGACCTTGAAATGCTTCTTACGAAGCCACTCCTTCCTTGCCTGGGCGGTGTGTTTGGGATCATTGTCATGCTGAAAGACCCAGCCACGTTTCATCTTCAATGCCCTTGCTGATGGGAGGGGGTTTGCACTCAAAATCTCACGATACATGGCCCCATTCATTCTTTCATGTACACGGATCAGTCGTCCTGTTCTCTTTGCAGAGAAACAGCCCCAAAACATGATTTTGCCACCCCCATGCTTCACAGTAGGTATGGTGTTCTTTGGTTGCAACTCATCATTCACTCTCCTCCAAACATGACGAGTTGTGTTTCTACCAAACAGTTCTACTTTGGTTTCATCTGACCACATGACATTCTCTCAATCCTCTTCTGGATCATCCAAATGCTCTCTAGCAAACCTCAGATGGGTCCGGACATGTACTGGATTAAGCAGGGGGACACGTCTGGCACTGCAGGATCTGTGTCCATGGTGGCGTAGTGTGTTACTGATGGTAGCCTTTGTTACGTTGGTCCCAGCTCTCTGCAGGTCATTCACTAGGTCCCCCCCGTGTGGTTCTGGGATTTATTTTTGTTCACCGCTCTTGTGATCATTTTGACCCCACGGCGTGAGATCTTGTGTGGAGCCCCAGATCGAGGGAGATTATCAGTGGTCTTGTATGTCTTCCATTTTCTAATTATTGCTCCCACAGTTGATTTCTTCACACCAAGCTGTTTGCCTATTGCAGATTCAGTCTTGCCAGCCTGGTGCAGGTCTACAATTTTGTTCGTGTCCTTTGACAGCTCTTTGGTCTTCACCTTAGTGGAGTTTAGAGTGTGACTGTTTGAGGTTGTGGGCAGGTGTCTTTTATACTGATAAGTTCAAACAGGTGCCATTAATACAGGTAATGAGTGGAGGACAGAGGAGCCTCTTAAAGAAGATACAGGTCTGTGAGCCAGAAATCTTGCTTGTTTGTAGGTGACCAAATACTTATTTTCCACCATAATTTGCAAATAAATTCTTTCCAAATCAGACAATGTGATTATCTGGATTTGTTTCCACATTTTGTCTCTCATAGTTGAGGTATACCTATGATGACAATTACAGCCCTCATCTTTTTAAGTGGGAGAACTTGCACAATTGGTGGCTGACTAAATACTTTTTTCCCCCCAACTGTAGGCGAGGATGTGATATGATCATCTCATGATATAAAATGGACCGATATAAGGCAGACATCAATATACAGTAACTAAAAAATAAAATACTAAAGCGCTAAAATGGTGCAAGAGTGCAATACAAATCTGTGAAATAAACCTAGGATAACCAAATGATTCAGCTGCAATCAATGTGTCTGATAACATATAAGTGAATGTGCAATGTGATATTGATGCGCTATGAATCAACCCTAGATAAATAAACCATAACATATAACTAAATATAATGTGACCCAAATGCGATCTGTATATATATATATATATATATATATATATATACATACACACACACACACACACACACACACATATACACACATATACACACACACACACATATACACACACATTCCACTGTGCAAAAAGTGCTCAAATATGTGCCAACAAACGTATAACCAGTGTTCAGGACCCCCGATGGGATCAATCCAGTGCAAAAAAAGAAGAAAACAAAAAAAAAAACAGCCTGGAAGAGAACTTCTGTTGTGGCTGCTTCGCACCAAAACACTCTGAGTTGAAAGCATAAATAGTTTCTCAGTCCTTTTCTGTAGACCAATCAGAGCACTCTATCACCACAATCCCCCTTTTTCCAACTAATCACAGGTCAGCACAGCTGTCAGATTAGATACCTTGAGCAGTCACAGTTATAACTTGAGCAATCTCAGTTATAACTAATATGGACAAATCATGGAAGACAAAAGGAAAGAAAACCTCATTGTGCAGTGTTCTCATACACAGAGGTAATATAATGCATACAGCGCTTCCACTCACGTGACCAACATAAGTATATCGCAATAGCCAGCCACAGTTCAGCTCATTAGAGCGCTTCTCCTTCACAGCTCCGGCTTCCGACACCTCCAAGTGCCGCTGGTAGCGTGATTAGGGCTCCTCCCCCTACGCGTTACGTCACGCGACTTAGTCATGGGTATCCAAGTCACGTTACGTGTGACGTAACGCATAGGGGAGGAGCCTAATCACTCTACCAGCGGCACTTGGAGGTGTCGGAAGCTGGAGCTGTGAAGGAGAAGCGCTCTACTTAGCTGAACTGTGGCTGGCTATTGCGATATACTTATGTTGGTCACGTGAGTGGAAGCGCTGTATGCATTATATTACCTCTGTGTATGAGAACACTGCGCAATGAGGTTTTCTTTCCTTTTGTCTTCCATGATTCGTCCATAGGAGTTATAACTGAGATTGCTCAAGTTATAACTGACTGCTCAAGGTATCTAATCTGACAGCTGTGCTGACCTGTGATTAGTTGGAAAAAGGGGGATTGTGGTGATAGAGTGCTCTGATTGGTCTACAGAAAAGGACTGAGAAACTATTTATGCTTTCAACTCGGAGTGTTTTGGTTCGAAGCAGCCACAACAGAAGTTCTCTTCCAGGCTGTTTTTTTGTTTTTGATTTCTTCTTTTTTTGCACTGGATTGATCCCATCGGGGGTGCTGAACACTGGTTATAAGCTTGTTAACACATATTTGAGCACTTTTTGCACAGTGGAGTGTGTGTGTGTGTACACACACAATATATATATATATATATATATATATATATATATATATATATATATATATATACACACACACACACACACACACACACACACACACACACACAGATCGCATTTGGGTCACATTATATTTAGTTATATGTTATGGTTTATTTATCTAGGGTTGATTCATAGCGCATCAATATCACATTGCACAATATACAGTAACTGCTTTTATATTCCCAATTTCCTTTTGTGGATTGATACATAAATAGGACTTCCACTATACCACATCTGTAATTGTTACACCACACCAAAACAGAGAAACATTTCAGTCACTTTACAATATTGTATTTTAAGTTACACCATGGAGAAGGCCAAAGTTTCATAAAAACATCAAGTTTATTTAGAATTGCTTTAAAACAAACAGTAGGATACTTGACCTACAAAATACAAAACTTATTTAAAAACACATAAGACATGAACATTACTATATGACAGTGTTTCTACATAGGGAACGAACACCTCAATGGAGCAATAAATTGGTTTACAAAGAAATCATGAGTAAATAGATGTAAAGATACATAGCGAGGCGTCTTCCCTGTATAAAGTGTCAACACATTTCGTGGCAAAGGTCACTTTCTCAGGACGGAACACTTCTATTATAATGCACAAGATATGATGCAAAAAAAATAATCTTATTAAATACATATATAGCACATATAATCAGTCATACATACAAAATAGACAGTCTCTCACATGTTAAGGTGGTGCACAACAGTCTCCCAGGCGAACATAGGAGGCAACGGTAGCCACAGGGCAAAACAGTCATGAGGGAGAGCCAGACCCCTAGGCCAGTGTTTCTCAACTCCAGTCCTCAAGTCACCCGAACAGGTCATGTTTTCAGGCTTTCCATTATTTTGCACAGGTGATTTGATCAGTTTCACTGCCTTAGTAATTACCACAGCCTTTTCATCTGAAGGAAATCCTGAAAACATGACCTGTTGGGGCGCCTTGAGGACTGGGGTTGAGAAACACTGCCCTAGGCACAGGTTGAAGTTCTATCCCTGCCGAAACTGCAGTACAAACTACTACTACCACCATCCTCAGAGTAACCAAAAAAAAAAAGTATAACCAACTTGAGAATTAAACCTAAATATCCCCCTTACATGTATACAAAATTTGGTTAAGGCAAATCCCCTTATCCCTCTGATGTCATGAGTGTACAGAAGCATACAGAAATGGAGTAGAACACATGCCCCTATTACCAGGAAATGTTATATAGCCACCACTTGGACACTTTTACAAGGCAATGGATACAACAAAATATTGGGCCATAAATAATACATATATGGATCCCTACAGCTGGGCTTACCTGTATCCAAAGCCAAGATAGTGAGTGAGTGTGAGTGTGACTGAGAGTCACTGTGTATATCTCTCTCTCTCTACTTCACACAATAGAGATGCAACAAATGATTAATTTCATGATATGGACTGGGTAGTGTGCTAATAATGAAAGGATGCCACATTGTTTGTGTCCTGGGGTTCCTCCTAGATCTGGATCAAGGCATCATAGAGCTCCAGAACAGACTGAGGTGCAACCTGTTGGCGTCGGATAGACCGAAACAAAATGTTCCAGAGGTGTTCTATTGGATTTAGGTCAGGAACTGGCAGAATACTCTTGCCACATGAGACCGGGAAAGGTCATGCACCAGGAGGAACCCAGGACCCACTGCACAAGTGTAGGGTCCGACAATGGGTCGAAGGATTTCATCCCGATACCCAATGGCAGTCAGGGTGCCATTGTCTAGCCTATAGAGGTCTGTGCGTCCCTCCATGCATATGCATCCCCAAACTATCACTGACCCACCACCAAAAACGGTCATGCTGAACAATGTTACAGGCAGCATTACATTCTCCATGGCTTTTGTAGACCCTTTCACGTCTGTCACATGTTTAGGGTGAACCTGCTCTCATCTGTGAAGATTACAGGGCACCAGTGGCAGACCTGCCAATTCTGGTGTTCAATGGCAAATGCCAATCAAGCGCCATGGTGCTGGGCAGTGAGCACAGGGCCCACTAGAGGACATCGGGCCCTCAGGTCACCCTTATGCAGTTTGGTCAGAGACATTCTCACCAGTGGCCTGCTGGAGGTCATTTTGTAGGGCTCTGGCAGTGCTCATCCCGTTCCTCCTTGCACAAAGGAGCAGATACTGGTCCTGCTGATGGGTTAAGGACGTTCCACGGCCCAGCCCAGCTCTCCCAGAGAAACTGCCCATCTCCTGGAATCTCTTCCATGCTCTTGGGACTATGCTGGGAGATGCAGCAAACCTTCTGGCAATGGCACATATTGATGTGCCATCCTGGGAGGAGTTGGACTGACTGTGCAATCTCTATAGGGTCCAGGTATCACCTCATGCTACCAGAAGTGACACTGATCCTATCCAAAATGCACAATTAGTGAAAGACAGTCAAGAAAAGGAGTAGGGGAAAAAAAAAAAAAAAAAGAAGGGGGAGGAGGTCAGTGGCCTCCATCTGTAAAACCATTCCTGTTTTGGAGATCATCTCATTGTTGCCCATCTAGTGCACCTGTTAATTTCATTAAAGCAGAGGGGAAAAGTGGAAGCTCCGCTTATCTGTCTCCCCCCCCCCCTCATGCACAGTAGGGAACCGGCTTCACTGCTAGGTTCCATTACTACGAACGGCAGCGGCAGCACCCGAGAGCCGATGGAAACACGGGTTGGAATCCAGGACAGGCAAGTGTCCTAGTAAAAGTCTGCAGCTAAAATGTGTAGCTGCTGACTTAAAAAAATTTGTGCAGTGGGGTGGAACGCCGCTTTATCATCAAAGCAGCTGAAACTGATTAACAACCACCTTTGCTACTTAACTGATCAGATCAATATCCCAGTAGCTTGAATTGACTCTATGCTATACTCCAATAAAAAAAAAAAAAAAAAAAAAAAAGAAGTGTTCCTTTAATTTTTATTGAGCTGTGTGTTTGTATACAACATAGATAGATGGATAGAGATAGTGGAGGGGTGTGGATATACATTTTATATTAAAGTAGTGCTAAAGGCTGATACTTTTTTGCATGGATACAGTCATTTTAAATATATTGTACAATACTGGTAAACGTTTACTTTAACCACTTCAGCCCCGGGAAGAATTGGCTGCTCAATGACCAGAGCATTTTTTTGCGATTCAGTACTGCGTTGCTTTAACTGACAATTGCGCAGTCGTGCGACATGGTACCCAAACAAAATTTACATCCTTTTTTTCTCACAAATAGAGCTTTTTGGTGGTATTTGATCACCTCTGCGGTTTTTATTTTTTGCGCTATAAACAAAAAAACAGCGACAATTTGGAAAAAACACACACAATATTTTGGACATTTTGCTGTAATAAATAGCCCCGATTTTTTTAAAAAAGCTAAAAAAAACAAAAAAAAACAACTCAGTTTAGGCTATGTAGTCTTCTACATATTTTTGGTAATAATAATAATAAATAAAAAAAACAAAAAAAAAACACAAAAAGTATATATTGGTTTGCGCAAAAGTTATAGCGTCTACAAAATAGGGAATAGATTTATGGCATTTTTTTAATTTGTTTATTTTTTACTAGTAATGCCGGCGATCTGCAATTTTTTCATGGCGGACATATCGGACACTTTTTTTTCATTTTACAAAAGTGTTTGAGTAAAAAAAAAAAAAAAAGAAGAAGGTGCATACACAGTCAGCATGACATTCACATATACATAGGTCACAAAATGGTATCCATGAATCAGGTGGCACATTCAAAAACGGGTACAGCAGGTAATGCATAGTAGTGTGCACTGGGGCAAATCTATGAAAATACATACAGGAGATACAACAAAATGGAGGAGCTCTTCACACAGACGCTGCTGTCCACAATGCGCCTCCCTGATGCTGCCTAAGGTTAGGAATCGCGTGGCAGCATCCTCCGTTCCCTTGGATTCTCCAGAGGACTCTACTTCTGAGTGACTGTCCCCTTCAACATATGCACCTTTCCAGGTGCAGGAGAGGCCAGTGGACCACAGCAAGCCTGTTTCCTTGACCACCCCACAGCGATCGTACCCTAATACCTTGATCTCTCAATACATCCTCCAATCACTAGTGTCTCGTGCCCCCTGTTGGGGAATCCCTCCTCTAGGGTGTCTCCCATCCGGGCATACACTGGTCGCCGGACCTTGGTGGGGTGCAGTTATTGAAACAAAAGCACCTGTTTCTTTTTAAGTGGATGCAGCAATATGACTCAAGCAATTACATATGACATGCTAACCATTGCTGACACAATCATTTTCCCTGAAGAAGAAAAATCCTTTCGAAACGCGTCTGTTTCATCATTCTATGTTTTCATTTAATGGTGCCTCTGATTGTCAGAATTGTGTATTGCATTTTCATATATGTTTGCATCCTTCTATGTCATACTATTGCTTCATGTAAATGTAGATCTCATCCATCTACTACCCCACTTTGTCTAATAAACACCCTTTTTTCTACTGTAATCTTTTACGCATTTACTACCAGAGTAATTTCCCTTTAAAGTCCCCCAAGAGGAATCCCTCCCGTCCACTGATCCACTGGGATGTGGGAAATTTTACTCTGTATGCCCGCTCCAGCACCTACTCCCCCTGTTGCAACAAAATGAAGGATAATCAACCAACAGAGCTTTCTACATTAGCGACTTAGGACAGGTCTACCGTTAACTGCAGGTTTCTGTGTCCTTCAACCAGTGGTCCCAAATTTTACTGTATTTGGCTGGGCAGCCTCTACTGGTTTATATACATTTTTTGTAGGGTAAAATCCCATTCACTTCTGCCTTCCAATCTGAAAAACTGGGGGGGGGGGGGGGGGATGATGGCCTCATTCATCCCCTGGCTATAAGCTTTCTGGCTGAGAATAGGGTAGGTATATCGGATGTGCCATAAAACATAACATTTTGGGCAGAAGGACCATTTTTACCAGGTTGATGCGGCCCCACACCCCCAGGGGTAGTCAAGCCCAAACCCGTATCTTGGCTCTAACCAACAAAAATAAGGGTTCTATATTAAAAGAGCAATATAGTCAGCCGGGCTCCTAGAGATGCGTATTGCCCAGTTCCAAATGGTATCTACCCTTTGGAGTGGCAATTATGCCTGGGACTTGGGCGGCGGGAAGCTATGAAATCGGGAGAATCTGTGACTTCCCCCAGTTGATCGAGTCTGGAGAATTTTCCAAACTGTTCAATTGTCTGAAGTGCCATTTGGAGGGAAGGACCTGAATCGGCAAGGTATAACAATGTATCGTCTGCATACATGCTAATTTTTTCTGTTATGGGTCCCACCTGCAATCCCCTTATCTCCGGGTTCGTGCGAATAGACATGGCCAAGGGTTCTGCAGCCAGAGCATAAAAGAAGTGGAGAGAGTGGGCAGCCCCGTCTCGTAACTCTGCTAAGGTCAAACACTGGAGACGGCCATCCATTCACCACCACTTTGGCTGTTGGGGCCTGGTAGTCTGACCCATTTATGGAATCTAGGGCCAAAGCCATAGCACTCCAGGCACTTCCACAAATATCTCAACTCCACGGAGTCAAATGCCTTAGCCGTGTCCAATGTCACAACCACCCGGGATCCTACGTTTTCGTGTGTGGATCGCAAGTTAATGTATAATTTGCGCAGATTAAAGGAGGTATTGCGACCAGGCATAAAACCTGCCTGATCTGTGTGTATCAGTGAGAGTATGACTTGGTTGATATTGGACACTTTTGGGACCATTGGCATCTATACAGCGATTAGTGCTATAAAAATGCACCGATTACTGTGTAAATGTCACTGGCAGGGAAGGAGTTAACACCAGGGGGCAATCAAGGGGTTGTGTTCCCTAAAGTGTGTTCTAACTGAAGGGGGATTGGACTCACTATAGGAGATTGCAGATCGTGGTTCCCAGCTTGTAGGAACTCACGATCGGCATCGCCTCTCCTCTCAGAAAAGGGATGTGTGTGTTTACACACACACACACACGTCCCTGTTTTTCCTCTCTGGCCCGCGATCGCTCGTGGCCAGAGGTCATCGCGACCGCCGGTCATGAGCTTTGGCACCCCTGCTGTGCCGCAGGCGCGCGCCTCTGGTGGCACGCACCTGCTATACTACTTAAAGGGACAGACTTACAGTTACGACGGTCCGCGGGAACGAGCCGAACTGCCGAAGTATAATGATAGCGGCTGGTCAGCAAGCGGTTAAATGTAATTATAATGCTTTATATTCCCGCCAGTCTATCAGCCTCCACCCTCTCTGTGTTCAGTTGCAGATATTTCCTGTACAGAGCCCTTGAAGTGATCTGCAAACCTTATATATTTTTCATTCGTAACAATAATGTCATACTTGCCTGCTCTGTGCAATAGTTTGCACACAGCAGCCCTAATCCTCCTCTTCTGGGGTACTACGCTTCTAGCTCCTTCTGCCTTCATAGTGTCCCTATAGAAAGCCTCAAAGTATAGTAGAGAGTGCGCCTATAGTAAAGTGAAAATAACTTCTGCTTTTAGAACCAACCTTTAACCGATTGCCGACTTTATATATACACGGCATCAAGGCGGCTTCCCTGTGCAGAATCACATACCTGTACGTGATTCTGCACGTCTGGGGCACAAAAAAAAGTGTCACTTAGTGCCCAATTTGTCCACTGCAATGTTGCAGTGCCGCTATAAGTTGCTGATCGCCGCCATTACTAGTAAAAATAATTAATTCCATAAATCTATCCCATAGATTTTAGATGTTATAACTTCTGTGCAAACCAATCAATATACGCTTATTGGGATTTATTTTACCAAAAATATATGTGGCAGAATACATATTGGCCTAAATTTATGAAGAAATTTGATTTCACACATTTTTTTATTGGATTTGTTTTATAGCAAGAATGGTTTTCAAAATGGGTCAGTATTTTTTGTTTATAGCGCAAAAAATAAAAAACCGCAGCAGTGATCAAATACCAGCAAAAGAAAGCTCTATTTGTGGGTGAAAAAACACATAGTAACACAGTGCCGTACCACAATAAATGGCCTGGTCATTAAGGGGGTTTAACCCTCCGGGAGCTCAACTGGTCAATTAACGCAGGACATGTCCCATGAGACATTTCTCCTTAGGGCTCTTTCACACGGGGCGGATCCGTGAAGATCCGCCCCGTGAAGCTCCGCCTGCTCAGCGGGGATCTCTCCGTTGATCCCCGCTGAGCCGGCGGATGACTGGGCAGTCCCCGCACATTGTGCAGGGACCGCCCTGTCAGAGCGACGCTCTCCCCTATGGGGGATTGGATGACGACGAACCGTAGAGTCCGTTGTCATCCGATCCGCTGCGCCGACGGAAGGAAAAATAGGGTTTTTCTCCGTCACACCGCTGACATCCGTGGCTCCATAGGGCTACATGGAGGATCCGTTCAGGTCCGCCTAAAAAACTGACAGGCGGACCTGAACGGACCCTCCGTGTGAAAGGGGCCTTACACATTTACAGGCACTTCGTGACATGTATGAATGGTGTACTGAGCTGTATGTGTGCTGCCCTGTATTTTCTGATACGTAAACAAATTATGCATTCTGTATTCAGGCCAACTAATTGATTATGAAAATAGTTAACTACTTTCATAATCGATTATGTTGATTAGTTGTTTCAGCCCTAATATACATACTCAACTCCATAAGATACAAAAAAAAAAAAAACAGTCACTTCCAGTGCTAAAATGTCTTCCAAGGTGAGGAGTACCAGATGTCAGATAAAATGGTGGTGTGAAAGGTATATATGGTATCCCAAAACTAGGTATCCTACAAAGGCGGTGCACCCCCGAAACGCATTAGTTGTACCCCATGTTCTGTGCATGTCCATGCACTGTGTTTATGGCCTTTTGTCAGTTGCATTTTGTGTGAAATTTTGCATCTTGCATTTCTGTTTTTCTTGTAATACACATCTTCATGCTGCACCATCCATGTGATGCTACAGCTGTCCCCTGCCTAATCCAAACTTGAGAACTGAGCAATTACATGACTCTACAAATAAGTGCACTTCGGTGACCCAAAAGAGGTTTTTTTGTACTCACCGTAAAATCCTTTTCTCTGGCGTCCATGGACTGACACAGCTCCAATACTTATACCCACGTGTTTATGTCCCTGCTCGCAGGAGAAGATCTAGGCAGAATGTTAGAAACATACATTCTAGAAAAAAACAGAGCTTTACAGCCCCGGCCAAGGGGGGGCTGTCCCTTTAGACATAACCCTCCCACCTGCAGCTAGCAGCCTCAGTTCGTAACAAAGCAGTACAAACCTTAAAGAAGGGTGGGTGCTGTGTCAGTCTATGGACGCCAGAGAAAAGGATTTTACGGTGAGTACAAAAATAGCATTTTCTCTCATCGTCCATGGACTGACACAGCTCTACTACTGAAACACGTGGGACGTCCCAAAGCAGTATCAGAAAAGGGTGGGAGCAGTAGTTAAGGAAAAACCAAACTCCACTCCAAACAAGCAGAACTCCTCAACGGAGGAGTTGCAACTTTTAACAGCGGCCTGCAACCCTTGCGGCCAAAGGAAGCATCTGAAGATGCAGCCACATCAACCTTATAGAACTTAGAAAAGGTATGAACGGACGACCAGGTCGCCGCCTTGCACATATGTGCAACCGATGCTTGATGTCGGAAAGCCCAGGAAGCACCAATTGCCCTGGTGGAATGCGCCGTAACCGGAAAGAAGGGCGCCCGCCCCTTAAGGGCATATGCCTGTATAACGGTCTGTCTGATCCACCTAGAAAAGGTGGCAGACGACACCGCTTGGCCCTGTTTTGGACCAGAGAGACACAAACAGTGAGTCAGACTTCCGAATGGAAAGAGTAGCAGACAGGTACACCCGTAAGGCTCGTACCACATCCAATGTATGAAGCGCAAACTCTCAGGGATGCGATGGGTGAGGACACAAGGACGGACGAACAATGTCCTCATTAAGGTGAAAGGCCGAGACCACCTTTGAAAGGAAAGACGGTCGTGGGCGCAACACCGCCTTATCCTTATGAAGGACCAAGTAAGGCGACTTGCGGGACAAGGCCGCCCACTCAGACACCCGAACAGAAGTAATGGCCACAAAGAAAGCCACCTTCTGGGACAAGGTCAAGAGAGGAATCTCCCGATATTTTCAAAGGGATGTTCTTGGAGAACCGAGAGCACCAAATTCAGATCCCAAGGAGGGGGAGGAGTCTTGACAGGGGGGAATTACATGGCGAACCCCCTGCACAAAAGGTGCTAATCAAGGAATGGCCCGCTAGCGGTCGTGGAAAAAGACAGCCCGGGCCGAAATCCGACCCTCGATGGTACGCAAGGCCAGCTTTTGGGTCACACCACGCTGTAAGAACAGCAAAATCTTGGGAACGGAATATGTCTGTGGACGCCATCAAGCTCCTCGCACTTAGCGATGTAAGCCTTCCAGGTACCGTGATAGATCAATCTGGAGGAAGATTTCCATGTCACAACATAGATGAGATGACCGAATCCGAGAGACCTCGGTCCCTCAGCACCTGGCTTTAACAGCCGTGCCAAAGCCAAGGACTGTAAAGCAGGATGAGGTATGGGACCATGAGACAGAAGGTCCACCCAAATAGGCAGTCACCAAGGAACGTCTGCGACTAGCCGAACTAGATTGGCGTACCAATTTCGCCGTCCCGGAGCAACGAGGATCACCAGAATGGCCTCGACCACTACTCTGCGAAGCAGGCGAGGCAACAACAGTAGCGGAGGGTAAGCATACATCAGGCGATACTGCCCCCATGGGCCACCAACGCATCTGCCCAGGGATCCCTGGACCTGGCCACGAATCTCCACATCTTGCGAGTGAGTCGAGAGGCCAAAAAGGTCCACATCCAGTGCCCCACCTCTGGTAAAGGAGGTGAAAAAACCTCCGGATGTAAAGACCCTTCACCTGGAATGCAGACGGCCGACAGGACCGTCCTGCAGCAGGATGGGTATGATAAACCCAAGGAGACCCCGTAATGTATCGGAGAAGGGAGGCCCCGGCTTACAGGGTGCCTCAATTGTTGGCCAAGAAAGGCAACCTGACAGAGCTTCCCTAGAAACTCGGTCAGTGGCCAGTAACTCAGCCTCTACAGGTGGCGCAGACCCACCCCGGACACAGAGACCCTAGAGGCTAAAGCAGTTCCAATGCACCTGCTCGGTGACTGATAGATGAAGCAGAGGCTTTTGCCCACTCTAACCTCAGCATGGCGAACACAGTCCAAGCCAGCACTTCTGCTCCATTGATAAGTGCTGATTGTACAAACACATAGTTTATACTGTGTATTGCGTCAAAACGCGCAATTAGAGCGTGGGAGGAAACCCCCTTAGCCCTAAAGAGCATAGTACAACCACATACGGCGTATGTAGTTTAGTATGTGTGGTGTAGCGTTCGGGGAACCAGCTAGATCGCAGGACACAGGCTTTTCAAACAAAAGGACGTTTATTAAACTTAAATGGCTTCACAGCAGCAAAACAAAAAGGAATAACAGTCTCACCGACTTGTAGAGCTTATAACTGCTGTTGCAGTTAAACAGTCCTTACTTGGTGTTGCAGGTAAGTTTCCCAGCTAGCAGGCTTCCATGTAGGCCACTGCCATGTACATTCACAGCTTTCCAGAGCTTTTCACAGCCTCCACAGCTTTTGCAGTGTCCACCATTCACCATGCACAGACATCACTACACTCCTTCCTCTCACCTAAAACTTCCTGTCTCTCTTAAACCACTTCCTTGGACAGGTGTGTTAACCCTTTCTGTTCCCTTAAAGGAACCACAGGCCAAACAGAGGGGAAATATAGCGTCCTTCCAGGACACAGCCACGGCGTCCTGTACATATCCCCCCCCCCCTGTGCCCCAACGCCAAGGAAGTAGAGGCAACAGTGGAGCTAAAACAATGGACTCGGGAGAGGGCATCTGCATTTTGCTGCAGTCTCCCGGGCCTATGCTCCACTACAAATTTAAATTCCTGGAGCTCCAGGAACCAACGTGTAATCCTGGCATTAGTCCCTTTACCTTGCCTCATCCATGTTAAAGGGGCATGGTCAGAAATCAACCTAAACTTCCTTCCCAAGAGGTAATATCTGAGGGATTCCAGAGCCCACTTAATGGCCAGACATTCTCGTTCGACTATAGCATAGTTTTTTTTTTCGCTGGTGTCAACTTCCTACTGAGGAAGACTACTGGGTGCTCCTCCCCATGAACAACCTGTGACAACACAGCTCCCAATCCTACATCGGAAGCATCAGTCTGGACAACGAACTCGTTTGAAAAATTGGGTGCCATCAGGACAGGGTGTTGGCACAGTGCTGACTTGAGCTCCAAAAAAGCCTTTTCAGCATCTGCATTCCATTTCACCATGACCGATTTCCGACCCTTAGTCAGATCGGTCAATGGAGCCGCCAATATGACAAAGTTGGGTACGAATCTCCTGTAGTATCCCACCATGCCCAGGAATGCACGTACCTGCTTTTTTGTGAGGGGGCGGGGCCAATTCTGTATAGCCTCTACCTTGCTAACCTGAGGTTTCACCACCCCTCTACCCACAATATAGCCCAGGTATTTCACCTCCTCCATTCCCAAAGCACATTTTTCAGGGTTTATTGTAAACCCCTCCTTCCAAAGAGAGTCCAGTACTGCCTGGACTTTGGGCAAGTGTGATTCCCAGTCTCTGCTAAAAATGACTATGTCGTCCAAGTACACTGAGGCATACTCCCGGTGAGGTCGTAAAAACCTATCCATTGCTCGCTGGAAAGTGGCTGGAGCAGTTTGCAGTCCAAAAGGCATTCGTTTGTACTGAAAACTCCCCTCTGGGGTAGAAAAATAGGATTTTTGTACTCACCGTAAAATCCGTTTCTCTGGCATCCATGGACTGACACAGCGTGTCTTATACACCTTTACACGTGGGTTATGTCCCTGCTTGCAGGAGAAGACCTAGGCAGAATGTGAGATGTTATACATACATTCTAAACAGCCAGAGCTGAACAGCCCCGCCCAGGGGGGCGGTCCCTCCGGACATAACCCTCCCACTGCAGTCAGCAGACCTCAGTTCGTAACAAAGCAGTACAAACTTAAAAAGAAGGGTGGGTGCTGTGTCAGTCCATGGATGCCAGAGAAACGGATTTTACGGTGAGTACAAAAATCCTATTTTCTCTTGTCATCCATGGACTGACACAGCGTATCTTATACACCATTATACGTGGGATGTCCCAAAGCAGTGTCAAGAGGGATGGGAGCAGTATAAATGGAAAACCAAAAACTTCACTCCAAACAAGGCAGAGCTCCTCAACGGAGGAGTTGCAACATCAAACAGCGGCCTGCAACACCTTGCGGCCGAAGGAAGCATCCGAAGATGCAGCCACATCAACCTTATAAAACTTAGAAAAGATATGAACAGACGACCAGGTCGCCGCCTTGCACACTTGTGCAACCGACGCTTGATGTCGGAAAGCCCAGGAAGCACCAATTGCCCTGGTGGAATGTGCCGTAACCGGAAAGGGAGGCGCCCGCCCCTTGAGAGCATAAGCCTGAATGACGGTTTGTCTTATCCACCTAGAAATGGTGGCAGACGAAACCGCTTGGCCCTGTTTTGGACCAGAGACAGCCACAAATAGTGAGTCAGACTTCCGAATAGAAGCAGTAGCTGATAGGTACACCCGCAAGGCTTGTACCACATCCAAAGTGTAAAGCGCAAACTCTCTGGGATGCGATGGGTGAGGACACAAGGACGGGAGGACAATGTCCTCGTTTAAGTGGAAGGCCGAGACCACCTTTGACAGAAAAGAAGGTCGCGGACGTAACACCGCCTTATCCTTATGGATGACCAAAAAGGGCGACTTGCAGGACAAGGCCGCCAATTCAGACACTCGTCTAATGGAAGTAATGGCCACCAAGAAGGCCACCTTCTGAGACAAAGTCAAGAGGGGAATCTCTAATATTTTCAAAGGGAGGTTCCTGGAGGACCGAGAGCACCAAATTCAGATCCCACGGGGGAGAGGAGGCTTGACAGGGGGGAGCACATGGCGAACCCCCCTGCACAAAGGTGCTAACCAAGGGATGACCCACCAGCGGTCGCTGAAAGAAGATGGCCAAGGCCCAAATCTGACCCTTAATGGTACTCAAAGCGAGCTTTTGGGTCACGCCACGCTGCAGAAAATGCAGGATTCTGGGAACGGAATACGTTCGTGGGCGCCAGTCCAGCTCTTCGCACATGGCGATGTAAGCTCTCCAAGTACGGTGATAGATCTTTCTGGAGGAAGACTTCCCTGCCCTTAACATGGTCGAAATGACCGAATCCAAGAGACCTCGGTCTCTCAGCACCTGGCTTTCAATAACCATGCCGTTAAAGCCAGAGACTGTAAAGCAGGATGAAATATAGGACCTTGAGACAGAAGGTCCCCCCGTATTGGTAACCGCCAGGGAACGTCTGCGACGAGACGTACCAGATCGGCGTACCAGTGACGCCGAGGCCAATCCGGAGCAATGAGGATCACCGGAATTCCCTCGGTCGCTACCCTGCAGAGCAGGTGAGGGAGCAACTGCAGCGGAGGATAAACGTATATCAGGTGATACTGACCCCATGGGGCCACCAACGCATCCGAGGCATCCGCCCAGGGATCCCTGGATCTGGCCACAAACCTCGACACCTTGCGATTGAGTCGAGAGGCCATCAGGTCCACATCCGGCGTGCCCCACCATCTGCAAAGGAGTTGAAAGACCTCCGGGTGCAAGGACCACTCTCCCTGGTCCAGCGCCTGGCGACTTAGATAGTCCGCCTGCCAATTGTCTATGCCCGGAATGTAGACGGCCGACAGAGCCGGCACGCTTCTTTCGGCCCACCTCAGGATGCGGGCGACCTCGGAAGCCGCAGCTGAGCTCCGAGTCCCCCCTTGATGGTTGACATACGCCACTGCTGTGGCGTTGTCCGATTGGATCCTGATGGAGTGACCCTGTAGTTTCTGCGACCATGAGGAGAGGCACAGTCTGATTGCCCGTATCTCCAGCACATTGATCGGTAAGAGGGCTTCGTCCGGAGTCCAAAGCCCTTGGGCCGAATGGACTCCCCAGACCCGTCAGGCTGGCGTCCGTCGTGATCACCGTCCATTGGATGGGGAGGAACGACTTCCCGGACCGAAGAGCCGGGGACCTCAAACCACCACGTCAGGGACGCCCTGACCAGGTGACTCACCTGGATCTGAAGATCCAAGGACAACGGGGATTTGTCCCAAGTGGACAAGATCTCTTTCTGTAAAGCCCTGGTGTGCGCTTGGGCATAAGGAACGGCCTCGAAGGAGGCCACCATGAGTCCCAGGACTCTCATGCAAAAGCGGATTGACGACCATTTTCGGGACGTCAGCACCCGTACTGCAGACTGAAGTGTCAGTAGTTTGTCTGGAGGTAGGAAGACTCTTGCCTCCAAGGAGTCCAGAATCAGACCTAGATACTCCAGACGCTGAGTCGGGACTAGAACCGACTTCTGAACGTTCAGGAGCCACCCAAACTCCCTGAGGGTCTGACTGACGATAGTCACACTTTCTTCCAATTCTGAGCCACTGTCTGCTCTTAGAAGAAAATCGTCCAGATAGCCCACGATAGCAATGCCTCGCTGTCTCAGCAAAGCTAGGACCGGAGCAAGCACCTTGGTGAACACCCTCGGTGCCGAGGCTAGGCCGAAGGGAAGAGCCACAAATTGATAGTGGACTTCGCCGACCGCAAAGCGCAGAAACTTCTGGTGGCCTGCGCAGATCGGAACATGCAAGTAGGCGTCCTTGATGTCCAAGGATGCCAGAAAATCCCCTTGATGGAGTGTCGCGATCACTGTGCGAATGGATTCCATGCGGAATTTTTGCACCTTCACGAAGGCATTCAGGGCCTTGAGGTCCAGGATTGGCCGAACCCCGTCCTTTTTTGGAACAACAAACAGATTCGAGTAGAACCCCTGAAACCTCTCCTGGGACGGAACCGGCACAATTACTCCGGACCCGATCAAATCCTGTACAGCCCCCAAGAGGGCTGCCCGACGGGCAGGAAGGAGAGGGAGATTTGAGGGAAAGAATCTGTCTGGGGGCCAGGAGCGGAACTCTATTCTGTATCCTGAGGTGACCACCTCGCACACCCACCGGTCGGAGATCCGGGAGGTCCACCGATCCGTGAACCTGCGAAGTCGACCCCCCACCCCAGAGACGGGCGGGGGCAAGACTTCACGCGGAGGCGGGCTTGGGAGCCGGCTTGTTCGGCTTACGCACCCAGGGGCGCTTGTGCCCGCCAGCCGCACTGTTGTCAGTCTGGGATGGCTTACCCGTGGACTCTGACGGACGAAAAAAAAACCTTTTTTGCTGGAAAGGAAGGACCCGGTTTACGTCGGGCCTCCTTACCCTTGATAGTTTGAGGAAGGAGAGTGCTTTTACCTCCCGTGACATCCTTGATGATGTCATCCAGAGCAGCACCAAAAAGTCTACCACCCTTAAAAGGTAGATCCGTCAGGAGCTTCTTAGAGGCTAGGTCAGCAGACCAGCATTTCAACCAGATGAGACGACGCAATACCACCGCCGAGACAGAGGCCCTGGATATTAAAGGGGCCGCGTCCAACGTGGCGTCGCACACATATATCAGACCCTGCACCATCTGGTGGGCCAGAGCAATAGTGTCTGGAGGAAGGTTATACTCCTGCAGTTTGGTGCAAAATTTTTGCCCATTCCGTGAGTGTCTGAGACACAAGGGTCGCCGCTACTACGGGCCGGAGGGCGGATCCCAACAAGGCGAACATGGCTCTACTCACCACTTCTGACCTCCTGTCAGTGGGGTCCTTAAACGCAGGAGTCCCCTCCATCGGGAGAGTGGTGGCCTTGTTTAAACGGGCGACTGGAGGGTCGACCACCGGGGGAGAAGCCCACTTTTTAAGCAGGGCGTCTTCAAAGGGGTATCTAATAGACAAATGCCGTGGGACCATAAAAGTCTTCTGCGGCTTTTCCCAGACCTGGTCAATGAGCTGGTCAAAGAAAGGTACATATGGAAAAACCTTTTTAGAAGACTTGGTCTTAAAAGAACCAAAAAGGAGACTGTGTCCGCCTGAGGTTCTGCGGTCGCAGCATTTAGCTTGAGAGTGTCCCTCACTGCATCAATGAGTTCACTAACAAGCGCCCTGTCATTTACTGACTCAGAACTGGAGTCTTCCTCACAAGGAATGTCCTGTTCAAAACCATCCAAATATTCAGAGCTAGGGTCCTGAGCAGCAATAGCTAGGCCCATATCTGAATCAGAGCATTCCCCTTGTGGAGATAAAGTGGGGAGAGGGCGCTTTTTTGCTCCCTTATGCTCACACACAGCTTCCATCCTGGTCAGAAATGATTCCAGGACTGCCGACAACTGGTCCATAGGGACCGCAGGTGCTGGAGCACTGGCTGCTGCCTCTGGCATGCGAGGGGAAGCTGGTGACGCTGACTCCATAATGTCCCTCTCTGAGACCACCCACAGGCTGTGCTGACTGAAGTAGGGGAATGCCCAGGGAACCCACCAACCTGACCAGGACCGCTCGGTTCTGCTGCTCTGTCTCACTGCGCCGCGCTGCTCAGTGTGAGTGAGCTGAGAGAGTGTGAGGAGATTCGCGCCCTTCCCAGCGGCGCTAGAGGCCAAACTAGTGCCAGAAAAACGTGCGGCTACAAGAAAATGGCCGCCGCAATGTGCTCCGGCGGGCCACGGCAAGATGGCCGCCAATGTAAAAATCAGCACACACACAAAACATGGCGCCGAACGGCGCCCAGGCCCCTCACATCCAAAAACAAAACAGCCCCAGCGAATGCAGAGCAGCATGAGCCCCCCCCCCCAGGACAGTATGGCCCCCAGGCACCCCACACAGTACAGCGCCAGCACTAGTGAACAGAGAGTGACATTAAAAAACACAGGGGGAGACAGGGAAAATCCCCCACACAAGAAACACACAGCATGTACTCACCTGCAGCCAGGAGAGACTACTTACCCGTCCCCTGAGGGACCCACTGGTGTGTTTCTGACAGAACTATCACAGTGCGGTACTGAGTAGCTGTCGGCCCGGTCCACCGCGAAAGATACAGCCGGACTGTTCTATCTTGAGAGGACCGCGGAGCTGAAAGCCCACCGGCCACCCCTGGAGTCGTGGGGCATGTCGTGAACTGAGTCTCACGCACACAAGGCGAGGATCAGCACGCTCGATGGTCGGACAGGGAAGACTACGAGGATATCTTGTACCCAACCTGTTGCCCAGCCGACAGTTGATAGAAGATCTCAAAAGAATAAAATAGGAAAAAAATTCCCAAAGGAATAAAAATAGGTCAGGAGACTGGCTCCTGAGAGAGCCACGTCTTCTCCTTCTGCTAGGCAGAAAAAAACTGAGGTCTGCTGACTGCAGTGGGAGGGTTATGTCCGGAGGGACCGCCCCCCTGGGCGGGGCTGTTCAGCTCTGGCTGTTTAGAATGTATGTATAACATCTCACATTCTGCCTAGGTCTTCTCCTGCAAGCAGGGACATAACCCACGTGTAAAGGTGTATAAGACACGCTGTGTCAGTCCATGGATGACAAGAGAAAAGCAGTTTTCTCTCTAGCAGCCTTAGTCATCGGGATTTGCCAATACCCCTTGGTAAGGTCTAATGTTGTGATATACCTGGCTGGACCTAGTCTCTCAATAAGCTCATCTACCCGAGGCATGGGGTAGGCATCAAACCGTGAAACCTCATTAAGTTTCCGGAAATCATTGCAGAATAGCAGAGTCCCGTTGGGCTTTGGTACCAACACAATAGGGCTCGACCACTCACTCTGCGATTCTTCAATGATCTCCAGGTCTAGCATCTTCTTCACTTCCTCTGAAATGGCCTTCCTTTGAGCCTCTGGGATGCGGTAGGGCCGGACAAAAACTGACTACAGGTTCCGTGATAATATCATGTTCTAAAACACTAGTTAGCCCTGGCAAGTCTGAAAACTTTTCTTTATTTCTCTGCAAGAACTCCTTTGCCTGCTGACTTTGGATTTTAGACAGGGTACTTGCTACTTGGACACTCTCCACCCCAACCTGAGGTTCAAGTCTTGCACTAGCCAGGGAGGTCACCGGTTCCCTGTCGGTCCAGGGCTTTAACAAGTTGACATGATATATCTGATACGGTTTCCTCTTGCCTGGCTGGTGGACTCTATAATTTACCTCTCACACTTTTTCCACAACTTCAAAAAAGGGACCTTGCCATCTGGCCAAGAATTTACTTTCCACAGTGGGAATTAGCACCGCTACTCGATCCCCCACTTGGAAGTGCCTTATTTTAGCAGCCCTGTTAGACACGTCGTTGAGCCTCCTGGGCTTTTTGCAAATGCTCCTTGACTAGTGGCATCACAGTTTGGATCCTTTCCTGCATTTGGGAGACATATTCAAGAACACTTATGCTGAACAGGTTCACTTTCCCATTCCATTAACAAAGTCAAGTAGTCCGCGAGGTCTCCGCCCATATACCAACTCAAAGGGCGAAAATCCCGTGGAGGCCTGGGGCACTTCCCTGATAGCAAAACAGAAGAGCTGGTAACAGGCAGTCCCAGTCTTTCCCATCCCTTTGTACCACTCTCGAGCATAGACTTAAGGGTCTTATTAAAGCGTTCCACTAACCCGTCCATTTGGGGATGGTAGACCGATGTGCGCAGCTGTTTAATCCGGAACAGCTTGCACACATCGGCCATAACTCTTGACATAAACGGGGTACCCTGGTCTGTGAGTATTTCCTTGGGAAAACCAGTTCGTGTAAACAACTGGAACAATTCCCGGGCAATAGCCTTAGAGGTGGTATTCCAAAGGGGAAGCGCCTCAGGATATCGGGTGGCATAGTCAAGAATCACCAATATGTAGGAGTAACCTTGAGCTGACTTTACCAAGGGACCCACTATATCCATGGCTATCCTCTCGAACGGGACCTCAATTATGGGCAGAGGGATCAAAGGGCTCCGGAAGTGGGTCACCGGAGCGGTCAACTGACAGGTGGGACAAGAGGTACAGTACTTCTTTACCTCTTTCAGACCTGGCCAATAAAACCGGTCGGTGATCCGTGCCTCCGTCTTCCCAACTCCCAGGTGTCCCCCTAACACATCGTCATGGGCCATGTCCAGAACCTTTCGTCTATATTGTTGGGGTACCAACAATTGTTCTACCACATTTTCTCTCACCTTGGTAACCAGATACAATAACTCATATATTGCTAAGTGTGGCCACCGCTCATTCGCACCTGGCTCTTGGGGAACCCCATTTACTACTACAACTTGTTCCCGTGCATGGGCCAAAGTGGGGTCCTGCATCTGAGCAGTACCAAACGCCCCCTGGGGAACACCCAAATCTGGCAGGGCAGGGGTAGAGGCCACTTTCTCGTCCTCTTCCCCCAGCATTACCTGAAGTGGGGAAGGTCCTCCCCCCTCAGTGTTTTGGTAGGTCTGTGGACCACATATCTTGACATTCTCAACAGTATCAGCTCTACTTTCATCACCATTAACCCAACCATTGGCAATTTTATCATTTGGATCCACATTAAGAACATTTGGCAGTTCAGGGTTATTCTTCTCAGCAGCAGGAACAGGGAGGCTAGTTTCTCCCCAATCTCTGAACTGTTCTCCTTGTTCCCACAGTTTTGTAAACAACGGACAGTCTCGTCCTATTATAACATCATGTACCAAGTTCTTTACCACCCCCACCTCTTGAGTACCAGTGCCACATGCTGAGGAGATGGTCACCGAGATGAGAGGGTACTCTCTAGTGTCCCCGTGAATGCACACCACCCGTAAGGTTTTTCTTACCGGACCGATCTTCCCAATTACTCTAGGATGAACCAGGGTTACCATGCTTCCGGAGTCCAACAAAGCCCGGGCAGGGAGATGGTTCACTTAGACTTCACACTCAAATTTTTCCTCACCCAGGTCGAGCTGTGTGGTGCATACTTTATGGGCATAAAAAGACCCCCCTCCGAAGAACCCTGCATTCCATGGGCTCCTCTTGCAGTGGGCAGTGTGCCCGGGTATGACCCCAGGAATGACATTGCCAACATTGTACATCCCCTCCTCTCCGAACAGGAACAGAACGCTGAGGAGGT
Source organism: Rana muscosa (assembly GCA_029206835.1). NCBI lineage: Eukaryota > Metazoa > Chordata > Amphibia > Anura > Ranidae > Rana > Rana muscosa. The sequence continues at coordinate 430,561,127 of CM055116.1, forward strand.
ACCGGGAGTGACTCTTGTTCTTCCGGGGTGTTTGCTCCAGGACTCCTTGGAACATCCTTTCGAAGGGCAGCAGTTGGTCGAACAGGCCGTGGTAGACTGGGGCCTATGCTCTTGGAAGGTCCGAGCAGGTCCTCCACCACTGTATATCGTTCCACCATCTCAACAAGGAGGTTTGCTGTTTTGGGGTCTCCATGGCTGACTCACCGTTGAAGGTCGTCTGGCAGGGATCTCAGGTATCGTTCCAGCACAACCCGTTCCACGATTTGGGGGCCCGACAACACCTCAGGCTGCAGCCATTTTTTTACCAGTTGCACCAGGTCATGCATTTGAGACCGAGGTGGCCGATCTGGACGATACTTCCATTGGTGTACTCGTTGGGCCCGAACGGCCGTAGTCACCCCCAGACGAGCCAGAATTTCTGCCTTTAACTTTTGATAGTCTTTAGCATCATCGGGTGGCAGGTCAAAGTAGGCTTTTTGAGGATCTCCGGTGAGAAAAGGAGCAATGAGGCCGGCCCACTGGTCCTGAGGCCACCCTTCTCTCTCTGCTGTCCTCTCAAATGTAGCAAGAAATGCCTCTACATCATCGCTCAGGGACAATTTCTGCAAAAAATGGCTTGCCCTCACCGTCACCAGGGGCAACAGCCGCTTGCTCCCGAACCTGAGATAGCTGCTGCACTGCTTCCTTTAAGACAGCCACCTGAGCCTGCATAACCTCTTGTTGGGCTGCTTGCTGGGCTGCCAACTGGGTCATCAACAGGCGAGTATTTTCTTGCTGCAGCTGATTTGCTTCCTCATGGCAAGTTTGCGCTTGCATATTAGCCAGGGACAGCTGTTTAATTAGCTCCTCCATTGCTTCAGCTTTCAACGTTTGTGTAGCTTTAACCCAGGACATGTATCCAATGTACTGTCCCTTTTAACTGTTCAATGTCAAGTTCAATGCAAAGATAAAAAAAAAGTTGTGTTTTTTTTCCCCCCTTCTTATGCCTGTTATTCTGTCCTGCCCGCATTCTCCACCAGTGTAGCGTTCAGGGAACCAGCTAGATCGCAGAACACAGGCTTTTCAAACAAAAGGACGTTTATTAAACTTAAATGGCTTCACAGCAGCAAAACAAAAAGAAATAACAGTCTCACCGACTTGTAGCGCTTATAACTGCTGTTGCAGTTAACCACTTAATGACCGCCCACCGCCGATTTACGTCGGCAGAATGGCACGGACAGGCAGAATCACGTAGATCTACGTGATCGCCTTTGTGCAGTTGGGGGGTCCATCCGGACCCCCCTTCACTGCAGTGAGCGGCCGTTAAGTGTTCGGGAGCGATCAGGCATGAGGGGGGGGGGGGCGCTCGATTCCGCCCCCCCCCTCGCGATCGCTCCCGGCCAATGAAAATGCTTCCTCCGCCATGTGATGTAAACAAGGCTGGAGGAAGTGATGTCATCTCCCTCGCCGCGGTCTTTCCGTTCCCGGCGCCGAGCAGAGAAGAAGCAGGTTAGTGCACCAACAGTCCACTGACACGTAGGTACACATAGGCACACAAATCACCCCCCAGTCACCCCCAGATCACCCCCCAGGTCACCCCAAAGCCCCCAATCACAGTGTCACTGATTGCAGTGATCATTTATTTTACTGATCACTGCATTTAGTGTCATCTGTGATTGTAAAAAGTTGCAGGGCAGTTAGGATTAGGCCCCTTTAGGTCCAGGGTAGCCCCCTAACCCCCCCTAATAAAGGTTTAACCCCTTGATCACCCCCCAGGTAACCCTTTCACCCCCTAACTTCAGCGTCACTAAGCGATTGTTTTTCCGATCGCTGTATTCGTGTCGCTGGTGTTTTAGATAGGCAGTTATTTTTTTTTAGGTTCGCCGCAGGTTTTTATTAGTGTCAGGTACCCCCATATATTATTTTAACCCCCTGATTGCCCCTAGAGTTAACCCTTTCACCAGTGATCGCCGTATAAGCGTCACTGGTGTCACTGGTTAGCCAGTAAGTTATTTAGTTATTTAGGTTACCCGTCAGGTTTTTATATAGTGTCAGGTACCCCCATATTTAACCTAATAAAGGTTTTAACCCCCCGATTGCCCCTAGTTAACCCTTTCACCAGTGATCACCATATAAAGGTTACGGGTGACGCTGGTTGATTAGTTTGCTTTTTATAGCATCAGGGCACCCGCCGTATATAACCCAATAAAGGTTTAACCCCCCTGATCGCCCGGCGGGTGAGATCAATTAGGTTTTAGTGCCAGAGAGGGTCTGCGTCGCCCCAGGCAGTGTTAGGTTAGTGACAGTAACGATAACACCCACGCGCAAAGCATACACCCCCCTTAGTGGTATAGTATCTGATCAGATCTATACTAGCATCCCCAGCGGTTTAGGGTTCCCAAAAACGCAGTGTTAGCGGGATCAGCCCAGATACCTGCTAGCGCCTGCGTTTAGCCCCTCCGCCCAGCCCAGCCCAGCCCACCCAAGTGCAGTATCGATCGATCACTGTCACTTACCAAACACAACACACATAACTGCAGCGTTCGCAGTGCTTGGTTTTTGGGGCCCTGTACGCGGCTAGGCTCCCAAAAAGTCCCACACATGTGGTATCCCCGTACTCAGGAAAAGCAGCAGAATGTATTTTGGGGTGCAATTCCACATATAACCATGGCATGTGTGAGCAATATATCATTTAGTGACAACTTTTTGTACATTTTTTTTTTCTTTTTGTCATTATTCAATCATTTGGGACAAAAAAAAAAAATATTCAATGGGGTCAACATGCCTCTCAGCAAATAGCTTGGGGTGTCTACTTTCCAAAATGGGGTCATTTGGGGGGGTTTTGTGCCATCTTGGCATTTTATGGCCTTCAAAACTGTGATAGGTAGTGAGGAGTGAAATCAAAAATTTATGCCCTTAGAAACCTTGAAGGCGGTGCTTGGTTTTTGGGGTCCCGTACGCGGCTAGGCTCCCAAAAAGTCCCACACATGTGGTATCCCCGTACTCAGAAGCAGCAGAATGTATTTTGGGGTGTAATTTCACATATGCCCATGGCATGTGTGAGCAATATATCATTTAGTGACAACTTTGTGCAAAAAAAAAAAAGTTTGTCATATTCCCGCAACTTGTGGCAAAATATAAAATATTCCATGGACTGAACATGCCTCTCAGTAAATAGCTTGGGGTGTCTACTTTCCAAAATGGGGTCATTTGGGGGGGGTTTGTGCTATTTTGGCATTTTATGGCCTTCGAAACTGTGATAGGTAGTGAGGAGTGAAATCAAAAATTTGCGCCCTTAGAAATCCTGAAGGCGGTGCTTGGTTTCCGGGGTCCCGTACGTGGCTAGGCTCCTAAAAAGTCCCACACATGTGGTATCCCCGTACTCAGGAGAAGCAGCAGAATGTATTTTGGGGTGCAATTCCACATATAACCATGGCATGTGTGAGCAATATATCATTTAGTGACAACTTTTTGTAATTTTTTTTTTTTTTTTGTCATTATTCAATCACTTCGGGACAAAAAAAAAAAATATTCAATGGGCTCAACATGCCTCTCAGCAATTTCCTTGGGGTGTCTACTTTCCAAAATGGGGTCATTTGAGGGGGTTTTGTACTGCCCTGCCATTTTAGCACCTCAAGAAATGAGATAGGCAGTCATAAATTTAAAGCTGTGTAAAATTTCAGAAAATGTACCCTAGTTTGTAAACGCTATAACTTTTGCGCAAACCAATAAATATACGCTTATTGACATTTTTTTTTACTAAAGACATGTGGCTGAATACATTTTGGCCTAAATGTATGACTAAAATTGAGTTTATTCGATTTTTCTTATAACAAAAAAGTAGAAAATATCATTTTTCTTCAAAATTTTCGTTCTTTTTCCATTTATATCGCAAAAAATAAAAATCGCAGAGGCAATCAAATACCATTAAAAGAAAGCTCTATTTGTGGGAAGAAAAGGACGCAAATTTCATTTGGGTACAACATTGCATGTCCGCACAATTTACAGTTAAAGCAGCGCAGTGCCGAATCCCAAAAACAGGCTTGGTCCTAATGGCCCGAAATGGTCCGGGGCTTAAGTGGTTAAACAGTCCTTACTTGGTGTTGCAGGCAAGTTTCCCAGCTAGCAGGCTTCCATGCTGGCCACTGCCATGTACATTCACAGCTTTCCAGAGCTTTTCACAGCCTCCACAGCTTTTGCAGTGTCCATCATTCACCATGCACAGACATCACTACACTCCTTCCTCTCACCTAAAACTTCCTGTCTCTCTTAAACCACTTCCTTGGACAGGTGTGTTAACCCTTTCTGTTCCCTTAAAGGAACCACAGCCCAAACAGAGGGGAAATATAGCGTCCTTCCAGGACACAGCCACGGCGTCCTGTACAGTGGATAAACATTAAAACACGTTTATACCGTGCCGGTGACGAAGGAGCACACATCATTGGGGCGTAGGTGGAAACCAGCCACGCAGACAGCGTACACAACCGTGTAGGCATGTTAGCATGCGAATAAACAAATTGCACATGTTTATGCTGTTCATAGCGCTGAAAATGCGCACACCACTGGAGCGCGGGGGAAAAACCGGAGCACCCAGATGAAACCCACGCAGACCGCATGCCGTGTAGGTACTATGGTATGTGTGATAAACATTTTGAACATGTCTATGTGTGCATAGCGACGAAGACGCGCACACCGTTGGCGCATAGGAGTAAACCAATACAATACATACATCTACTGTGAATGTATTTAGTGTTGTGTATAAACATAATGTGTATGTTTATACTGTGTATGGCACCAAAGGCGCGCATGTCATGTAGCGTGGGCGGAAACCCACGCAGACTGCATACACATACCGTGTAGGTATGTTAGTATGTGGATAATCAAATCGCACAAGTTTCAGACTGCATACACATACCGAGTAGGTATTATAGTATGCGTGATAAACATATGGAACATGTTTAAACTGCACAGAGAGCCAAAGGCGCCCATACCGTCAGAGCGAGGGAGGAAACCGGAACACCTGGAAGAAACCCACGCATACAGCACACAGATACCGTGTAGGAATGATAGCATGTGAATAAACATATTGCACATGGTTATGCTGTGTATTACCCTTGGAGTGTGGGAGGAAACCAGAGTACCCGGAGGAAACCCACGCAGACAGCATACACATACTGTAAGTATTTATAACATGTGCAATAAACATATTTAACAAGTTTATACTGTGCAGAGAGCCGAAGCGCACATACCGTGAGAGGACACCGGAACACCCACGCCGACCCAGAGACATCACACAGAAGGCTCACAGGGACTATAGAAATAAATGAATAAAGTGGTCGGTTCAGCATGGTGATGGGGCACTGTGTACCACTGTATCATCCATGCTGCTATCGACGCAGCGTGTGAGGAAACAGTGAGGAAGCTGTGTAAAAGAAAAGATTGAAAATAAACAAAAAAGGAGAAAGTGTCCACCTGAGGTACCACAGCCACAGCATCCAACTTGAGAGCGTCCCTCACAGCATTGATGAGTTCACTTACAAGTGCCCTGTCATTTACTGACTCAGAACTGGAGTTTTTCTCACAAGGAATGTCCTGTTCAAAAACATTAAAATATTCAGAGCTAGGGTCCCGAGCAGAAGCAGCTAGGCCCATATCTGAATCAGAGCACTCCCCATGTGCGCGATTGTGTGGGGAGAGGGCGCTTTATAGCTCCTTGTGCTCGCACACAGCTTCCATCCTGACAATTTTTTTCCAGGACTGCCGACAACTGGTCCATAGGGACCGCAGGTGCTGGAGCACTGCCAGTTGCCTCTGACAAGAGTGGGGAAGCAGGTGAACCAGACTCCATATTTGCCACCCTCTGAGACCTTATACACTATAAAGTGAATAATACAGTCCACCCACTGGCTGGGCTGAGGACTCACCAACCCTTGTAAGGACCGCTAGGCTCTGCTGTATGTCACCGCGCTGCCAGCGCGAGTGAAGTCTAAAGAGAGTGTGAGGAGATTTGCGCCGCAGTAGCGGCGATAGAGGCCAAAACCGAAAGCGCAGCGGTTTCAAGAAAATGGCCGCCGGCCGCGTATAAGCAGCGCCATTGATCCGCGGCAAGATGGCCGCCGAGCACAGCTTAAAGAGTAAAAGCCATGCCAGCTAGTGGCTTCTCCAAGGTACAGGGTGCAGAGAGCAGCATAACCGGGGGGAGACAGGGAGAAACCCCCCAGACACACAGCCAGCATGTACTCACCTGAAGCAGGAGAGACTACTTACCCATCCCATAGGGACCCACTGGCTTGTTTCAGACAGACCTAATCACAGAGTAGTACCGAGTAGCTGTCAGCCCGGTCCACCTCGAAAGATACAGCAGGTACTGTTCAATCTTGTGAGGACCGCGGGGAGCATAAAAGCCACCCGGCCACCCCTGGAGTCATGGGGAATGTCGTGAACCGAGTCTCACGCACACAATGCGAGGATCAGCACGCTCGATGGTCGGACAGGGAAGACGAGGATACCAGTGTACCCAACCTGTTGCCCAGCCGACAGTTGATTGAAGGTCTAAAAAATAAAATAATAAAATTCCCAAAAGGAATAAAAAAAATCTTCTAGGAGACTGGCTCCTGAGAGAGCCACGTCTTCTTCTGCTAGGCAGAAAAAAAACTGAGGCTGCTAGCTGCAGGTAGGAGTGTTATGTCTAGAGGGACCGCCCCCTGGGCGGGGCTGTTCAGCTCTTTTTTTCTAGAATGTATGTTTCTAACATCTAACATTCTGCCTAGATCTTCTCCTGCGAGCAGGGACATATACCCACGTGTTTCAGTATTAGAGCTGTGTCAGTCCATGGACGATAAGAGAAAAAGGCTTTGGCCATAATAATTTGCTTTTAATTATTTTTTTCTTTTGATTATATCTAGTGCAATAAATATATAAAAATAAAAAAAAACTTCTATTCTGAGGAAGCGGCCTTTGCTGCAAAATGTGTTGACATGCTGACATCCCATACGGCTCGCTTTGTTCCTTTACATCGATCTACTGATGAATGATTATTTGCATTGCTCTATTGAGGTGTCCTCTACCAATGTAGGAACATTGCTGCATAGTAATTAGAGCTGCACGATTATTAATTAAAGAACCAAGATCGCGATTCTACCCCCCCCCCCCTCGCAATCTTAACAGAGCATTTTTTTTGATTCAGTGCAGAGAGATCTCTGCTCAAGCAGACAGCTGTCAAAAAAAATAAAGAGGCAGACTGCCAAGTTTCACAACATCGCTAAAGAGAAACATTGTAACACTTTGTACCTTTAGATCAAAAAGTGATGAACTTCTATCTGTAAATGAGGACAGTTTAACCACTTAAAGACCAAACCTTTTTCTTAAAAATCAGTATTGTTTACTAGAAAATTACTTAGAACACACACACACACACACACACACACACACACACGTTTATTTTTTGCAGCGGGTCTTTCAAAACGCAATGTTTTCGGAAAAAACACACTTTAATGAATTAAAAAAAAACGTAGTTAGACTTACCGGTGACGGTATTTCTAAGAGCCTTTCAGGACAACCTTGGAGAGAGCGTAGCTCCGCCTCTTTAACAGGAAAGACTTTCAGCCTTTAAATCCCTCCTCTTCCACCATGGCCTCAGTTATTGTGGTTTCCGACAAACTGGAAGAAAAAAGCACAGAACAACCACAACGACCATGATAGACACTTAATCAATACTTCTAAGATATATTAGGGAGGGAAATAGCGGTTGTCCTGAAAGGCTCTTAGAAATACCGTCACCGGTAAGTCTAACTACCGGTAAGTTTTTCTCAAATCGCCTTTCAGGACAACCTTGGAGAGGATAACCGAGTAACTTACCCTAGGGTGGGACTACTGCCTGCAGTACCTTCCTGCCGAAGGCTTGATCTGCGGCAGACAGCAAATCCAACCTATAGTGCCGGAGAAAAGTTGAGTAGTTGGACCAAGTGGCAGCCTTGCAAATCTGATCAGGCGTAGCACCGGCCCTCTCGGCCCAGGAAACTGCTGTTGACCTTGTTGAATAGGCAGCAATACCTGAGGGAGGTATTTCTCCTTTAGCTTGGTAAGCTTCTGTAATTGCTTGTCTAAGCCATCTGCCTAATGTACTTTTGGAAGCTTTCTCCCCTTTGCGGGGACCTGAAAATACTACAAAGAGGGCATTTTGTTTTTCTAAACTCTTTGGTAACTGCTAGAAACTGGAGCAGACATCTTCTCACATCCAGCGTATGGAAAGCTTCCTCTCCTGCATTGTTAGGGACTGAGGAAAAGGTAGGCAGGGTTATCTCTTGTGACCTATGGAAGGTTGAAGATACTCTTGGTAGGAAGGCTGGATCCGTCTGAAGGATCACTTGGTCTGGAAAGACCCTAAAAAAAGGTTCTGTAACCGCCAGAGCCTGGAGTTCACTGACTCTCCTTGCCGATGTAATGGCAACTAAAAAAAATTGTTTTGAAAACTAAACTTCTTAAGGAAGTCTCTTGAAGGGGTTCAAACGGAGCTCCCGTGAGACCCTGTAAAACAACAGATAGATCCCAACTGGGAAAAACTTTAAGGACTATGGGTCTGTTCCGAGCCAAGGCCCTAAAAAATCTGGAAATTAAAGTTTCTTTGGACAAAGCTTTTTCAAAGTAAACTGAAAGAGCCGCAACTTGGGTTTTCAAGGTGCTGGCTGCCAATCCTTTCTCCATTCCTTCATGGAGAAACTCTAAAACTGAAACGACACTCTTGACTATAAAGTTTTTGGAAGAACACCAAGAATTGAATTTTTTCCATACTTTAAGGTAGATGGCCCTAGTTACCTCCTTTCTACTGGACAGTAGGGTCCTTACTACCTTATCTGAAAGTCCTTTGGCTTTTAGGAGGTCTTCTTCAGAAGCCAAGCAGTCAGATGTAGTCTGTCTGCTTCCGGATGGTTCACAGAACCCTGTGATAGTAAGTCCTTCCTGAGTGGTAGCCTCCAAGGAGGATTTGCGGCTAGGTTTAGAAGTGTCGCAAACCAAGGTCTTTTTGGCCAATATGGAGCAATCAGGATAAGACTGGTGTTCTCTTCCCTGAACTTTCTTAATACCAATGGGATTAGGGGAAATGGGGGGAAAGGCGTAACACAGCTGGTAATGCCATGGGTGTGCTAGAGCATCTATTCCAACTGCCTGATCCCCTCTGTGGAGAGAAAAGAATTCTCGGACTTTCGTGTTTTGCTGGTTGGCAAATAGATCTACCTGGGGTTTCCCCCACTCTTTGGAGATCATGGAGAAAATCTCCTGGCTCAGACTCCATTCTGCTTCCACCACACTCCTTCTGCTTAGCAGATCTGCCAACAGATTCTGGGATCCCTTTAAATGAACCGCTGATAAGGAGGTCACGTTTAGCTCTGCCCAGGACAACAACTGACTGGCTAACTCCATGAGACCTGGGCTCCTGGTTCCCCCTTGCTTTTGTACATAAGCTATCGCTGTTGTGTTGTCTGGCAGAATTTGAACATGACGTCCTTTGACTGTCTGCTGAAAGGTAAGGAGGCCCAGAAATATGGCTTTTAACTCCCGCCAATTTGATGACTTCTTTGCTTCCCACTTGGACCAAGTTCCTTGAGCGGTTTGCCCTTCCAGATGAGCTCCCCAACCCCAAGCACTTGCGTCTGTTGTCAGACGTTTGTCCAGTGGAAACACCCACGAGAGACCCTTTGTCAGGTTGTTTGGGTTTCTCCACCACCAGAGTGCTCTTTTTACGTTTGATTTTAGTTTGAAGCACTTTTCCAGTGACTCCTGGTGTGACCAAACTTGTAGAATGTTCCTCTGGAGGGGTCTGGAGTGTAGCCTTGCCCATTGTACGGCTGGGATTGAGGCCGTGAGGAGGCCTAATACTGCCATAGCCAATCGGACAGATGTTGGGAGATTTGTCTGAATCTGACCCACTGCAGAGTAAATCTTCTCTATCTTTTCTTGGGGGAGAAAGACCTTTTGAAGAACTGAGTTTATGGTGTAGCCCAGAAACCTCATCTCCTGAGTTGGATCTAAGTTTGATTTGTCCAGATTTAGGAGCCAACCTAAATTCTTGAGATGAGTCCGTGACACTTGCAGGTTTGTCACAAGCTGATCCCTGGAATCTGCAAAAAACAGTAGGTCGTCCAAATATGGAATGACCGAGATCCCCCTCAGTTTCAGAGGCTCTAGGGCTTCTGCCATGACTTTTGTGAAAATCCTGGGCGAGGATGAAAGCCCGAATGATAGGGCTGTGAATTGGAGATGCCATATTGACGTCCCCAGATCGATGGCTAGGCGGAGAAATCTTTGGGAAGCCAGAGCTATCGGCACATGTAGATAGGCGTCCCTCAAGTCCAGGGACGCCATGAAGCAACCTGGAGTCAACAGCTTTGTAATGGAGTGGATTGTGTCCATACGAAAGTGCTTGTACCTTACTGATTTGTTTAAGATCTTCAGATTCAGAATCAGTCGGTACTTGCCTGAAGGTTTTTTTACCAAGAATATATGGGAATAAAACCCCTGGCCCTCCTGATGTTTTGGGACTGGAACAATCACTTCCTGTTGTATCAGATCCTGTAAGAGGGTCATCATAGCGGAAGCTTTTTCCTGATCCCGTGGTAGGGCTGTGACATAAAACCTGCTTGGGGGGCATTCCGAGAATTCTAGACTGTATCCCTGTGAAATGATGTTCCTCACAAAGGGACTTTTGGATACTTGGTTCCATTGAGGGAAAAAAGCTGACAGTCTTCCCCCCACTGGAGTAATGCTGTCATTTGTTTTTAGAAGCTTGGTCTGTAGGGAATCTAAAGAGCACTCCACCCCTTCCTCTACCTTTTTGGGAAAACCAAGGCTTTTTGTTGTCATCTTTTTTGAAGGATTGCTGAACAGAACGAAAATTCTTTTTAAACGGTTGCTTCTTTTTAGAAGGGAAAGCCTTCTTCTTGTCAGCTGTTCTATCCAGCACAGTTTCTAGCTCTGGACCAAACAGCAAATCCCCCGAGAAGGGTAGGCCACAGAGTTTAATTTTTGAGGCTGTGTCACCCGACCATGTCTTTAGCCAGACTGGACGCCTAACTGAATTCACTAATGCTGCTGATCTAGCAGCCATTTTGATTGATTCAGCGGATGCATCTGCCATGTATTTTACCGCTTTCAAAATTAGAGGGAAGGATTCCAACAGGTCTTTCCTTGGAGTACCTGCCTCTACTTTTGAGGGTCTTTGATAGGAAGGGACCTTTTTCAGGGTCCTTCCATTCCTTTTTGATAGTGTCCGATATGACCCTATGGACTGGGAACACTCTTTGCTTGGAATCATCCAGACCCTGGTACATTTTATCATGTACTGAAAGATGTACCTTTTCCTCCTGAATATCCAGGGTAGTGTAGATTGCTTTTAAGAGATCATCCACATCTTCCAAAGATAATTTATATCTGGAGGTTTTGCCGTCATCTTCCTCTTCCTCCTCATCTGAGTCCTTGAGAGAGGGGAGAGTACTTGCCCCTTCGTCCCCAGAGTCCACACTCTCTGCTGGTCTAGAGGTGGAGGCTCTTGGGCTGGACGGTGGTTGCTGGGGTTCAGTTAAGACTGCTGGACTTAGCAGAGATTTAACCGAACCAAGAGAACTTGTAAGCTCTCTTACTGAGGAAAATAAATCCTTGAATTGCTGGGATGTTTCCTCTTCCACTAAGTCTTAATGCAAGACCTGCACATAGCTTTTTGCCATGAATCCCTTAAAGGATTTTTGCAAGAGGGACACTTCCTCTGGCTTGGTGGGTTTACATGTTTGGTTTTTGCTACAGCTTTCTCCTGAAACGAGATAAACAATAGAAATTCACCTAATGTCCTAGCCACACCTAACCAATTAGTGTCATTTAGGCCACCACCAAAGATAGAAAAGAAGTGTCCCAGTGAAAACAACCACCAATGTCCAAGCTGTAGCAGGTCAGAGAGAAGTAACCACCGACCGTACAGCAGCAGGCTCCCTTAAGGGAGGAAACAAACAAAACAACACAGCAAAAAAGACTCATTTGGATAAGAATAAAAAGGCACCATTGTACCCCTCTTACCTGAGCCTGACCGGAGCTTAGGGCGCCTGCTTCCGCCATCGCTGTCTGTCTCTCTTCCATCTTGTCGAGAGCGCAGCTGGGTTATACACACAGTGTGCGTTTTAAATTTTCCCGGTTCCCGCGTCATCCACGTAGGCCGGAAACGGAAGCGCCGGTCGATAGACCCGCCCCCTAGTCTCTGCGTTCCAAGCGCTGGGAACCACTAGCGCCACGCCCCCACAGGAAACCGCATCGCCGGAACTGACGTCACCCGCCAGCCAGGACCCGGAACCGTCATGCGATTCGCGCCGCTGACCTGCAGCGGCAACCGCTCGGCTCCTGGAGCCTTACCGCGGATTCCGGGCACAAGATGCTGCGTCTCCTGTGGGTCCTTTACTCCCCTGAGCAGGCGAGACTGGGGACTCCGGAACACCCCCCGCTTGCGGTGGAGGGGGTGCTGGGATGGTCACTGGTACAAGTACCAAATAAAAGCTGCACACCAGGCAGAAAAAAAGAAAGGTAAGCCTTACTGCTTCCCCCTTGGAAAGAGCGTAGCACCCTGGTTCCCACCTGTTGCTTCCACCATGGCGGAGGAAACACAATAACTGAGGCCATGGTGGAAGAGGAGGGATTTAAAGGCTGAAAGTGTTTCCTGTTAAAGAGGCGGAGCTACGCTCTCTCCAAGGTTGTCCTGAAAGGCGATTTGAGAAAAAAAAAAGTAAAGTTAATCCAATTTTTTTGTATAATGTGAAAGATGATGTTATGCCGCGAGAATCGTGATCTTTAGTCTAATCTAAGGCGGGGGGAAAAAAAATGGCGATTGTCATTTTGACCAGACTTGTGCGGCTCTAATAGTAATATTTGTGCATGTTATTCAGCGGTCCCCAACCTTTTTGGCACCAGGGACTGCTTTAATGGTAGCCAGTTTTGCCAGGGACCCGAGGATGGGGGTTGGGGTAAGGGCTATTCACGGAGTCTGTCCTCAACCCCCCTTTACAGAACAGTTCCCCTTCACATCACAGCCCCACTTTATATTACAGTGGGTACGGAAAGTATTCAGATCCCCTTAAATTTTTCACTCTGTTATATTGCAGCCATTTGCTAAAAGAACTTAAGTTCATTTTTTTTCCTCAATGTACACACAGCACCCCATATTGACAGAAAAACACAGAATTGTTGACATTTTTGCAGATTAAAAAAGAAAAAACTGAAATATCACATGGTCCTAAGTATTTAGACCCTTTGCTGTGACACTCATATTTAACTCAGGTGCTGTCCGTTTCTTCTGATCATCCTTGAGATGGTTCTACACCTTCATTTGAGTCCAGCCGTGTTTGATTATACTGATTGGACTTGATTAGGAAAGCCACACACCTGTCTATATAAGACCTTACAGCGCATGTCAGAGCAAATGAGAATCATGGAGGTCAAAAGGAACTGCCTGAAGAGCTCAGACAGAATTGCGGCAAGGCACAGATCTGGCCAAGGTTACAAAAAAATTTCTGCTGCACTTAAGGTTCCTAAGAGCACAGTGGCCTCCATAATCCTTAAATGGAAGACGTTTGGGACGACCAGAACCCTTCCTAGAGCTGGCCGTCCAGCCAAACTGAGCTATCGGGGGAGAAGAGCCTTGGTGAGAGAGGTAAAGAAGAACCCAAAGATCACTGTGGCTGAGCTCCAGAGATGCAGTCGGGAGATGGGAGAAAGTTGTAGAAAGTCAGCCATCACTGCAGCCCTCCACCAGTCAGGGCTTTATGGCAGAGTGGCCCAACGGAAGCCTCTCCTCAGTGCAAGACACATGAAAGCCTGCATGGAGTTTGCTAAAAAACACCTGAATGACTCCAAGATGGTGAGAAATAAGATTCTCTGGTCTGATGGAGACCAAGATAGAACTTTTTGGCCTTAATTCTAAGCGGTATGTGTGGAGAAAACCAGGCACTGCTCATCACCTGTCCAATACAGTCCCAACAGTGAAGCATGGTGGTGGCAGCATCATGCTGTGGGGGTGTTTTTCAGCTGCAGGGACAGGACGACTGGTTGCAATCGAGGGAAAGATGAATGCGGCCAAGTACAGGGATATCCTGGACGAAAACCTTCTCCGGAGGGCTCAGGACCTCAGACTGGGCCAAAGGTTTACCTTCCAACAAGACAATGACCCTAAGCACACAGCTAAAATAACGAAGGAGTGGCTTTAGAACAACTCCGTGACTGTTTCTGAATGGCCCAGCCAGAGCCCTGACTTAAACCCAATTGAGCATCTCTGGAGAGACCAAAAAATGGCTGTCCACCAATGTTTACCATCCAACCTGACAGATCTGGAGAGGATCTGCAAGGAGGAATGGCAGAGGATCCCCAAATCCAGGTGTGAAAAACTTGGTGCATCTTTCCCAAAAAGACTCATGGCTGTATTAGATCAAAAGGGTGCAAATACTAAATACTGAGCAAAGGGTCTGAATACTTAGGACCATGTGATATTTCAGTTTTTCATTAATGAGGAAAAAAATGAACTTAAATGATTTTAGCAAATGGCTGCAATATAACAAAGAGTGAAAAATTTAAGGCGGTCTGAATACTTTCCGTACCCACTGTACATTGCCCCTTTAGGCTCTGTTCACACCTAGGCGTTTTTGGGCATTTTTATGCTGTAAGCATCAGCTCTAAAAACGCCCAACAAGACCAATCTCATTCATTTCAATGGCCCCTGTTCACATCTTAGCGTTTTTTCATCTAAAGCAAAACACCTGAAGCTCAAAAAAGTACAGGCGTTTTCTGCTTTTTACATTGGTGACCTTTTGACCCGTACAAAAGCTGTGGCAAAAAACGTGCGACTTTCTGCCTGAAAACAAAACGCCTAGGTGTGAACAGAGCCTTACAGTGCAGCCCCCTTTACATCACAGTGCTCGTTTAGATAAATGTAACAGGCACCACTGTAATGTAAAGGGGACTGCACTGTAAAGGGGCCACTGTAGTCTAGTCCCCTCCATATTACAGTGCCCCTAGCAATTTTAACCTCCACCATCACAGTACCACCTCCCCCCCCCCCCCCCTCCACCTATTCTAATGTCTGCCTCCCCTGCAAAGGACTCGTACCTCTAGCAGGGTTGAGGCTGTAATCAGTCTGTGCTTCCTCTCCCAGGTCCCCCACCCACCCGATGATGTCATCCAATCAGCAGGGCAGGGGGTGGGAGGAGCTCTGCAATCTGTTCTGCAGCTCCTCCTGCCATGCTGATTGGATGACATCATTGGCAGAGGAGCCAGAAGAGGACAAACAGTCACGGCCACACAGCAGGAGGTAAGCAGGGACCGCGGTCTATGATAGCCCTGTATTATGTATTTTTAATGAAGTTTTGTATGTTCTGGTTACTCAAGGGTCCTATTGAATGTTTTAAATATTTGTAAAACAAGATTTTTGAAACTTTGGCCTTCACACGGTTTACCTTAAGGCCTCATGCCCACGGACGTTTTTACAGCCGCGTTTTTGAGCGTTTTTTACAGCTTAAAAAACGCCTGTCCATGTTAGTCTATAGCTTCATGCCCACCTAGACGTTTTTGAGCTGCAAATAGCATAGACGTTTTTAAGCTGTAAAAAAAAACCAGGACCAGTGCGTTTCTCAGCGTCAGAATTAGGCAGAAAAAAACGCGAGCGTCAAAAAACGCGCAAAAACGCGCACTAACGCGCAAAAACGTGCACCAACGCGCGGTCGCGTTTTTAGCTGACTTTTTTTTTTTTTTCAAAAAAAATAAATAAAAAATTATTTACAATAACATGGACAGGCGTTTTTAAGCTCTAAAAAACGCAGCTGTAAAAACGTCAGTGGGCATGAGGCCTAAAAATCAGATATTGTAGAACAGTGGTGGTTCTCAACTCCTGTCCTCAGGACCCACTAGCAGGCCAGGCTTGCAAAAAAACTAAAGTACGTTACAGGTGATATAATTTGCTGCGCAGCGATTGCAGTATTCTAGTCTGCATCTCCTCAAGGTAATACTAAAAATCTGGGCTGTTACTGGGTCCTTTGGACAGAAGTTGAGGACCACTGTTGTAGAGTGACTGGGATGTTTCTTTATTTTGGTGTGTTGTGGGCTGACTACAGTGCGTTCTGCGCCCACTTTGCTCATCTTCACAACAAAGAGTGTTTTTTTTAGTCCAAGAAATGGACTGGGAAAGTTTGTATATGACTTTTTGAGATAACATAGGCAGAGTGAAGGCAAAAAGTTTCATAAAGAGATACTTCTCCTTGTAAACCAAAACGTCAGATACAATTACCACAGCTGCTGACAAAAAAACACATACGCGCTTACCAGCCCCCGGATCCAGCGATGTCCGCACCCAACCCAACTTTTTACCAGTATCTTAACTGCTTAACAGCTGACTGACTCCTTTCGGCTTCACAGTCAGCTGCCCATGCGAGAGCAACTCTCCACCCCATGAATGGTCCCAGCAGTCTCCTGGGACTTGTGTCCCAAGAGCCTGCAGGGGAGGGAACTTCTGCTCAAATCGCCTCGGCGATCTGACTGGAAGTGGGGAGCAGGTATCTGTCAAAACCTGATTTTGACAGACTACAATGCTTTCCTAGAAGTTACTATAAAAGCATTTTTCAAAGTTTCAGTAATTTACAGAGATATACAGATTACAAATTCAAAAGGATAAAAAAAAAAAATTCACTGGCTACTTTAAAAAAAAAAAAATAGCAAAATCAAACTTCGCTATACAAATTAACAAGAATCCATTTACCATTCTGGCTATGAAAAAGTAAACCTGAATTATGTGTCTACTTACTCTTCCCTTGGGTGGGCTTTTCTGTGTGTGGAACTCATACTTGGTTGACTTTCTGGGTCCTCGATTTCAGACTCAGAGTCCAGAAAACTTACACCTTTATCCTTCTTAAAGAAGGAAACATTGTTCAGCCTCTTATTTTCTGGAGTCTCTGGGATGCTGGTCACTAACAATGAAAAAAAAACAAAAAAAAAAAAAAACGCATTGGCTTTAAAAATTCTTACATTACACACAAGAATTAAATATTATATATATATTTTTATATTACACACACACACACTGTATAATTATATATTACACAGACACGTACGTGTGTAGCCAAGGAGGAGAGGGGGTGGATAGATGAAACTAAAGCTTTTATAATTGAGATCGCAGTTCTCATTTTCAGAGGAACAATAGGTGACTTTTTACACATAGAAAAAGTGATACATTTCTGTGCCTGGAGTCCTGCTACAGCCCAATCTTATTCTTTTTTTTTTTTTCCAGTTGTTGATTGAGTGTGGAAGGACTAGCTCTCCTGACATCTACAGCTGTCAGAGGCTTCATTGGAGATATTCCTTAAACTTTGTTTATTATTGTCTATTTCCCGGTTGTACATTTTTCCAGAACAGAAATAAAAAAATAAATAAAAAAACACTCTAGCAGAGCCCAAGATAGTAGTAAAACCTGGTAGGGGTTCTACCCCCCCCCCCACCCCCACACACACACACCTATTCTATCCAACAAGGCTAACATTTGCATTTTTTCTGGAAATTACCGGTACTTTAAACTCCAAAACAATTATATATTTTCTGAAAGCAGAGACCCTGATGAATAAAATGGCAGGTGCAAATTTCCATGTTGAACAATATTTACGCAGCTATTTATCAAATACATAATTCTGTATAGGCAACATTTTAAAAGTCTTTTCAGGTTATCAGTTAAGCGTTAACCATGAATTATGGCCCCAGAATTATTGCTCCCACTGACAATCAGGACAATACCTCACCTGTAGGACCACTTATGTTTACACATGTGTGTGCGCTCTATGCCACACAATTGCACTAGGGTGTGTACAGGAGTACCTTTACATTTTGCATTTTTTTTATTATGACTTTTCCAAAAAAAGTTTCTCTTTACTTTTACAGTGCGATATAATGGGCCGATGACAAATCCTCCTTATGAAGATATCAGGGATCTATTAGAGGCCACATTGTCTCCCCTGCAGCCAATGAAGCACAGATCTGCTAATCACGACTGAAATCCAACCAGTGCTCCACATACCACACTTGAATGTACAGATAAAACGTATTCATCACTGCATCACCCAAAGACAACATTCTAGATAAAAAAAAATTAAATAAAAAATAAAATAAAAAAACACAAGCACAAAAGGGTCCAAATGCTGCATATAGCCACAAGTGCTGAATAGTTCATGAACCTTCCATAAACATCTTCCATGCATCAAGGATCATAACTCTCATGTTACCTTCCAACCATGATCATGTGATCACTTCCTACGCCACAAACGTGGCTTCATCAGAGGGATCGAATCCCTCTGCGCAGTATCCTTTGTGTTTAAGGGGTCAGAGACACGAGATTGTACTTAACCACAACCATATTGTATGTCCACATATGTTGGGGCCTTCATTGGAACACCATTCAGGGTATATGCAAGGACATGATTATTTAATTTCATTTTGGGCATTAGGGTCTGGAACTCTGGATTTGGATGGGAGATCAAATGATTTTATGAGAGAACCCCAACTGCATGATAGAGCAAAATATTCCCTTAAAAGGGACAGGCTCATTTTTGACTGTATACTTAGGTCAAAATTATAGCGCAAGGTGCTTGTGGTGGCGAGTGCTTTGAAGTGAAGTGCAATACACGGAAGATTCATGAACTGTTCAGCACTGTGACAATATACAGCATTTGGAATCACTGTACACATGGACGTTTTGTGTATGAATTTTTGCTATACAGATTTTCGGGTTCATTAGTTCACCGATTGCTTTAACTACTTGCCTACCAGGCCAATTCTGACATTTCTCTCCTACATGTAAAAAATGCAAGTTAGACTTACCGGTAACTTGTTTTCCAATAGGCTTTCAGGACAGCACCCGAGAGATCATGGCTCCTCCTCCTACAGGAAACACCTCATCAATTAATTCTTTAATTGGAGGCCTCCACGTTGCTTCCATCAGTTGTTTGTAGAGAACCTCCAGCCCCAGCTGCAACACATAAGCGACAGTTATTACATAGTATTACAGCCATAGCATAAAAAAAGGGCGGGATCCTGCTGTCCTGAAAGCCTATTGGAAAACAAGTTACCGGTAAGTCTAACTTGCATTTTTCCAAAACGTCTTTCAGGACAGCACCCGAGAGGATAATCGAGACTTACCCCATTTAGGGTGGGACAACAGCCTGTAAGACTTTCCTTCGAAAGCCTGGTCCCCAGCCGTCATGAGATCTAATCTATAATGACGGGCAAAGGTCGTCAGACTTGTCCATGTAGCTGCCTTACAGATTTGTTCGGGGGTGGCACCAGCTTTTTCTGCCCAACTCACCGCCGAAGCTCTAGTAGAATGAGCCCTGATACTTACTGGACTCTCCTGGCCTGTAAGGGAATAGGCGTCTGAGATAGCCATTCTCAACCATCTGGCAATGGTTCCTCTAGAAGCTTGTCTTCCTTTTTTTATTTCCGGAAAATAAAATGAATAGTGCGTCTGAACGCCTAAAGTCTTTAGTAGCTTCCAGGTAACTTAAGACTGCTCTTTTAACATCCAGGGTATGGAATTCTTCTTCCTTCTTACCCAACGGATTAGAACAAAACGTAGGAAGTATTATCTCCTGGGTTCTATTTTGAACTGAGGCAACCTTTGGTAAAAAGTTAGGATCCGTCTTCAGCACAATTCTGTCTGAAAAAATAGAAAAAAATGGCTCCCTGATAGATAAAGCTTGCAGCTCACTGATCCTTCGAGCTGTTGTAATAGCTACTAGAAAAATTGTTTTTAAAGTAATTAGCTTCAGGGAGGTTAAATTGAGAGGTTCGAAAGGTTCCCTGGTCAGGGCCTGTAGAACGACTGATAAGTTCCATGACGGACAGTTTTTGATCACTATCGGTCTAGCCCGAGTGAGGGCTTTAAAGAATCTGTTTACTAGGGGTTCTGATGAAATAGATTTCTCAAAATATACCCCCAGTGCGGCAACCTGAACTTTTAGGGTACTGATAGCTAGGCCCTTGTCTGCTCCTTCTTGCAGAAATTCCAAGATAGAAGAAATCTGCTTTAATGGTCTGCCGGATGTAGTGCACCAAGAGTTAAAGACTTTCCAGACTTGCTCTGGTAACATTCTTTCTGCTAGATAGGAGGGTAGCCACCAACCTATCCGAGAATCCTTTTCTCCTTAAGAGCTGCTCCTCAGAAGCCAGGCTGTGAGTTTTAGCTTTTCTACTTCTTGGTGAAACAGCGGACCTTGTAACAGAAGGTCTTGCCTCAAGGGAAGATGCCAGTATGGTTTGATCTGCATCTGTAGAAGAGCCGAAAACCAAGGCCTCTTGGGCCAGAAGGGAGTGATGAGGATTACTGTCGTATCCTCTTTCTGGATTTTTGTTATGACCTGCGGAATCAGCTGAAAAGGAGGGAAGGCGTAGCTGAGGTGAAAATTCCAACTGTGCGCCAGAGCATCTACCCCAAGAGATGACTCGTTCCTGTTCAGGGAAAAAAAAGAGAGATATTTGTGTATTTTCCTGAGTCGCAAAGAGATCCACTCTTGGCTGTCCCCATTTCTTCACTATTAGATTGAAGACATCTGGATTCAATTGCCACTCCGCTTCGTACACCTGGTTCCTGCTGAGGAAATCCGCTATCCTGTTTAGGGTCCCTTTTAGATGGGCCGCGGACAAGGATTGAGTATGGAGCTCTGCCCAATTTAGAATGCTCTCTGCTAGGCCTTGAAGTATTCTGCTTCTGGTGCCCCCTTGTCGGTTTATGTAAGCCACCGCCGTGGCGTTGTCCGACAGAATTTGTGTATGTCGCCCTTGGACTTCTTCTGCAAAGAACAATAAGGCCATTTCTATCGCCTTTAGTTCCCTCCAGTTTGAAGATCTCAGTGCTTCCCTTGTGGACCAAGATCCCTGAGCCCAACGACCGCTCATGTGAGCCCCCAACCCCAGGAGCTGGCATCGGTTGTTAGCCTTACCTGGGTTGGAAAGGACCATAACAGGCCTGCTGAGAGTCTTGCCTGGTTCTTCCACCACCAGAGACTCCTCTTTACTTTGGTGGGGATCTTCACCAGTGAATCTAGTGAATTCTGCTGGCGATCCCAGATTTTTAACAGAAACTTTTGCAGTGGCCTGAAATGGAGCTTTGCCCATTGTACTGCCGGTATGGAAGAGGTCAGGGTTCCTAATGCTGACATGACCCTCCTGATGGACAGAAGCTGACTGGTTTGTAAGAGTGACACAACCTTTAACAGCTTTTCCCGTTTTTCTTCTGGGAGAAAAATCTTTTGCTCCACAGAGTTGATACGGAAACCCAGGAATAACACCTCCTGAGAGGGAATCAGATTGGACTTTTGGAGGTTTAGTATCCATCCGATGGATTCTAGGTGAGCACGTGCTCTATCCAAGTTTCTCTGAAGTCCATCTCTTGTTTGAGCAAACAGTAGCAGGTCGTCTAGATAAGGAATCACTGAAATTCCCTCTAGACGCAAGGGTGCTAGAGCTTCGGCCATTACCTTCGTGAACACCCTTGGAGAAGATGACAGGCCGAATGGAAGAGCTCTGAATTGCAGGTGTACCACCTTCTTCCCTTCTCTCAGTGCTAACCTCAGATATCTCTGAGATCTGGCAGCAATAGGAATGTGGAGGTATGCGTCCTGCAAATCTATTGACGCCATGAAGCATCCTTGACTCAGGAGGCTTCTTACTGAGAAAATGGAATCCATCCGAAATCTTTTGTATTCTACTGACAAATTCAGCATTTTTAGATTTAGGATGAGGCGGTACTTTCCTGAAGGTTTCTGTACAAGGAAAACGTGAGAATAGAACCCCTGGAAGAACTCCTTTGTTGGAACCGGAACAATGACTCTCTGGGATATCAGTTCCTGAATTAGGGACTTCATGGCGAGTGCCTTGACCGGATCCCTCGGGACGTTTGTCACTAGGAATCTCTTTGGGGGTTCTTCCGTGAATTCCACCACATATCCTTGGGAGAGCATGTTTACAATATACTGATTTGTAGTGATGTCTCTCCACTGGGGAATGAACTCCTGGAGTCTTCCCCCTACTTGGGGTGGATTGTCACTGCGGCTTTCCGGGGGTCGCAGGAGGATGGAAGAGCACTCCACTCCTACCTTTTGGTTTCTGGGAAGACCACTGCTTCCTTTTGTTTTGCGTTTTCCCTTCCTGTTGTCCTTTTTGGGGACGAAAAAAACGCTTACGGGTCTGTACCTGTTTTTTGACCGGAAACGCCTTCTTTTTGTCAGCCGTACGGTCAAGAATGGACTCCAGCTCAGAACCAAATAGCAAATTCCCTGTAAAGGGAATGCTACACAGTCTATTTTTAGATGCAGCATCTCCTGGCCAAGTTTTAAGCCACAAGGCTCTCCTAGCAGAATTGGTCAAAGCCGCTGACCTGGCTGACATACGAATGGATTCTGCTGAAGCATCCGCAATATATGATACTGCTGCAGAAAGCGTTGTAAATGAGTCCAGAATCTCCTGTTTTGGAGAATCTGCCGTAACATGGGCCTTCATCTGGTTAATCCAGTGTTCTAAATTCCTAACGACACAGGTTGTTGCTATTGCTGGTTTTAGATTGTTCATCACAGACTGCCAAGCCCTTTTAAGAAGCAAATCCATTCTTTTGTCCATGGGCTCCTTTAACATGCCCATGTCCTCAAAGGCAAGGTCAGTTGATTTTGAGACCTGTGAAAAAGCAGAGTCCAGTTTTGGAACCTTGTTCCAGATGGAATCCGGGTTGTCCTCAAATGGAAATCTTCTCTTATGAGACCGGGAAAAAAATGGCTTTTTCTCGGGTTCCAACCACTCTTTTTTAATCATGTCCGAGATTATTGAATGGACTGGAAAAACACGGCTTTTTGGATCACCCAAACCTGCATACATGCGGTCATGTAGGGAGAGCTCCTTCTTTTCCTCTTCAATCCCCAAAGTCGCATGGATTACTTTTAAAAGTCCTGCGACTTCTTCAAGCGACATTTTGTACTTAGAAGCGCTCTCTGCTTCATTTTCTTCCTCCTCAGAGTCTGTTCCATCTGGAGCAAGGGAAGCAGATTCTTGGGAAGCGTCTATCGGACCTCCCAATAATATTTGAGAGCCGTCTTGGGGTTCTGAAGAAGGCTGCGGAGCCCTAGGTTCCCTTGAAGGGCCTGGTTCTTCTCTTAGGTTTGACCTAAAAGCTTGAAAGGTGGCACGGAGTTCATCCTTAATTGTAGATACTAGATCACCACAAAAGGATGGAGACTCTTCCCTGACTACATTTGCAGTGCAATCTGCACAAAGCGACTTGGTCCAAGCCTCGCTTAACTTTTCCTTGCAGACAGGGCACCTTCTCTTCACTGGTTGAGCAGAACTTTTGGCCT
Source organism: Rana muscosa (assembly GCA_029206835.1). Taxonomy (NCBI): domain Eukaryota; kingdom Metazoa; phylum Chordata; class Amphibia; order Anura; family Ranidae; genus Rana; species Rana muscosa. Next base: position 430,584,505 of record CM055116.1, read on the forward strand.
GCACAAACAGAAAAGAAAAAAACCAGGGACCACGCTAAGAAAAAACTGTTACACAGTACAAATCAATACACCCAGCTGCACATAGGAAAAAACACTTTCACTTCCTTGTGCCCCGCAAGCCATGCACCACCACCACCTTTTACAAAAAGACCCCTAGTATTATGCAGACATGCTAAATCACCAGCCACTGCACCACCAGGGAGATGGGGGGTGGGGGAGATGGAGGGGGAAGAAGGTGAATACCCCCCCCCCACAGGAGAAAACGGCCCAGTGTAAAATAGGACACAGTCCCTTACCTTAGCCTTGCTGGTGCCTTGGCTTGCCCCCTTATCCGCTGCATCGCTGTCCATAGCTGTCTGCGGATGCGTGGTGAAGAAAAAAACGCCGGTTCCAGATTCGAAAACGCCGCCGCGCTGACCTGGAACCGGAACTTTAAGGCACCAGGTGACCCTGCCCTCTCCCTCTGCGCTTTGCGGCCGGAAATGACGCGCGCGCCGACCCGGAAGTGCTGCCTCTTCCCATACAGGACGCGGCCGAGGCTCTCCTCGGCCACCAGAACAATGGCGGCCGCTGTAAAGCTCCACGCCGCTATTCGCAAGCGGTCGGCGAGAACACAGCAAACCACCGCTCTGAAGACAAAAAGGAGGCAGCACTCCCGGGCTGTACAGGCTCTCCCCGAGCACGGAAGAGGGAGAGGGAGCCCACGGGACCATCCATGCTAGGAGGTAAGTGGGAGGATCACTCTCCTAAGAAAAAAAGACTGACTGAGAACCTTGTCTCCCAGGAAAGCCCTGATCGTGGCTCTCACCAGAGGTGTTCCTCCGGCTGGAGGAAACACAAAAAACTGATGGAAGCAACGTGGAGGCCTCCAATTAAAGAATTAATTGATGAGGTGTTTCCTGTAGGAGGAGGAGCCATGATCTCTCGGGTGCTGTCCTGAAAGACGTTTTGGAAAAAACGTTTTTTTTCCTTTTTGCTAGAAAATTACACAGAACCCCCAATTATAATATATGTTTTTTTTTTAGCAGAGACCCTAGAAAATAAAATGGCGGTCGTTGCAACTTAATCTTGAACGGTATTTGCACAGCAAATTTTTCAAAAGCGTAAAAACAAAAAAACAAACCGTAAAGTTAGCCCAATTTTTTTGCATAATGTGAAAGATGATGTTACGCTAAGTAAATAGATACCCAACATGTCAAGTCTCAAAATTGCACACGCTAGTAGAATGGCGCCAAACTTCGGTATTTAAAAATCTCCATAGGCGACGCTTTAAAAATGTTTACAGGTTACACGTTTTGAGTTAGAGGAGGTATTGTACTAGAATTATTGCTCTCGCTCGAACGTTTGCGGCGATACCTCACGTGTGGTTTGAACGTCGTTTGCAGATGTGGGCGCAACTTGCGTATGCGTTCACTTCTGCGAGGGAGGACGTTTTTTTTATTTATTTTACTTTTCTAGTTTGATACTTTTTTGATCACTTTTATTCCTATTACAAGAAATGGAAACATTCCTTGTAATAGGAAAAGTGAGGAGGCATTTTTTTCAAATGCAGAGGCCAGGCGTGACGTCATAACATCGCACCCAGCCTCCGAACGATCATAGAGACTCCGGGGACCATCTGGCCCAACGGAAATCTCTATGGTCAACATTCCGCCGCCTATAAGAATGATCAAGCACAGCCGCTATGATGGTGAAGGGAATCGCCGGATCTAAAAATATATCTGAATGATGCCTGTAGGCATCATTCAGTTATCACCGCTCAAAGTCGACTACGTCACATGACGTTGGGCGGGAAGCAGTTATAGAGCATCTAAAAAGTAATGTATTCATTCTGGCTATGCCCTGTGAATAGGAAAACTAAAGAGGTGGTAAGAAGGGAAGTTTCAGGAGGTAGAGTCCGTAAAAAAAAAAAAAAAAAAGAAGAAGATTTTTCAAGTAAGTTATATTGAATTGTCAAAATTGTTTGGATTGTTTTTACTAGGGATGCACCGATACAGATACTGGTATCGGTGCCGATACTAGGCATTTTCACGAGCATCGGTACTCGTGAAAATGCACCGATACCGGAAGTGACGGCACAGGGCCGGATTCCTGACAAGGCCACCAGCGGTCCCAGTCTCGTCCTTCTGCGGCAACTTCTCGGCTCTCGCGGCTGCCCCCCCACTAACATTGCCCCCACTTTGCCTGTGTGGAGGCCGGAAGCGACAGGCGCGCAATGACTTCCCTGGTACGCTCCTCTGCGCGGCCGGCATCATCTCCCCCAGGCCAGGAGCAGGGGTCTGTGACAGCAGCAGCAGCCAAGCAGGGATTAGCACGGAGTGCAGCCTAGCAGGTACGACTCTTGATGTTCATGTTGTGCATGTGTGTGTGCCACTGTGCCAGGCCCAAGTAGAAAAGCTAAGATATTAAATAAAGTGTAATAAAGTGATTTGTGCAACAGGCTGTTGCACAAATCATTTTATTACACTTTATTTATGATATCTATGGCTATGCATATTTATAAAATCCATATTTATCAATATATTTAACTGGCTGCTTGCTTCTGCCACACACGCACAATTGCACATGATGACGACGACTTAAAGTCATCATCATGTGCGATTGTGCGTGTGTGCCAAGCAGAAGCAGTCAATCAAATATAGTGCTCAATATGGATTATATAAAAATATGCATAGCAGCAGCCATAGATATCATAAAGTGTAATAAAGTGATTTGTGCAACAGGCTCATTAAAAGGGGTTGTAAAATAGGATTTTTATAACAGCTTACCTGTAAAATCCTTTTCTTGGAGTACACCACGGGACACAGAGCTAGTCATTACATAATGGGTTAAGGGTCACCAGCGGTGATTGGACACTGGCACAACCAATGGAAGACAGTTCCCCTCCATATAACCCCTCCCATCAGGGAAGTACCTCAGTTTTGTAGCAAAGCAGTAAGGTTCCCATAAGAAGGGTGGGACCTCTGTGTCCCGTGGTGTACTCCAAGAAAAGGATTTTACAGGTAAGCTGTTATAAAAATCCTATTTTCTTTATCGTACACCACGGGACACAGAGCTAGTCATTACATAATGGGACGTCCCAGAGCAATGCTCATATGAAGGGGGGGAGACACAGATCAAAACAGGCCGCTTGCGGACCAGAAGCCCTATACTGCTGCCTGCAGCACACTTCGCCCAAAGGCGGAATCCTCATGTCCTTTCACATCTATTTGATAGAATTTGGAAAATGTATGGACTGAAGACCAAGTTGCAGCTTTACAGATCTGAGCCATCGAAGCCTGGTGGTGCACTGCCCATGAAGCACCTATCGCCCTGGTAGAGTGCGCCTTAACAGGAAAAGGAGGAGTCCTGTTCTTTAAACCATAAGCTTGAATAATTACTTGTCTAATCCACCTGGAAATGGTGGATCTTGATACCGCTTGGCCCTTCTTGGGCCCATCTGGTAAAATAAACAAAACATCTGTTTTACGTATCTGAGCGGTTGCTTGCAGATACCCCTTTACCGCTCTCCCTAGATCTAGAGAGTGTAATAATTTTTCCCCCGCCGTCCGCGGGTTTGGAAAAAAGGAAGGCAGAACAATGTCTTGATTCAAGTGAAAAGCCGACACCACCTTAGGTAGAAAAGCCGGATGGGGTCGTAGTACGATTTTGTCCTTGTGACAAATTAGACAAGGCTCTTTACAAGAAAGAGCTGCTAGCTCTGATACTCTCCTAGCAGAAGCTATAGCAATCAGAAAAGCCAACTTCCTACTTAATATAATTAAAGGAATATGGCGAATAGGTTCAAAAGGTTGCTTTTGCAACACTGACAATACCAAATTCAAATCCCATGGACACAAGGGAGTCCTAACTGGAGGATTTATCCTCAGTACCCCCTTAATGAATGTCCGAACTAGGGAGTGAGATGCCAATGGTCTCTGAAAGAAGACTGATAGAGCCGATATTTGCCCTTTGATGGTGCTAAGGGCTAAATTCATATCCACTCCTAACTGGCAAAAAGCAAAAATCCTGCTTATTTCATATTTCTGAGGATTCCAACTTCTGGATTCACACCAGGAAACGTATGCTCTCCAGACTCTCTGATAGATGAGTCTGGAGGCTGGCTTTCTAGCATTAATGAGCGTAGAAAGAGCCGGACCAGAGACCCCTCTCTTTTTAAAAATGTGGGTCTCAGCAGCCAGGCCGTCAACTTTAGCCTTTGTAAGGAAGGGTGGAATACTGGACCCTGTGACAGCAGGTCGTGTCGGAGTGGAAACTTCCAGGGCCTTCCTATCGCCGTTTTTACAATCTCGGCATACCAAGGCCTCCTGGGCCAGTTTGGGGCCACTAGGATTACTGGTATTCCCTCCTCCTTGATCCTGCGAAGCAGTCTTTGTAGAAGAGGGATCGGAGGGAATGCCTAGATCAGTGAGAACTGATTCCATGGAGTTATTAGAGCGTCTGTATTATTAGAGCGTCTGTCCCGTAGGCTAGAGGATCCCTCGTTCTGGACACAAAGTTGTCCAATTTCTTGTTGAACCTGGCAGCTAGCAGGTCTACATCTGGGTTTCCCCATCTCAGACATATGGCCTGAAAGATCTCGGGGTGAAGAGACCACTCCCTGGTAGCAGCTGCTGACGACTCAGGTAGTCTGCTTGCCAATTTTCCATCCCTGGAATGAAGATTGCAGAAAGGCAAGGTACATGCTCTTCTGCCCATGCCAGGATCCGGTTCACCTCTCTTTGGGCTGCCCGACTGCGGGTGCCTCCTTGGTGATTGATGTAAGCTACTGCAGTAGCATTGTCGGATTGACCCGAACTGGGTAGCCCTGTAACCTGTATGTCCAGGTTTTGAGGGCTAGATATACCGCCCGGATCTCTAGCACATTGATGGGCAGGATCCCCTGAGTCTTGGCCCAGGTCCCTGGGTAGAAGCCTCCTCGAATACTGCACCCCAGTCCGATAGGCTGGTATTCCTAGATACCACCTTCCAGGCCACTGGGAGGAAGGACTTTCCCTTCCGTAAATTCCTGGCTTCTAGCCACCAATCGAAGTTGTGGCGTACTTGTGAGGACAGGCGCATGGGTATATCCAGAGCTTGGCTCTTCCTGTTCCAGGAAGCTAAAATATTGCCTTGAAGTAGTCTCGAATGAAACTGGGCGTAAGGGACCGCCTCGAAGGAGGCTACCATCTTTCCCAATAGTCTCATGCAAAGGCGAATAGACGGCCTCTTGTTTGCTTTGACCTTGTGGATCAGGTCTTTCAGAGACTGTATCTTCGGTTCTGGCAGGTATACCTCGTTTTGGGCTGTATCTATGATCATGCCCAGGTACCCTATCCTTCTTTGGGCCTGGAGAGAGGATTTTTGTAAGTTTATAATCCATCCTAAATGCTCCAGGTATCCTACTGTAGTGTCTACAGCGTGATCCAACCCCTCCTTTGACTGATCTATTAATAGTAGATCGTCCAGATAGGCTGTTACCGCAATGCCCCGTGTTCTTAGGTTACTAACAGAGGAGCTAGCACCTTTGTGAACACTATGGGCGCGGTGGCTACACCAAACGGCAGAGCCACAAATTGAAAGTGGCGATCTTCTACCGCAAACCTTAGGAATCTTTGGTGAGCGGGGAGGATGGGTATGTGTAAATGTGCGTCCTTGATATCTATGGACGCCATGAATTTTCCGCCCTTTAAAGTGGCGGCCACGGATCGGATCGTTTCCATTCGAAAATGGCGATCGTTCAGGAACCGATTTAGGGATTTTAGATCCAGGATGGGTCTGACATCTCCATTTGGCTTTGGAATCACAAAGAGGTTTGAGTAAAAACCTGAACCTCGCTCTTTTTGGGGTACGTCTGTAACTACCCCTTGAGCCATTAAGTGATTCAAACCTTTGAAGAAGGATTCTCTTTTTTGTGGATCCTTGGAGAGTCTTGAACCTCGGAATTGAGAAGATGGGATCTCTCGAAATTCCAGTTTGTACCCTGAGGATATTGTGGATACTACCCAATTGTCCTGGATTTCTGACCACCAAGTTGCTCAGAACTGACAAAGCCTTCCTCCCACTCGGCCGAGCGGGGGCGCCCCTTCACTGAGAGGCTTTGGGGGCTTGCTTATTAGCTCTTGCACCCCACGGCTTCTTGTTCTTCTGAGCTTGCCCCTTGGCTTTTGTGGGCGGCTAAAACAGGCCGCCGCCACTGGTTGGTGTCAGATTTCCCGGGAGCTGGGGAGAGAGCGTTTAAAACAAGATCTCTTGTTTTTCTTTCTCTCAGGTAAAAGTCATTTTACCACTTGATCTTCTGTATATATTTTTCTAAATCTTCCCCAAATAGGCGTTCGCCATGGAACGGGAACTTGCCAACAGCTTTTTGCATGGGGTCTCCGCTGACCAATGCTTAAGCCAAAGTACTCTGCGCATCTGTACCAGCTGGAGTGTAAGGCGTGATGCCTGTATGATAGAATCTCTCATGGCATCCACTGTGAAGCATAAGGCTTTAGGCAAATTTTTCCCAATTTCTAGCCTGCTCTGAAGGCAGTTCCTTCAGCCCCTGCTTTACCTGTTGGCTGATGACCTGACACATACCGACTGCTGCTACTGCAGGTTGGGTAATTGAGCCGGCCAAAAGGAAGGAGGATTTCAACTTCCTCTCAGAAGGATCTTTTAAACCCTTGTACATTCCACCGGACATGTCAGGTTTTTATTTACACAAGAAATAGCCGCAACTACCGCAGGCAGGCTCCATTTCTTAAAAAAAATTTTTTCCCCCATAGGATAAAGAATGTTAAACCTTTTTGGAGGTGAGAAACGCTTATCTGGATGTTGCCAGTTTGCGTATATTAGATCCTCTAGTAACGGATGAACCGGGAAGGAGCATGCACCTTGCAGGGATCTTAATGACCCTAGGGAGGAGACAGGTAATTCCGTTACCTCCGCAGAGGTTAACTTAAATGCACTGCTATAGCATTGTACCTGTGCCTTAAAATCTGGCTCCTCATCCTCTGCTGATGTAGCCTCCTCCTCCTCATCCTCCTCCCTCAGGTACTTCTGAAGGGAGGTCCAATACTGGAAGAGACCTGCTTCGCTTATTGTTCCTTTTTAGAGGACTTAGCGATTAAGGTAGCAATTTTTTCCTCCAGATTATTTAGGGCAGCTGATAAAGTGTCCTCAGTGACATATACAGGCCCAGGCTTCACTGGGGAAGCCGCCATACCTGACAGAGGTAATGGCTCATCCTGAACAGGTGCATTTAGCAACACAGGAGAGAAAGGTACCGAGTCAGCACAGTTAGAGCCTCCTCTTAGGCGGTGGTGCTTTCTTATCTCTTTTTGTCCGTATTACTTCCCCTGGAAGGCTTACCGTTTAGACAAAATACAAGGTACCTAAATGCATATACTACCGTGTTCAGTTTAGCAAATACATTAAGTATGCAACTTTTAACACATAACTATGCATAACATGGATGTCTTCTAGGAAGTACCCAATCCAACCACATGGAGTCTTACGTCCCTGTATAGCTGCTGTGTTTCTCTGCCAGGAATAAGAGAACTAACGAGCTTGCTTGCTGCTGCAGTGCTTCTCACACTGACAGTCTTTTAAAATTGGCGCCGTTTCTGTGCCTGCGCGCGCCACGTGCCCGCGCACGCCTTCGCCCCCCCCCCCCTCCGATAAAGCGCGCTCCCGCGCGCGCGGCCCTTAGCGCTATGGCGGTGGCCATAGTGAGAGAGGACTCTCATCAGCCCTTGTTCCCACTTACCTGCATCTGCAGGTGTCTGGTCGGCCACCGAAAGGAGGATCGGGGTGCCCCAGCAAGCTCAGCAGCGGAGGTGACGAGCAGTGTACTTCGCCGAAGCCGACACTGAACAGAGTGAGGTGAGTATATTCAGCTCTTTACTCCCCCCAGTGGTGGAAAAAAAGAAGACATCCACTTTTTGAAAAAGGTCCCAACCTAGTTATGGACCTTCTAATCTCACCTTATCCACGCCGCAGGTTTTTCTGCTGAAAGATTTCAGACAGATACCAAACTTCACCCTTCACGGTGGGCTATGTGTGCCAACCTTCAGGGATATGGGTTCCTATTTAAAGGATACCTCTCCCCTGGGCCTTGTACAAGACTCTTACCAGGACTTTATAGCGAAATAGCGAAAGTGCTGGATCTTAGAGCCCAGTCCTCCGAAGAGAGACATTACAGGCGACGCCTCATGGATGAGGCCCGGATCCCATCCAGATTCAGCTCCTTTGTAGGCGTCTTGGATGGATCCGAAAGCATAGCTCTTTTACCCCCAGAGGGTCTCTTTGGTAGAGCTTTCCTTTAGCACCTCCTAACGCGTCCAACACCTTTCGACACTGGCGAAAAAACTGAGGTACTTCCCTGATGGGAGGGGTTATATGGAGGGGAACTGTCTTCCATTGGTTGTGCCAGTGTCCAATCACCGCTGGTGACCCTTAACCCATTATGTAATGACTAGCTCTGTGTCCCGTGGTGTACGATAAAGAAAGGCAATTTTTTTCTTTTTTAAAAATAACAAACCTGACATGTTATACTTACCTCTACTGTGCAGCTCGTTTTGCACAGAGTGGCCCGAACCTGGTCTTCTGGGGTCCCTCGGCGGCTGTCTCGGCTCCTGCCCGCAAGAACCATGCCTGCAGTCCCCGACGGTCCCCTGTACCATGCCTGCAGTCCCTGACGGTCTCCTGTACCATGACGGCCTGCAGTCTCTGACGGTCTCCTGTACCATGATGGTCTCCTGTACCATGACGGCCTGCAGTCACTTCTGCCTGTTGCCTCCTCCTTCCCTCTATTAGCTGTCACCCCTGCCCCCATGTTTCTCCCACCCCACCCTCAACTACCGCCACCTCCCAAACCACCCCTCTTCCTAGGGGATAGGTATTGGTATCGGCGAGTACATGATGTCAAGTATCGGTACTCGTACTCGATGTCAAAATAGTGGCATCAGTGCATCCCTAGTTTTTACAATGCTGAGCTTATAAAATGAAAGAGCAAACGGTGACCAGAGAAATCTTAAGCAAAGATTTTTAACAGCATACTGTGAAAGTGTATCACACTGAACAACCAAAGAAAAAAAAAAAAAATATGTAAACTGCTTACTAGGTTTTTCATCAAGTTCATTTTTTGGAGTTCCAGGTCGGCTTGTTTCTTCCTTGTCAGTGGAAGCTGGGTCCCCCTTCTTATCAAAGCGGAAGCGGTCAAGATTAAACAAGCTCATATCTTTCTACCTTGTTCACCACAAAATAATCTGGAAACCAAAACAAAAAAAAAAAAAAACAAACACAAATAAATCAAACTTCAAAAATACAAAAAAGGAAAAGCTTTTCAAAAATTTGAGCTCAGAAACGTTTTACCCCCTTCATGACCAGAGCTACTTTAACTGGCAATTGCGCGGTCATGCAACACGGTCCCCAATGAAACTTTAAATTTCTCACACAAATAGCGATCACATGATCCCCGGGCGGCTCAAAGCGTCCGTGTACCGGAAGCCACAATCCGATGTGTCCCATGGACACAGCAGTCAGAGGAGCATTGTACGGCTCAACCCAGGCTGGATGATGTACATGTATGTCACCCAGCTTGTCTGTGGCACACGCCTGCAGTAAAATGTACTGTAGGCAGTCAGCAAGTGGTTAAACTCCAATAATGACACTGATCACACAAGTGGCATGCAGATGACATGGACTTTCATTGCACAGACACCCCTTTGGACTGCAGCATTGTCAAGTTTGTTGGGAGAGGAGTAATAGATGTACAAGCACATTTAGATAGATACACTATAGTTACACATGCAATTACAGCAAGTTTTCTTTTGGGATAAAGGTTTTACATGAACGCTGATCATTGTTAGCACCGCTGTCAGTGGTATATGATTTGTCTCAATACTCTAACTGATCCATCTGCAGGAGAGCTTTTTTTTTGTCTAAATATACTAGGCTGAAAATAAAAAGGAGGAAAAGCCATAAAAAAAAGCCAAAAAAAAACAAATGCAGCCATCACATCAAAGAATTAGAAAGCTGCTATAAAATAAACGTTGGCTTTTGGGTTTAATAGTTACATCAAGTCCGACCTATGCGTGTGATTTTAGGTCAGTATTATATATGCCTTTATGTTGTGGTTGTTTAGGTGCTTATCTAATCGTTTTTTGAAACTATCGATGCCCCCCGCTGAGACCACCGCCTGTGGAAGAGAATTCCACATCCTTGCCGCTCTTACAGTAAAAGACCCTTTACACCAGGGGTCAGGAACCTTTTTGGCTGAGAGAGCCATGAACGCCACATATTTTAAAATGTAATTCTGTGAGAGCCATACAATATGTTTAAAACTAAATACAAGTAAATGTGTGCATTTTATGTAAGACCAAACACTTTTAAAAGTACAATAACATCTCCCCCCACTGTAATGTCCACATCTCCCCTACGATTGTCTGCTTGCTTACCACTACTCAAGCAGGCAGATCCACAAGCAGTTGAGGCGGGTGATGACGTCAGCGCGCCGCTCACCTAGGCCGCCGCTGGGTGTACCAAGATGTCCGACGCGCCGGAGCTAGGCCGAAGCCGCGGCCTTTCCTATGGGCTCAATCCACGGATCAGCACACCACGTGATCCGCAGATTGAGAGGCGAGAGCCAGATGCAGCCAATCAAAAGAGCCACATCTGGCTCGCAAGCCATAGGTTCCCAACCCCTGCTCTACACAGTTTAAAAAGGTAAAATTGCTTTTCTTCTAATTTTAGTGAATGGCCACATGTCTTATTAAATTCCCTTTCACGGAAAAGTTTTATGCCTCTTGTGGGGTCACCAGTATGGTATTTGTACAATGAAATTATATCCCCTCTCAAGAGTCTCTTCTCCAGAGAGAACAAGTTCAGTGCTCGTAAACTTTCCTCATAACCAATATCCTTCAGACTGTTTATTAGCTTTGTTGCCCTTCTCTGGACCCTCTCCAGTTCCAGCACATCCCTTCTGAGGACTGGTGCCCAGAACCGGATAGCATACTGCAGGTGCAGCCGGACCAGAGTCTTGTAGAATGGGAGAATTATCGTTTTATCTCGGGAGTTAATCCCCTTTTTAATGTATGACAATATGCTGTTTGCTTTGCTTGCAGCAGATTAGCATTGCATGCAATTGCTGAGCCTGTCATCTACTGGTGCCCCCAGGTCCTTTTCCATCTTAAATACCCCCAGAGGTTCTCCCCCTAGTGAGTAGATTGCATTCATATTTTTGCCACCCAAATGCATTTTAAAAATTTTCACATTAAACCTCATTTGCCATGTCGGTGCCCACCCCATTAGTTTGTTCAGATCTTTTTGCAAGGTTCCCCCATCCTGCAGAGAAGTTATTGCCTTACTTGGCTTCGTATCGTCCGCGAATACTGAGATCGAATCGTTTACCCCATCCTCCAGGTCGTTTATGAAGAAATTAAATAGGATAGGTCCCAGGACAGAACCCTGGGGGACCACACATTCCACCCCAGACCATTCTAAGTACTCCCCATTTATCACTACCCTCTGAACCCGCCCTTGTTGCCAGTTTTCAATCCATTTACTCACCCTATGGTCCATGCCAACAGACCTTACTTTGTACAGTAGACGTTTATGGGGAACTGTATCAAATGCTTTTGCAAAATCCAGGATATACCACGTCTACGAGCCTTCCTTTATCTCGATGGCAGCTCTCCTCCTCATAGAAGGTTAATAGATTGGCAGTACTCGGCATAGATTCATGAAGAATCGTTATTGCCAAACCAATAATACCTTTGTCATTACAAAAATCTTGTATATAGTCCCTTATCCCCTCCAAGAGCTTGCATACTATTGATTCTAGGCTAACTAATTCCAAGGGATGCATCTTGGCCCTTTAAATATTGGTGCTACATTGGCTTTTCTCCAATCAGCAGGTACCATTCCAGTCAGTAGACTGTTGGTAAGAATTAGGAACAATGGTCTGGCAATTACTTGACCGAGTTCCTCAAGGACCCTCGGGTGCAAGCCATCTGGTCCCTGTGACTTGTTTGTGCTAAGATTTTCAAGTCCATTTCTAATTCTGTCTTCTATAAGCCATGAGGGTGCTTCCTGTGACGTGTCATGAGGATAAACATTGCAGTTTTGGTTACTGAAGCCCCCAGATTCCCTTGTGAAGACTGAGAAGAATAAATGTAAATACCTTTGCCATCTCTCCATCCTTAGTAACCAGGTTCCCTTCATCATTCTTTATGGGATCAATATGATCTGACCTCCCTTTCTTACTATTTATGCAAGAAGTTCTTGGGATTTTTTTTACTCTCCTCCGCTATGTGCCTTTCGTGCTCTTAGCCGCCTTGATTTCACCTTTACATTCCTTTTTGCAATCTTTGTAAAGTTGGAATTCTGCTGATGGTCCCTCAGCCTTGTATTTTTTGAAGGCCTTCTCCTTTGCTTTTATATGCATTTTTACATTGGTATTAAGCCACCCAAGACATTTATTAGCTCATTTAAAATTAATTTCCCAATGGGATGCACTGGCTAATGCCCTTATTTTAATATGCCCATAAAGCACACCCATTTTTCCTCCGTGATCTTTGTCCCTAGGATTTTATCCCATTTAATATCTTCTAGCAAGGCTTGTAGTTTAGGGAAGTTGGCTCTTTTGAAATTCGGTGTCTTTGTATTCCCCTTTTGTTTCCCATTTGTGTGATTTGTACTAAAACGAATTGACCTGTGATTGCCGTTTCCTAAATTGCCCCATATTTCCACATCCGTGATCAGGTCTGTATTGTTGGTAATCGGTAGGTTTCTAGTTGGTGTGTTTACCATCTGACCCATGAAATTGTCCTGCAAGACATTTAGGAAATGGTGAGCTTTAGATAAGTGTACGGTTCCTTTCTGGATAATTAAAATCCCCCCATTATGATGACACTTCCCATCCTTGCCGCTAATCCAAATTGTGATAGGTGGTCTACCTCCACCCTTTGGTTAGGGGGCCTATAGCATACTCATAGCTCTACTTTCCCCTTCGTTTTTTTTGCTTTAACTCAAAATAGTACCTTCTATTGCGCTCAGCCTCCTCCACATCTCCAAATTCTTTTTTTTGCTGCTGTGATCCAACTTGCAGTTAGAGGGTTACTGCATTCGTTCTACATGGTCCTACTGTATGTAGAATGTAGCCATCATCCCTTGCTCAGGTCTGACATGGACTATGGTCTGTGTAGTGTGCATAGAGCAATAAACATGACCACAACCAACGCGTGCTGCTCGTTACAAGCAAACATAAGGGAGAGGGAAAAGGAAAGGTTTGAGAGCTCATGGAAGACTGTACAAGGAGGTAAAAAAAAAAAAAAAGAAAAAGGTTTCATTAAAAATTTATTACAGCGCCATTACATGTTAATGTGTATGCATTATTTTTAGAGAATAAGGTGGCAGCCTTGCAAATCTAAGCAAAACCTGCCCAATGCTGAATAGTCCATGAAGCACCAACACACGTGCGCCCAACCGCTGGCGCCCTCTGATGTGGCCCGTGACCTCCTGTTCTGGGATGGCGGGTCGGCAAGTCCAGATTGCGACCAACCATCCCAGAGCATCAGTGGCAAGAATGGAGCCGGCGGTAGAGAGCAGAGTCGATGCTTCCTGTATAGCGCTGGTTCTTGTCACGGGCGGAGTGATACCAAATGCACTTTGCCTGGGACAGCAACAGCCGACATATTGCCAGGTGTGAGAGTGGCAGTGGAGTTTGTGTATCTGGATATGTCTGTGGAGCCCTGGGAGCGCACATGTACAGGGGGATGGATTACCCTTAAATGGGGTACACACTAGATGAAAATTGGGCGAATATTCTCCCGATTTTTCTTGATGTTTCACAGGAAAATTTGAACCAAAAATTTGTATGTACAGTTGTGCTCATAAGTTTACATACCCTGGCAGAATTTATGATTTCTTGGCCATTTTTCAGAGAATATATGACTGATAACAGAAAATATTTTCTTTCACTCATGGTTAGTGTTTGGCTGAAGCCATTTATTATCAATCAACTGTGTTTATTCTTTTTAAATCATAATGGCAACAGAAACTACCCAAATGACCCTGATCAAAAGTTTACATACCCTGGTGATTTTGGCCTGATAACATGCAAACAAGTTGACACAAAGGGGTTTGAATGGCTATTAACCACTTTAGCCCCGGAAGATTTGGCTACCCAACGACCAGGCCATTTTTTGCGATTCTGCACTGCATCACTTTAACTGACAATTACGCGGTCGTGCGACGTTGCACCCAAACAAAATTGAAGTCCCCTATCGGAAAACTGCCGCGGAAAAAAATGCTGTGAATCACGACGAGAAATTAGAGCATGTTCTAATTTTTCTCGTCGTGATTAATGCAGTTTTTCTCGTCGGGAAAAATTACCAAAAGCCCACACACGGTCGTTTTTCTCGTCAAAGAGAAAAAAAATGTAATTTTTCCAGACGAGAAAAATGGTTGTGTGTACGCGGCATGAGTCATGAGTAAAGCAAAAGAACTGTCAAAGGATCTGTGGGAAAAAGGTAGTTGAACTGTATAAAACAGGAAAGGGATATAAAAAGAAGGAATTGAGAATGCCAATCAGCAGTGTTCAAACTCCAATCAAGAAGTGGAAAATGATGGGTTCTGTTGAAACCAAACCACGGTCAGGTAGACCAACTAAAATTTTAGCCACAATTCCCAGCAAAATAGTTAAGGATGCAAAGAAAAACTAACAGATAACTTCAGGGGAAATACAGGACTCTCTGAAAACATGTGGTGTGGCCATTTCAAGATGCACCATAAGGAGGCACTTGAAGAACGATAGGTTGCATGGTCGAGTTGCCAGAAGAAAGCCATTACAAACGCAAATGCCACAAAGTATCCTGCTTACAATATGCCAAACAGCACAGAGACGAGCCTCAAACCTTCTGGCAAAGTCATTTGGAGTTACGAGACCAAATTTGAGCTTTTTGGCCACAACCATAAATGCTACATTTGGAGAGGAGTCAACAAGGCCTATGATGAAAGGCACACCATTTCTACTGTGAAACACGGAGGTGGATCGCTGATGTTTTGGGGATGTGTGAGCTACAAAGGCACAGGAAAATTGGTCAAAAATTATGGCAAGACGAATGCAGTAAGTTATCAAAAAAACACTGGAGAAATATGTGCATTCATCAGCCAGGAAGCTGCGCATGGGCATACTTGGACATTCCAACATGACAATGATCCAGGACTTACCCGTACATCGCTCGCGCTACCGTGGTGATCGGATTAGTTTCGGAACCAAATCGGTCTACAGGTCCAGTCCAAAAGCCTCCTCTGCCTGTGTAATGTAAACACAGGCAGAGGAAGTGATGTAATCTCCCCTTGTGGAGCCCTTTTCGGTTCCAGCGAGTGAGAAGACATCTATGGCGAGTACACGAAGCATTACACTGACACCAGGATACGTAGGCACACTTTTAACCCCCTGATCGCCCCCTCAGTTTACCCGTTCACCCCTGTCAGTGTCACCAAGTGCAGTTTTCAGATTTTTTTTACTGATCACTGCATTGGTGTCACTTGTGACACTAAACAGCTTTAGGGCAGTTAGGGGTAGGCTCAGGTAGCTTTAGGGTACTTCCCATATATTTCACACTAAAGGTTTAACGCCTTGATCGCCCCTAGTTAACCCTTTCACTCCATGTCACTGTCTCATTAGTATAGTGTACAGATCTCTTTTCTGATCACAGGTGACATCAGTTAGGTGTTAGGCCCCATGCACACGAGACGCTGTTATTTGCTGTTGAACGCGCGTTCAGAGGCAGTTGGATGCTTTTTTCCAACTGCTCCTGAACCCATTCAATGTTATCCTATGTGTCCATGCACACACTCTCATTTTTTGGCGTTTACAAGCAGTTGCGTTTAACCTCGTTTTTCCAGAAGCAAAAAAATGGGTTCAGACGCAAAAGTTTTCCACGTTTCAGACGCTAAACGCGGTACCCGCGTTTGCGTTTATAAGCGTTTTTAAAGGTGACCTATTTTTTAACATTAGAAATCTCAAAAATGATGGCAAATGATGAAAAACTATTAAAAAATATAAAAGAAAACTAATTGCTTGCATTGCATTGTGGACAATCCACAACTTGTGGCAGGTAACGTGGCAAGTGGACAATCCACAACTTGTGGCAGGTAACGTGGCAAGTGGACAATCCACAACTTGTGGCAGGTAACGTGGCAAGTGGACAATCCACAACTTGTGGCAGGTAACGTGGCCAGTGGACAATCCACAACTTGTGGCAGGTGACGTGGCCAGTGGACAATCCACAACTTGTGGCAGGTGACGTGGCCAGTTGACGTGGCAAGTGGACAATCCACAACTTGTGGCAGGTGACGTGGCCAGTTGACGTGGCAAGTGGACAATCCACAACTTGTGGCAGGTGACGTGGCCAGTGGACAATCCACAACTTGTGGCAGGTGACGTGGCCAGTTGACGTGGCAAGTGGACAATCCACAACTTGTGGCAGGTGATGTGGCCAGGTGACGTGGCAAGTGGACAATCCACAACTTGTGGCAGGTGACGTGGCCAGTGGACAATCCACAACTTGTGGCAGGTGACATGGCAAGTGGACAATCCACAACTTGTGGCAGGTGACGTGGCCAGGTGACGTGGCAAGTGGACAATCCACAACTTGTGGCAGGTGATGTGGCAAGTGATACGCTAAATACAAGTACACTGCTGCTCTCTCAGCTGCTGCTACTCACTCTGGTCTCACAGACTGGCTGAAATGGTTAAAATTTACTGTTTTTTGAGCTTAGGGAGGGTCTATGATGAAACGCTTATAAACGCAAACGCGGTAAAACGCCGCTAAACGTGGCCGCAAACGCGCGTTTATAAACGCCGGTTTCAGCGTTTAAAAACGTGTGTTCAGCAGAGTTTGCACCTGCGTCTCGTGTGCATGGGGCCTTAGCCTCCGCATCAATCCCAGACAGTGTCAGATTTTAACCCTTTGATTGCCAGTAGCACCAACACCCACATCTCCCTTACTAGTATTGTGTCTGAACGGATCAATATCTTTGATCTGATCAAATCTATACTAGCATCCCCAGTAATATAGTGTTACCAAAAACGCAGCGTAGCTGGATCAGCCCAGGCACCTGCGTTTAGCCCCTCCGTCCAGCCCACCCAAAGTGCAGGATCAATAAATCAAATCACGCCTGATCCCTGCTAGCACTAATAGTTCATGTTTTTTGTAGCGATTCAAGCAGTCTGACAACCAGGTGCTTTTTTGCCTGCAAGTCACACTAGCTGTACCTGTAAATTTAGTGTCCAAAATGTCAAAACGAAAGATACACTAGTGAAGAGGCCTACAGGATACTGAGCATGACAGATACGAGCAGGGGAAGCCTCACTGTCAGAATCACAATCTGATTGTTCAAACAGTTTCTCCCCAGCAAGCGTGCAAAAATAAAAAATCCCAGGAGGCGATCAACTACCACCAAAAGAACGCTCTATTTGTGGAAAAAAAAAAAAAGGACGCAAATTTAGTATGTGTACAATATTGCATGACTGTGCAATTACCAGTTAAATCAGCGCAGTGCCAAATTGCTAAGAGTGCTCTGGTCATGAAGGAGGGGGGGGGTAAAACCTTCCGGAGTTGTAGTGGTTAAACAAAAATAGTTAGTTCTGGTCCCTTAAGAGAATTATATATATATATATATATATATATATATATATATATATATATATATATATATATATAAAAATTGGAGTTTGTCCCTTTGGGAATTTTCGTACGAAAAATTGGATTCAGCTGTCGAACGTTGTATACGAAAATTCTTTGAACGTTTTCGTCCACCCGATTTCCCTATAGTGTGTACCACGGGGCTGGTGCAGCAGAGGTTCAACCCCTACACCTTCAATGTACTGTATTGACTCTTGCTGGGGAAGATTTTGCACTTGTTGCTTCAGATACACAACTAATAGCCCGTACACAGGAACCGAAAATCGGACGATAAATACCGCTTACGTGATCGGACGATAATTGGACCGTATGTGCGGAGCTTTCGAGAGCCGATCACGACAGTTCATCCGATATTAATCGGATCGGACAAGCGCGAAAATTTTCCTCATACGATACCAGATCGTATGATTTTCGTTTAGTCAGTAAAGTTGTCGTCCGAAAATACACTACAACACATGACATCATTTCGGATTTTTATTTTTTTTCTGTTGTACGATAATTTGTGACTTTAGTAACCTATTCAATTTCTACTTGTGACTAGAAAGCGAAATAAGTCGGATGATCTGTCGTCCGATTTTAGGATCGTGTGCGGATTATTCAATCCGCAGCAGGGACAAACCAAAATGCTACAAAAAGGACAGAAAAAAACAGTTCATGGATGTAGTGGATTCCATGGAAACTGCCTCACCTTCACCAAAATAATTGACCCATGCTCAAGCCCCTTCTGGACAATCAGATTGGCTATAAGACCATGTAGAATACCCTCCTTTGCCACTGGAGAAGGCTCTGTAGCTTGTCAAAGATGTACCGTATTTATCGGCGTATAACACGCACTTTTTTCCCCTTAAAATCAGGGGAAAATCGTGGGTGCGTGTTATACGCCGATACTCACCTATGCCCGGCGATCTCCGCTGACTGTGAGCGGAGCGATCGCCGCCGAGATACACATAGCCGAGTGTATTCGGCTATACTCGGCTTTTCTCGGCTCCGCTCACAGTCACGCCCAGTCCGGCGTGACTGTGAGCGAAGCCGAGAAGAGCCGAGTACACCCGAATACACTCGGCTATGTGTATCTCGGCTCCGCCCAGTCCCTGCGTTCTCAGCGGCGTTCGCTCCGCCCTGTATCAGCGGCGATCTCGGCGGCGCCAAATTTAAATTCAAGGCTGCAATAAACACTGGGGGGGGGGGCAAGGCTGCAATGTGACAAGGCTGCAATAAACACTGGGGGGGGGGGGCAAGGCTGCAATGTGACAAGGCTGCAATAAACACTGGGGGGGGGGGCAAGGCTGCAATGTGACAAGGCTGCAATAAACACTGGGGGGGGGGGCAAGGCTGCAATGTGACAAGGCTGCAATAAACACTGGGGGGGGCAAGGCTGCACTGGACACGGCTGGGCAAGGCTGCAAGGCTGCACTGGACACGGCTGGGCAAGGCTGCACTGGACACGGCTGGGCAAGGCTGCACTGGACACGGCTGGGCAAGGCTGCACTGGACACGGCTGGGCAAGGCTGCACTGGACACGGCTGGGCAAGGCTGCACTGGACACGGCTGGGCAAGGCTGCACTGGACACGGCTGGGCAAGGCTGCACTGGACACGGCTGGGCAAGGCTGCACTGGACACGGCTGGGCAAGGCTGCACTGGACACGGCTGGGCAAGGCTGCACTGGACACGGCTGGGCAAGGCTGCACTGGACACGGCTGGGCAAGGCTGCACTGGACACGGCTGGGCAAGGCTGCACTGGACACGGCTGGGCAAGGCTGCACTGGACACGGCTGGGCAAGGCTGCACTGGACACGGCTGGGCAAGGCTGCACTGGACACGGCTGGGCAAGGCTGCACTGGACACGGCTGGGCAAGGCTGCACTGGACACGGCTGGGCAAGGCTGCACTGGACACGGCTGGGCAAGGCTGCACTGGACACGGCTGGGCAAGGCTGCACTGGACACGGCTGGGCAAGGCTGCACTGGACACGGCTGGGCAAGGCTGCACTGGACACGGCTGGGCAAGGCTGCACTGGACACGGCTGGGCAAGGCTGCACTGGACACGGCTGGGCAAGGCTGCACTGGACACGGCTGGGCAAGGCTGCACTGGACACGGCTGGGCAAGGCTGCAAGGCTGCACTGGACACGGCTGGGCAAGGCTGCGCAAGGCTGCACTGGACACGGCTGGGCAAGGCTGCGCAAGGCTGCACTGGACACGGCTGGGCAAGGCTGCGCAAGGCTGCACTGGACACGGCTGGGCAAGGCTGCACTGGACACGGCTGCGCAAGGCTGCACTGGACACGGCTGCGCAAGGCTGCACTGGGCACGGCTGGGCAAGGCTGCACTGGACACGGCTGGGCAAGGCTGCGCAAGGCTGCACTGGACACGGCTGGGCAAGGCTGCACTGGACACGGCTGGGCAAGGCTGCGCAAGGCTGCACTGGACACGGCTGGGCAAGGCTGCACTGGACACGGCTGGGCAAGGCTGCGCAAGGCTGCACTGGACACGGCTGGGCAAGGCTGCGCAAGGCTGCACTGGACACGGCTGGGCAAGGCTGCGCAAGGCTGCACTGGACACGGCTGGGCAAGGCTGCGCAAGGCTGCACTGGACACGGCTGGGCAAGGCTGCGCAAGGCTGCACTGGACACGGCTGGGCAAGGCTGCGCAAGGCTGCACTGGACACGGCTGGGCAAGGCTGCGCAAGGCTGCACTGGACACGGCTGGGCAAGGCTGCGCAAGGCTGCACTGGACACGGCTGGGCAAGGCTGCGCAAGGCTGCACTGGACACGGCTGGGCAAGGCTGCGCAAGGCTGCACTGGACACGGCTGGGCAAGGCTGCGCAAGGCTGCACTGGACACGGCTGGGCAAGGCTGCGCAAGGCTGCACTGGACACGGCTGGGCAAGGCTGCGCAAGGCTGCACTGGACACGGCTGGGCAAGGCTGCACTGGACACGGCTGGGCAAGGCTGCGCAAGGCTGCACTGGACACGGCTGGGCAAGGCTGCACTGGACACGGCTGGGCAAGGCTGCACTGGACACGGCTGGGCAAGGCTGCACTGGACACGGCTGGGCAAGGCTGCACTGGACACGGCTGGGCAAGGCTGCACTGGACACGGCTGGGCAAGGCTGCACTGGACACGGCTGGGCAAGGCTGCACTGGACACGGCTGGGCAAGGCTGCACTGGACACGGCTGGGCAAGGCTGCACTGGACACGGCTGGGCAAGGCTGCACTGGACACGGCTGGGCAAGGCTGCACTGGACACGGCTGGGCAAGGCTGCACTGGACACGGCTGGGCAAGGCTGCACTGGACACGGCTGGGCAAGGCTGCACTGGACACGGCTGGGCAAGACTGCGCAAGGCTGCACTGGACACGGCTGGGCAAGGCTGCGCAAGGCTGCACTGGGCAAGGCTGGACACGGCTGGGCAAGGCTGGACACGGCTGGGCAAGGCTGGACACGGCTGGGCAAGGCTGGACACGGCTGGGCACGGCTGGACACGGCTGGACACGGCTGGGCAAGGCTGGACACGGCTGGGCAAGGCTGGACACGGCTGGGCAAGGCTGGACACGGCTGGGCAAGGCTGGACACGGCTGGGCAAGGCTGGACACGGCTGGGCAAGGCTGGACACGGCTGGGCACGGCTGGACACGGCTGGGCACGGCTGGACACGGCTGGGCACGGCTGGACACGGCTGGGCACGGCTGGGCACGGCTGGACACGGCTGGGCACGGCTGGGCACGGCTGGGCACGGCTGGACACTGGACTAAAAGTATTTTTCCCTAAAATTCCCTGCTAAACTTGGGGTGCGTGTTATACGCGGATAAATACGGTATTTATTTCTGCAGCTGAGAGAGATGTGTACACAGGAGATGCATTGAAAATTTCCATTGTCCCCAAGGATGGCATAAAAAAGGATTCCTCTAAGAAAAGATTAGATGTGTCTTCTTAACCACTTAACGACCGCCCACTGTAAATATACGTCGGCAGAATGGCACCGACAGGCAGAATCACGTACATATACGCGATTGCCTTTGTATAGTTGGGGGGTCCGATCGGACCCCCCTTCTTTACAGTGGGTGGTCGTTTTACCTTCGGGAGCGATCCGGCATGAGGGGACGGCCGTTCGATTCCGCCCCCGCCCCCCCCCCTCTCGATCGCTCCCGGCGAATGAGAGAGCTTCCCCTGCCTGTGTACTGTTTACACAGGCAGGAGGAAGTGATGTCATCTCTCCTGCGGCACTCACATATACCGAGCGCCGTACAGGAGAAGATGCAGGTTAGTGCACAAAACAGCACACTGACACCAGGACACATAGGCACATAAATCGCCCCCCCAGCCCCCAGTCACAGTGTCACTGATTGCAGTGACCATTTATTTAGTGATCACTGCAATCAGTGACATTTGTGACTGTAAAAGTGTCACTACATTTAGTTTTAGGTCCAGTGTAGCCCCCTAACCCCCCCCCTAATAAAGGTTTAACCCCCTGATCACCCCCCAGATAACCCTTTCACCCCCTAGCACCGCCGTCGCTAAGCGATCATTTTTCTGATCGATGTCTTAGCGTCGGTGATGCTGATCGGTAGCCAGTAATGTTTTTTTAGGTTCGCCGCAGGTTTTTATAGCGTCGGGTACCCCCATATATTACCTAATAAAGGTTTAACCCCCTTGATCGCCCCCCAGGTAACCCTTTCACCCCCTATCACCACTGTCACTAAGCGATAATTTTTCTGATAGCCGTCTTAGCGTCGGTGATGCCGATAGGTAGCCAGTAATTTTTTTTTAGGTTCGCCGTCAGGTTTTTATATAGCGTCAGGTACCCCCATATATTACCTAATAAAGGTTTTAACCCCCTAATTGCCCCTAGTTAACCCTTTCACCAGTAATCACCATATAAGTGTTACGGGTGACGCTGGTTAGTTTGCTTTTTATAGTGTCAGGGCACCCGCCGTATATAACCCAATAAAGGTTTAACCCCCTGATCGCCCGGCGGGTGATCTCAATTAGGTTTTAGCGTCAGAGAGGGTCTGCGTCACACCCCAGGCAGCGTCAGGTTAGTGGCAGTAGCGCTAACACCCACGCGTTAAGCATACACCCCCCTTAGTGGTATAATATCTGATCAGATCTATACTAGCGTCCCCAGCAGTTTAGGGTTCCCAAAAACGCAGTGTTAGCGGGATCAGCCCAGATACCTGCTAGCACCTGCGTTTTGCCCCTCCGTCCAGCCCAGGCCACCCAAGTGCAGTATCGATCACTGTCACTTGCAAAACACAACACACATAACTGCAGCGTTCGCAGAGACAGGTCTGATCCCTGCGACTCCAGTGCTGTAGGAGGTGATTTCACCACCACAGTTAAAAAAAAAAAAAAAAGCATATATGCCGAAGCATTGGGGCAGCAGGGGCGGAGGAGCGATTTTGCTCCTAATGCCGCGTACATACGGTCGAAATTCCGACGGAGGCTTGCCCGTGGAAAAGTCTGAACATGTGTACGCGGCATAACTTTTGCGGGAAGATGCCCCCATGCTTCGGCATAAATAAATGGTGCATGTATGCCCATCATTAGAAGTGGGTGGATGAAGGGCGGTATTCTAATGGTGGGCATACCCACCGATCAATCTTTTTTTTTCGTTCAGCCAACAGGCTGCATGAAAAAAAAGATTACAATACATGTCCAACAAGGACCAGCAACGTACTGGTATGTTGCTGGACTTTGAATGGTTATACCAGATTGATGCCTGCAGGTTTAGGTATCGTCTTGGTATCATTCTTTTCAGCCAGCGGCCGGCTTTCATGTAAAAGCAATCCTAGTGGCTAATTAGCCTCTGGACTGCTTTTACAAGCATTGGGAGGGAATGTCCCGCCCCCGGATATAAAAAGCGCCATTGGGAAAGCATTTTATCACACCGATCTTGGTGTGGTCAGATGCTTTGAGGGCAGAGGAAAGATCTGGGGTCTAATAGACCCCATTTTTTCAAAAAAAAGAGTACCTGTCATTACCTATTGCTATCATAGGGGATATTTACATTCCCTGAGATAATAAAAAAAATAAAAAAAAAATATGGAAGCAACAGTTTAAAAATAAAATAAAAAAAGTAAAATTAATAATAATAATAAAAAAAATAAAAAAAAAGCACCCCCTGTCCTGCCCTGCTCTTGCCCAATGGCGAACGCAAGAGTTGGTCTGGCGTCATATGTAAACAGAAATTGCACCATGCATGTGAGGTATCACCGCGAAGGTCAGATCGAGGGCAGTAATTTTAGCAGTAGACCTCCTCTGTAAATCTAACGGCGTAACCTGTAAAGGCTTTTAAAAATGTATGTAGTTTGTCACCAATGCGCGTTTGTGCGAAATTTTAAAGCTTGTCGTGTTTGGTATCTATGTACTCGGCCTAAGATCATCTTTTTTATTTCATCAAACATTTGGGCAATATAGTGTGTTTTAGTGCATTAAAATTAAAAAAAGTGTATTTTTTCCCCAAAAAATGCGTTTGAAAAATCGCTGCGCAAATACTGTGTAGAAAAAAAAATTGCAACACCCACCATTTTAATCTGTAGGGCCTTTGCTTTAAAAATATATATAATGTTTAGGGGTTCAACATAATTTTCTTGCAAAAAAAAAATATATGTTTTCATGTAAACAAAAAGTGTGAAAAAGGGCTTTGTCTTCAAGTGGTTAGAAGAGTGGATGTAAGCTTCCTAATGTTGTGTATAAAATGCCAGAACAGTTCAAAACCCCCCCAAATGACCCCATTTTGGAAAGTAGACACCCCAAGCTATATACTGAGAGGCATGTCGAGTCCATGGAATATTTTATATGTTGACACAAGTTGCGGAAAATAGACAATTTATTTTTTTATTGTTTTGCACAAAGTTGTCACTAAATGATATATTGCTCAAACATGTCATGGGCATATGTGGAATTACACCCCAAAATACATTCTGTTGCTTCTCCTGAGTACGGGGATACCACATGTGTGAGACTTTTTGGGAGCCTAGCCGCGTACGGGACCCCAAAAACCAATCTCCGCCTTCAGGCTTTCTAAGGGTGTAAATTTTTGATTTCACTTCTCACTGCCTATCACAGTTTCGGAGGCCATGGAATGCCCAGATGGCACAAACCCCCCCCCCCCAAATGACCCCATTTTGGAAAGTAGACACCCCAAGCTATTTGCTGAGGAGGTATGGTGAGTATTTTGCAGATCTCGCTTTTTGTCACAAAGTTTTGAAAATTAAAAAAAAAAAAAATATTTTCTTCATTTTCAAAAACAAAAATGAGAGCTGTAAAATACTCACCATGCATCTCAGCAAATAGCTTGGGGTGTCAACTTTCCAAAATGGGGTCATTTGGGGGGGTTTTGTGCCATTTTATGGCCTTCGAAACTGTGATAGGTAGTGAGGAGTGAAATCAAAAATTTGTGCCTAGAAATCCTGAAGGCGGTGCTTGGTTTTCGGGGTCCCGTATGCGGCTAGGCTCCCAAAAAGTCCCACACATGTGGTATCCCCGTACTCAGGAGAAGCAACCAAATGTATTTTGGGGTGTAATTCCATATATAACCATGGCATGTGTGAGCAATATATCATTTAGTGACAACTTTTTGTAATTTTTTTTTTTTTTTTTTTTTTAGTCATTATTCAATCACTTGCGACAAAAAAAAAAAAAATATATTCAATGGGCTCAACATGCCTCAGCAATTTCCTTGGGGTGTCTACTTTCCAAAATTGGGCAATTTGGGGGGGGGGGGTTTGTACTGCCCTGCCATTTTAGCACCTCAAGAAATGAGATAGGCAGTCATAAATTAAAAGCTGTGTAAATTCCAGAAAATGTACCCTAGTTTGTAGACGCTATAAAACTTTTGCGCAAAGCAATAAATATACGCTTATTGACATTTTTTTTACTAAAGACATGTGGCTGAATACATTTTGGCCTAAACGTATGACTAAAATTGAGTTTATTCGATTTTTCTTATAACAAAAAGTAGAAAATATCATTTTTTTCCAAAATTTTCGGTCTTTTTCCGTTTATATCGCAAAAAATTAAAAATCGCAGAGGCAATCAAATACCATTAAAAGAAAGCTCTATTTGTGGGAAGAAAAGGACGCAAATTTCATTTGGGTACAACATTGTATGTCCGCACAATTTACAGTTAAAGCAGTGCAGTGCAAAATTCTGAAAACAGCTCTGGTCCTTTAGCTACAAAATGGTCCGGGGCTTAAGTGGTTAAATAAACATTTAAACCTAAAACGGATCTCCCGCGGCCCGTCTTTTTTTTTTGTCATTAAATTATTTAAAGGATTTCAAAAGAGTACTCACTTCTCTGCTGTTTTTTTATTCATTCGCTTTGAGATTTCGTCTGGAATGATAACTTATTTTCTTAATATCGCCGTTTCCATTTTGCTTGTGGGCATGAGAAGCCCACAAGCACTTACTTCCTAGTTGCAGTGAAGGCTTTACTCCCAGCATTCACAGCTCATTCCTGCGCATGCTCAGTCTTTACAGCCAGCAGGGACGTCAACATCCGGGTTGCCATCACAACGGGTGGCATCGCCGAGTTACCGCCCCGTTGTGATGGCAACAAAGCCCATTGTAAACAATACATAGGGTTTTAAAACGCCCTCCACACTGTGTTGTTGTTATCGCGTCACTTCCGCTTTAGGAAATCACACGATAACTCGCATTAAGGCTCTGCAATGACTCCTGGGAGCAGTGACAAAAGCTCCCAGGATACATTGCGGATGAAGGATATGACGCACTACCCGCAGGACAGAGAGACAGGAAGCTGAGTGACAGATTCTGTAAACAAAAAAAAAAAAAACACGTCCGTTCTGTAATGCATTCAAGTATGCTATTTGATTAAGACAATGTTTAAAAATAGGGTGGAGCTCCGCTTTAAAAGCTTGTTTTTTTTTTCCCCCTATGGATTTATAAAGAAAACAAAGCTCCATTAGACAGGACGACTTGTAAGACTCAGGAAGACCTATGATGCGCAGGTTATTCCTACGTGACTGATTCTCGAGGTCCTCAAGCTTGTCCATCAGAAACTGGGGTACTCCTGCATGTGTAGACAGAGGCTGTTAACTGGTGCAGCCTTTCCTCCACTGAGGCTATACGTTGCTCTGCCTCTTGCAGCCTACGAGTCTGGATGTGTAGATCCTGCCATAGCTGCTTCACTGCCTCTGGTATCATGGGGGTGAGGAGTTTAGCCACCGCCAGAGCTATTTTAGCGTGTGCCGCCTGTGTCCTCTGGGGAATGCGGTGCCTGAGAGGAGAGAGCAAGGGTGTCCTCAACTGGCTGGGGGGGAGACTGTGTGGGGCGGAGCGCTCCACAAAACGGTCCATCCGACCCACTGGATCGCGGCAATATTAACCGCCCGTAGGATCCGGTGCTGTGGCGCGGGATATAAGCGCTAGGGCTGCAACTAACGATTATTTTCATAATCGATTAGTTGGCCGATTATTGTTGTTTCGATGACCTAAAAAAAAAAAAAAAAAATGCGATTTGCATTTTTTTATAATTTTTTTGGGCCAAATTTGTTGTTGGGCAGATAACAAAACACAAATTGCTGCAAAAACACTTTACATGCTTTTCTACAGCTTCTCCATTGAAGTATATGGAACCAAAATAGCACAGTTTTGCATTTAAAAAAAAATAAAAATAAAGTCCTTGCCCTTTCCAAATACGCAGCAGCTGAAAAAATCATGGATGTGAACGTGTTCCATGTAAATGAACTGTAGTGCGTTTCTGCAAAAAGCACCAAAAAAAAAAAACAGGTGTGACCCAGGCTTGAGATGTTTAGCAACATAATGGGGTTAATTAAACTAAAATTAGTACAAAAAGAGCGCATAATCACTACTGTAAAGGGGTTCATTTTTTTACTGTGGGACAGTGAAAGTAATATTTACAGTAGCGATTTGCACTTTTTGTACTATAAAAAAGGGATAATTATCTTTTTTTTTTTTTTAAAAACCCCATTATGTTACTGGCCGATTAATCGATTATGAAATTAATCGATTACAATTTTCAGAATCGATTAGTTGTTTCGGCCCTAATAGACGCTGATGTGCCGAGGGGAACGGGAGCCGTGACAGATCACTCCATCCTCACATGGCGCCGGAAGTATGTTACTTGCTGTTTTTATTGGGCGCTTGATATTTTTATTTTAAAAGAGCGACCCCCCCCACCCCCCAGGATCTTTGACTCCCTCCATATCCAGGTAGATCTCAACCTCTGAAAGGTTGCCTACCCTAGGAGGAACAGAGCCACGTCAGAGACCCTAGAGAATAAAATGGCGATCATTGCAAATTTTTTTACGTCACACAGTATTTGCGCAGTGGTCTTTCAAATGAAATTTTTGGGGGACAGTAGTGCCTAAACCTGCGAGATTGATTTCTACCCCAAAAATGGGGAAATAGAAGGAAGCACTTACATTGCCACATCCGTAGAATAGTAGAACATAAATGGGATTGCTCAAAAAAAAAAAAAAGCAAAAAGGGTCGGACTTTACAGGCAACACACACAATGGAATAAATAAAAAAAAAAAAAAAAAATTATATATATATATATATATATATATATATATATATATATAAAAACTTTAATAACATAGAAAATATTATACAATGTTAAGAATAAAAAAACATACAGAACAGTATGGGTAGGTCCCTTGTACGTCTACGCGTTTCGCTGTGAGGCTTCATCAGGACCCACAGATAACAAGAGTGTACAGAAATGGGACAAATCTCACTGTCTCACAGCAATCCACCTGTTGGAGACCTCAAATAGAAGTAGGAAGTTCTATAGATATTATAATCTAAGAAATACACCCAGGTAAGAGCTCTGCAGCTCCATAGTAAATAAATTATGGTGCCTATATAGGGGTGCTGGCCAAAAAACAGGGGTATCCATTCCCGCAAGCATAAAGGTCTCTGCACCACTGCATCAGATTTATCCAAAAAGGTGCAAGTAGCAGAGGTAAAGCATCCAATAAGAAAGAGGGAACCGTATGGTGTTCGACCAGAGTCAATAGAGGCACTTCAAATTGCCAGGCAACCGATCAAATACATCTGTGTACAATAGTACATACAGAGATCCGAGTATGGCCAGTGGACTTGCGCGGTGCAACCCCTGGGAGACAGCCTCACGTGTAAATCTGATGCAGTGGTGCAGAGCCCTTTATGCTTGCGGGAATGGATACCCCTGATTTTTGGCCAGACACCAATATATAGGCACTGTAATTTATTTACTACGGAGCTGCAAAGCTCTTACCTGGGTACATTTCTTTGATTATAATATCTATGGAACTTCCTACTTCTATAGGAGGTCTCCAAAAGGTGGATTGCTGTGAGACAGTGAGATGTGTCCCATTTCTGTACTCTCTTGTTATCTGTCCGTCCTGACGAAGCCCCATGGCGAAACGCGTCGACGTAGACGTACAAGGGACCTATCCATACTGTATGTTTTTTTCATTCTGAACATTGTGTAATATTTTCTATGTTATTAAAGTTTATATTTTTTCTTACTCCATTGTGTGTGTTGCCTGTAAAGTCCGACCCTTCTTTTTGCTTTTTTTTGAGCAATCCCATTAATGTTCATTGATTTCTACCCCTGGAGCTATTACTGGAGGTGTTTCCCAGGAAGGCAACTTCAGAGGTTGACTACGGGAAAACTAAAGGCTAGGCAGTTTTGGCTCAGATTAGAGCTGCACGATTAATCGTCAAGAATCGTTCACTATTTTTTCCCCGATCTTCCCGATATGCAGAAAATTTTCTCTCTGCTCTCAAGTCAAAGTCTGCCAAGTTTTGAAAACATTCTATCAGTGGAATGTTAAGTCTAAACATTGTATCAATTTGACTTTTACATCAAAGGAATACACTTCTGTATGTAAATTAGGAACATTTAACCACCAAACCTTTTTCCGACAGTTGTTTTCAAGTTAAAATAATTTTTTTGCTAGAAAATTACTTAGAACGCCCAAACATTATATATAATTTTTTTTTGTAGGGACCCTAGAGAATAAAATGGTGGTTGTTGCAATATTTTATGTCTCGCTGTATTCGCGCAGTGGTCTTTCAAATGCAATTTTTTGGGGAAAATTTACTTTAATGAAAAAAAAAGAGAAACAGTAAAGTTAGCCCAAATTTTTTTTTGTATAAAATGTGAAAGGTTTTACGCCGTGAGAATTGTGATCTTTATTTTAACCATTTGACAACTGGGCACATAACCCCCTTCCTGCCCAGGCGAAATTTCAGGTTTCAGCACTGTCGAGCTTTGAATGACAATTGCGCGGTCATGCGACGTGGCTCCCAAACAAAATTTACGTCCTTTCCCCCCCCCCCCCCCCCACAAATATAGCTTTCTTTTGGTGGTATTTTATCATTTCTGCAGTTTTTATTTTTTGCGCTAAAAAACAAAAATAGAGCGACAATTTTGAAAAAAAAAATAGGATTTTTGTACTCACCGTAAAATCCGTTTCTCTGACGTCCATGGACCGACGCAGCTCTCATACTGATTACATGTGGGACGTCCCAAAGGAGTATAAGAAAAGGGTGGGAGCAAAAAAAGTAAGGAACAACCAAAACTTCACTCCAAACCAGCAGAGCCCCTCAACGGAAGAGTTGCAACATTAGACAGCGGCCTGAAACACTTTGCGGCCGAAGGAAGCATCCGAAGATGCAGCCACATCAACCTTGTAGAACTTTGAAAAGGTATGAATGGACGACCAGGACGTCGCCTTGCACACTTGTGCAACCGACGCTTGATGTCGGAAGGCCCGGGAAGCACCAATTGCCTTGGTGGAATGCGCCGCAACCGGAAAGGGAGGCGCCCGCCCCTTAAGGGCATAGGCCTGTATGACGGTCTGCCTGATCCACCTAAAGACGGTGGCAGACGACACCGCTCGGCCCTGTTTTGGACCAGACACAGATTTCCGAATGGAAACAGTAGCAGACAGGTACACTCGTAAGGCTTGTACCCATCTTAATGCAGGAAGCGCAAACTCTCAGGGAAGCGATGGGTGAGGACACAAGGACAGAAGAACAATGTCCTTCTTAAGGTGAAAGGCCAAGACCATCCTTAGAAAAGAAGGATGGTTGTGGGCGCAACACCAACATATCCTTATGGAGGACCAAGTAAGGCGACTTGCCAGACAAGGCTGCCAACTCAGACACCCGTCTAACCGAAGCAATGGCCAATAAGGCCAACTTCCGGGACAAGGTCAAGAGAGGAATCTCTCCGATATTCTCAAAGGGATGTTCTTGGAGAACCGAGATGCATCAAAATCAGATCCCAAGTAGGGAGAGGAGGCTTGACAGGGGGGATCACATGGCGAACCCCCTGCCCAAAAGGTGCTAATCAAGGAATGGCCCGGCAGCGGTCGTTGAAAAAGACAGTCCGGGCCGAAATCCGACCCTCAAAAAAAAAAAAGGTATGCAAGGCCAGCTTTTGGGTCACACCACGCTGTAAGAACAGCAAAATCCTGGGAACGGAAAACATCCGAGGATGCCACTCAAGTTCCTCGCACATAGCGATGTAAGCCTTCCAGGTACGGTGAGATATCTTTCTGGAGGAAGATTCCCGTGTCAACAACATAGAAGAGATGACTGAATACGAGAGAACTCGGTCCTTTAGCACCTGGCTTTAAACAGCCATGCCATTAAAGCCAAGGACTGTAAAGCAGGATGAAGTATGCTCTGCGAAGCCGGCGAGGCAACAACAGTAGCAGAGGGTAAGCATATATCAGGCGATACTGCCCCCAGGGGCTTCCAACGCGTCTAACGCATCCGCCCAGGGGTCCCTGGACCTGACCACGATCTTGCCACCTTGCGAGTGAGTCGAGAGGCTACAAGATCCACTTCCGGTGCCCCACCTCCGGTAAAGAAGATGGAAACACCTCCGGATGCAAGGACCCTTCGCCTGCAATGCACACGGCCGACAGGACCGTCTTGCAGCGAGACGTATGAAAATCCCAAAGAGACTCCGCAATGTATCGGAGAAGGGAGGCCCCAGTGTACAGGGTGCCTCAAATGTTGGCCAATAAAGGCAACTTGACGGAACTTCCCTAGAAACTCGGTCAGAGGACTAGTACCTCAGCCTCCACAGGTGGCGCAAACCCACCCCGGGCACAGAGACGCTAAAGCAGTTGTAGTGCACCTGCTAGACGACTGATGGATGAAGCAGAGGCTTTTGCCCAGTCATTGAGCTACAAAAAATGCCAGAGACGCAGCCACTAACGGGCGCAACGCCAACCCCAGCCTGGCAAACACAGTCCAAGCCAGCGCTTCTGATCACCACTGAAAGCAGGTGGAAAGTGATACCCCTGAAACCAGGGATCCTTGTGACAATGCTCCATCCAGCAGCTACCCATGGATAGGTGCTGATTGTGCAAACACATCGTTTATACTATGTATTGCGTCAAACGTACAAATGGAGAGTGTGGGAGGAAACCCACCCAGCCACAAAGAGCATAATACCACCACATACGGCGTATGTAATTTAGTATTTGTGGATAAACCTATTAAACGCGTATATACTGTGCCAGCGACGAAGGCATGCACATCATCGGGGCCTGAACGTAAACCAGCCACACAGATTGCGTACACAACCGTGTAGGTATGTTAGCCTGCGAATAAACAAATTGCACATGTTTATACTGTGCATAGCGCTGAGAATGCGCACACCATTGGAACGCAGGGGAGAAACCTGAGCACCCGGATGAAACCCATGCAGACTGCATACGCATACCGTGTAGGTATTATAGTATGTGTGCTTAACATTTTGCACAAGCCCATGTGTGCATAGCACCGAAGGCGCGCACACTGTTGGCGCGTGGGAGGAACCAAAGTACCCCACGCATACTCAGAGAATGCAATACCTACAACTACTGTGAATGTATTTAGTGTATAAACATAATGTGTATGTTTACATCGTGTATTGCACCAAAGGCATGCATGTCATGTAGCGTGGGCGGAAACCCACGCAGACTGCAAAGACATACCGGGTAGGTCCAATCGCACAAATTTAGACTGTGCATAGCGCCGAAGCGCCCACTCGGAAGAACTCCACGCAGACAGCACACAGATACCGTGTAGGAATGATAGCATGTGAATCAACATAATATTGCACATGTTTATGCTGTGCATTTCCATTGGAGCGTGGGGGGAAACCGGAGTACCCGGAGACACCCCACGCAAACAGTATACCCATACTGTAAACATGTATAATATGTGCAATAAACATATTGAACATGTCTATACTGTGCAGAGAGCTGAAGCGCACATACCATGAGAGTGCGGGAGGACACCGGAGCCCCCGCCAACCCAGAGAGTATGATACATACATATACTGTGAATGTATCTGGAGTCGTGCATAAACATATTTTGTACGTTTATATCATGTATGGCACTGAAACACAGCATTGGAACGTGGGGACAGCCACGCAGACACAGAGACCAATAACACATACATACACTGTGAATGTATGCAGTGTAGAGGTATAGGATGAGTTTAAATTATGGCGCATAATCTTCTCTGTCATTCCAACCTGCTTGACAGTGCTGCTGAAGCAGCATGCAGGTAACAGGTAACCTCTGATCCTCAGACCGTGTGTCTGTCAGAGCTCAAATCATTCCCCAGGAAATGGCGGGAAATGTTACCTCAGGTATCACACATAAGGCTCACAGGGACTACAGACATAAATGAATAAAGTCCTCCCTCATCCATGCTGCTCTTGAGGCAGTGTGAGGAAAACTGTGAGGAAACTGTAAACGAAAAGCTTGTCACAGCAATTTCAGCCTGAGTGTGATTCTCACATCATCAATGAGATCACTTACAAGCGCCCTGTCATTCACTGACACAGAACTGTAGTCTTCCTCACAAGGGAATGTCCTGTTCATAAACATTAAATATTCAGAGGTCGGGTCCTGAGCATAGTAGCTAGGCCCATATCTGACTCAGAGCACCCCTTCACTAAAGATTTTTGTGGGGGGAGGGGGCTTATAGCTCCTTTTGCTCGCACACCACTTCCATTCTGACAGGAATTATTCCAGGAATGCTGACAACTGGTCCATAAGGACCGCAGGTGCAGGAAACATATGAACATGTTTAACTGTGCAGCACTGCCAGTTGCCCCAGGCAATGTGGAGAGCAGGTGTATCAGACTCCATAACGCCACCCTCTGAGACCTTATACACTATACAGTGAATATACAGTCCACCCACTGGCTACGCTGAGGAGGGGATACCCGGGAGGACCCACCAACCCTTAAGGACAGCTCAGTCTGTGAGGAGATTGTGAGGGGATTCGCGCCGCCGCCAGAAATAAATGCGCGGCGGCCACAAGAAAATGGCCGCCGTCCGCAGCTATAACTGTGCCACTAAACGCCAAGATGGCCGCCGAGCGCAAAAAGTACCAGTTACTTACCGGTAATGGTCTTTCTGGTAAGTCTTCCAGGACGGCACAATGAGAGATGACTAGTCCACCTGACAGGAAACACAATCAAAGAGGTTAAAAACCCCCACCCCTCCCTGTGCTCCTCAGTTTGTGAAAAAGTACTCCACACTAGTGCACGAGAGTGAAAAACAACATACCACAACAACTATTATTTATATATATATATATATATTAATATACTTAACCAGAGCGGTGGGAAGTAGGCCTGCCGTCCTGGAAGACTTACCAGAAAGACCATTACCGGTAAGTAACTGGTACTTTTCTCAAGACGTCTTCCAGGACGGCACAATGAGAGAGAAGCAAGTAATTTGCAGGCCTACCTTAGGGTGGGACGACCGCTTGCAGGACCTTCCTACCAAATGAGAGGTCCTGAGGCGACAGCAACTCCACTCTAATGCTTCAAAAAAGTGTTCTGGCTTGACCATGTCGCAGCTTGGCAGATTTGTTCGACCGAAGCTCCGGCCCTTTCTGCCCAGGAGGTCACCAGAGACCGAGTGGAATGTGCTTTAACCTTCGGTGCTGTCTTAGCAGCCTGGTCATAAGCTAGGGAGATTGCTTGTTTTATCCACCTAGCTATGGTTACTCTAGAAGCCTGTTGGCCCTTTTTCTGACCAGAAAAATTAATAAATAAGTCGCTGGATTTTCTGAAAATGCTAACTCTATCCAAATAAGAAAGCAGACATCGTCTGACATCCAAACAATGAAAGGAAGCCTCCCTTTCATTCTGGGGATTGGAACAAAAAAAAGGGAGTATTATTTCCTGCGTTCTATGAAATTTTGATACTACCTTGGGAAGGTACAGGGGGTCCTGCCTGAGAACAACCCTGTCCTCAAATAAACGAAAAAACGGCTCTTTAATTGACAGAGCCTGCATATCACCTACTCTTTTGGCTGTCGTTATCGCCAGCAGAAAGGTAAACTTAACCGTGAGAAGTTTAATAGAAATACTGTCTAAAGGCTCGAACGGAGCCTTAGTTAACTGTTCTAGAACCAAGGAGAGATCCCAGGGTGGAACCCTAGAGATCTGTACTGGAGACATTCTGTCCCTAGCTGACAGGAATCTTTTAATCAACGGGTCCTGGGACAATCTTCTGTCCAGGAAGTAAGATAAGGCTGCTACCTGAACTCTTAGTGTCTTGGTAGCCAGCCCCAGATCAACTCCATCCTGGAGAAATTCCAGAATGACCGAAGTTTCCTGTTGGGAAACCTCTCTCTCTGAACACCAGCGAGAGAAGACCCCCCACACCTTAGCATAAATCCGCCTGGTGACCTCCTTTCTACTAGAGAGGAGAGTGGTGATCACTCTCTCTGAACAGCCCTTCTCCCGCAGGTTCTGCCTTTCAAGCACCAGGCCGTCAGTTTGAAGAAGCTGGGCTCTGGGTGGAAGACCGGACCCTGAAGAAGGTCTGACCAAACTGGTAGATGGAGAGGGGGAGCTACCGACCAGTTCTCCAGAGTGGGAAACCAGGCTCTCTTGGGCCACCAGGGGGTGACCAAAATGAGACAGCATTCTGAGTGGTCCAGCTTCTGCAGGATCCTCGGAATCAGACTCAGAGGGGGAAAGGCATAGGCCAGATGAAAACTCCACACCTGGGCCAGCGCATCCACTCCCTCTGAGCCCCATTCCCGGGTCAGGGAAAAGAACCTCTTTAGCTTTTTGTTTTCCCTGCGGGCGAAGAGGTCTATCTCCGGATTGCCGAACCGTTGGCACACCAGATCGAACACCTCTGTGTTCAACTCCCATTCTCCCTGGAGAATCGGGTGGCGACTTAAAAAGTCCGCCTCTACGTTGTGAACCCCTTTTATGTGAACCGCTGTGATAGAGGGAATCCGGAGCTCTGCCCAGCTCAGGATCTCCAGAGACAAAGCCAGAAGGGTACGCGACCTGGTGCCTCCCTGATGGTTCAGGAATGCCACTGTGGTGGCATTGTCGGATAGAATCTGGACCTCTCGGCCCCTGACTCTCTCCTCGAAGGCCTTTAGAGCCTCCCGGACCGCCAACAATTCCCGGAGGTTTGAGGAGGCGCCCCTCTGACCTCGGTTCCAGGAACCCTGAGCTCTGAGCTCGTCTAAGTGAGCCCCCCAACCCCAGGCGCTTGCGTCTGTGGTTATCCTGAGAGGGTTGGACTGACTCCACAGACGACCCACCAGTAAATTCTGAGGAAGGAGCCACCACCTCAGAGATTCTTTTGCCACAACTGGGATGGGGACCCTGTAGTCTAGAGATTCCCTTGATCCGTCCCAAGAGGATAGAAGGAATTCTTGGAGAGGTCTGGAGTGGAGCTGAGCCCACGGCACTGCTGGGATGCAAGAGGTCATTAGACCCAGCACCCGCATGATGCTTCTGAAAGAAGATTCCTCTGCCTCCAACATAGACCTGACCGTTGTCATAAGACCTTGGACCTTGTCCTGGGGTAAAACAAGTTTTCTTTCTAAGGAATCCACTAGGAATCCCAAGTAAACTTTCTTCTGTTCTGGGACCATCGAGGATTTTTCTTTGTTGATGATCCACCCCAGGCTTTCCAAGGTGCTCACGACCCTGGCCAGGTCTGCAAGAAGGAGATCTCGACTCTGATTGTAGAGAAGCAGATCGTCGAGGTAGGGGACTACTGCTATACCCTGCAGGTGCAGGTAAGCAATCACCTCCGCCATGATCTTTGTAAAGACTCTTGGACTGGATGACAGTCCGAAGGGAAGCGCAGCAAACTGCCAATGCTGCACTCCCTGGGTGGAAGTGATTGCAAACCTGAGGAAGGCCTGATGTGCTGGGAATATCGGGACGTGTAGATAGGCGTCCTTTAGGTCTATGGTCACCATGAACACCCCCCTCAGAAGAAGCTTCCTGAGAGTGTACACGCTCTCCATCCGAAACCTCTTGCGACGCAGATAAGCGTTCAAGGGTCTCAAGTTTATTATAAGTCGATGCTTCCCTGACGGCTTTGGAATAACGAAAACGTGGGAATAGACGCCCAAACCTTGTTGTTCCGTAGGTACCGGGATAACTACTCCCTGCCTTTCCAGATCTGAGACATTCTGTACCAGACCTGCAGCTTTTAAGGGGTCCCTGGGTAGATGCGTTACCAGAAACTTCGGGGGAGGGGAGTGAAGGAACTCTAGCTTGTAGCCCTCTTTTAAAATTTGGAGGACATGGGGGCTCTGAGATAAGCTTTCCCATCTGGGGAGAAATTGGGAAAGCCTTCCCCCTACCCTTACGTCACTTAGAGTTCTTGTCATTAGGCTTTTGGCTGGAGAAAAGGATACCTCCCTTCTGTTTGTCCTTGCCAGCACTCCACCTCCTAGTATTGATAGGTCTTTTGTCTGAAGACCGGTTCTTACCCTGGGGGCCTCGAAAAAATCTCCTTTTTTCCTTTTTAGGTTTGGTAGGAAATTTCTTACCCTTTTCGGTGGACCTGGACAAGGCTTGGTCCAGTCCTGTACCAAAAAGAAGGGAGCCCTCAAATGGGAGACCACATAAACGGGTCTTGGATGCACTATCACCATCCCAGGTTTTAACCCATACAGCTCTTCTAGCAGAGTTTAAGAGGGCTCCAGTCTTTGCGGTGGTTCTTACGGTCTCTACCGCTGCGTCCGCTAGGTACGCCACCGCGTTACCTATTAGCTGCAACGACTCCAAGACTTCCTTGGATTTGGAAGTGCCTGAAACATGGTCCGTTAATTTTGAGATCCATGCATCTGCATTCCTGGCTACGCATGCTGAAGCCAGCGCCGGGCTCATGGCTGCCGCATTGGCTTCCCAGGCCCTCCGCAAGGTGGTTTCAGCACGCCGATCCATCTGATCTTTGAGGTTACCAGTATCCTCAAAGGAGAGGTCAGACTGTTTGGATACCTGGGCTAAGGAAGCATCCAATCTGGGTGTTTTGAAGAACCTATCTTCATCCTCCTCCTTGAAAGGGCACCTACGTTTCCACGTTTTTGGTCTTAAGAGCTTCCTTTCAGGATCCTTCCATTCCTGAAGGATAATGTCCTTCAGTGCCTGGTGGACGGGGAAGGTTTTGGGTTGAGACTTCAACAAACCCTGATACATTCTATCCTGTGCGGAAACCTGTTCCGCAGGCTCCTGGATCTCCTTAGAAGCATAAATTGCCCCAAGGAGGTCCTCCATATCATCGGCCGAGAAGATGTGCCTTTCTGGCCTGGAGCCCTCTTCCTCGTCCTCTGCCTGACTATCCACCAGACCCTCATCAGATACTTCTCGATCGGAGATATCTGAATCCTCCTCCGGCTCCGAACCCTGTGAAGGTAGGGATTTTAGAGGCTGCGGGCGTCTTTTAACTACCCTGGGAGTCAAAGAACTCTCCTGAGAGGAAGAGCCCCCCCCACTTGTCTGAGGTTCTGGTTCCCTAGACCTGAGTGAGGATTGAAATTCCTTAAGCGTAGTCAGCATCTGGGTCTGGACAGACAGGAAGTCTTTCATGACCTGAGATGTTTCTTTTCCAGCCAATTTCTGAATGCATTTAAAACAGAAAGGTCTGGAATAGTCTGGAGGCAACCTATCGTTGCAGTAGCCACATCTTTTGATGCGAGCAGGGGCTTTAGAGGGACGGCTGGTAGACCCCTGGGCAGTGACGTCCCCTCCTGCAGAAAAAAACAAATATACACAGGGAATTTTTTAGTACCAAACACCCCTGTGCAGAGCAAAAGGGGGAAGAGTCGGGGTACCTCCCCCATCATAACCCCTGCTGGCTGGGTAGGACTCACCTCCTGTGGCCTCCTCTGTAGCCTTGGCCGTACCGGGCCTTTCCTCATGCTCCGTCCGGGCTTGAACCGTGTCGCTAAGAGCAAACAGGAGGAATGGGCGCCTCTTTTCCTGGCATCTTTATAGAGGAAGCTGGCTGAAAAGACCCCGGCCGTCGCCATCTTGCCGTAGACCGGAAACCGGAAGCGGCGCGCGGTAACGTCATTCCGGGCGCTAGAGGAGGAAATCAATGAGTCCTCCAGGCCATGGGAAAATGGTGCCGCACATGCCTGAGCGGCGCCAATAGCCAGAACAGTGCTTCACCGCTGGGTTCACCACCGCATCTGCGGGAGACCTGCCAGCCCCCCCTCCGAAGTGGACACCCACCAGGTAGGGAGGAAAAAAGAGGAAATATTTGGCCCCTGAAGCTTCCAGGTACCCTGTACCTTAGGGCTTCAGAAAACTCAGGGGGGTTCTTCAAGGCTATTCCTTCCCCCCTGAGTATGTTACAAAAAAAGGGGGACCCCCCCAGGAAGGATGAGCCCGTCCTGCTAGGTCCAGAGGCTTCCTAAGCGTTCGACCTAGGTCCCAGGGGGAGACCTCCAGCACCAGGCCTTTAGGTCTTTAGAAAATAACAAACGGTTTCGCTGTGGGGAAACACAATCAAAAACTGAGGAGCACAGGGAGGGGTGGGGTTTTTAACCTCTTTGATTGTGTTTCCTGTCAGGTGGACTAGTCATCTCTCATTGTGCCGTCCTGGAAGATGTCTTGAGAAATTCAAAGCTCTAATGCGCGCCAATGGCGCACGCAATAACCACCTCAAACAGCGCCAATGGCGCACGCAATAATCACCTCACAGACCAGAAAAAACTGCAGACATGAGCGCCCAACCAGGCCAGAGTGACCCCCAAGCACAGCACCAGTACAGGGTGCAGAGAGCAGCATAACAGGGGGGGGGGGGGGACAGGGAGAAACCCCCACACACAGAAACACAGCCAGCATGTACTCACCTGCAGTAGGAGAGACTACTTACCCGTCCCTTTCAGCGACCCACTGGCTTGTTTCAGACAGACCTATCACAGAGTCGTACTGCGTAGCTGTCGGCCCGGTCCACCGCGAGAGATACAGTCAGTCAAGTACTGTTCAATCTTGAGAGGACCGCGGGAGCATGAAAGCAACCCGGCCACCCCTGGAGTCATGGGGCATGTCGTGAACTGAGTCTCACGCACGCAAGGCGAGGATCAGCACGTTCGATGGTCGGACAGGGAAGACTACGAGGATACCAGTGTACCCAACCTGTTGCCCAGCCGACAGTTGATTGAAGGTCTCAAAAATAAAATAAAATTCCCAAAGGAATAAAAATCAAAAGTAAAATCTTCCAGGAGACTGGCTCCTGAGAGCCACGTCTTCTCCTTCTGCTAGGCAGAAAAAAACTGAGGCTGATTAGCTGCAGGTGGAAGGGTAATGTCCGGAGGGACCGCCCCCCTGGGCGGGGCTGTTCAGCTCTGGCTTGTTCTAGAATGTTTTAACCTCTAACATTCTGCCTAGGTCTTCTCCTGCGAGCAGGGACATATACCCACATGTAATCAGTATGAGAGCTGCGTCGGTCCATGGACGATAAGAGAAAAACAGAATATTTTTTACTTTTTGCTATAATAAATATCCCAATTTATTTTATTAAAAACTTTTTTTCTCAGTTTAGGCCAGTGGTTCTCAACTCCTGTCCTCAGGACCCACTAACAGGCCAGATTTTAAGTATTACCTTGGTGAGATGCAGACTAGAATACTGCAATCCCTGAGCAGCAAATTATATCACCTGTGATGCATTTCAGTTATCTTGCAAACCTGGCCTGTTGGTGGGCCCTGAGGACTGGAGTTGAGAACCACTGGTTTAGGCCGATACGTATTCTTCTACATATTTTAGGAAAAAAAAAAAAAAAAACGCAATAAGCGTATAGTGATTGGTTTGCGCAAAAGTTATAGCGCCTACAAAATAGGGAATTATGATTTTTTTTTTTTTTTACTAGTAATGGCGGCGATCTGCGATTTTTATTGTGATTGCGACATTAGGGCGGACACATCGGACACTTGACACATTTTTGGGACCATTCACATTTATACAGCGAACAGTGCTATAAATATGCATTGATTACTGTATAAATGTGACTGGCAGGGAAGGGGTTAACACTAGGGGGCGATCAAGGGGTTAAATGTATTCCCTGCTAGGTGATTCTTACTGTGGGGGGAGGGGACTGATCTGTGTCCCTATGTACAAGGGACACACCATCGGTCTCCTCTCCCTAACAGGACGTGGATCTCTGTGTTTACACACAGAGATCCACGTCCCTGGCTCTGTGACAGCCGATCGCGGGTACCTGGCGGACATCGCAGCCGCCAGGCACGCGCATCTGCACCCGTGTGACACGGCGGGCACAGTTTCTCCCCAATGCGCGCCCGCAGCGGCGCGCATCGCGGAAATAAACAGGACGACGTCCATGGACGTCCTCTCGGCAATTGAGCGCCGCAATGCGGGCGTCTTTTGCCAATGGCCCGGGCGTGGAGTGGTTAAGCAAAAAAATCGTGATTCTCATTTTGGTCAGAATCGTGCAGCTCTAGCACAGGTGCAGTGGTCCTCTGGTAGGATGCTCCTGTGACTTTCAGTACTTCCTTCCCTTGTTTGTCTTGCATGTTTGGAATGGAAAGCATTCCAGTGTTCCAGGCTGAACCAGGCAGATGTGGTACTCCAACCTAAAAAGGGGTGCTGGACATTTGCTCTGAGGGATCTACTGGATTAGGATCATCTGTTCCCAAGGAATGTGTTTTGCCATCCAGCTTCAAACTGCCTTTGACAGCTTGATAATTGAAGCTTAAATTCTGAGACCAAGCATCATGGAGTCTAGGAATCCCTTGATGCCAAGCAGTGGGGCCAACCACTTCAAAGGTAAATCTATTGCTATACATGTGGCGATTTGCTTATTCGTTGTACAAGTCCTCTCCTGCAGCTGGGCCTTGGTTAGCATTTTGCTCTTAATATTACAGCCCATGTGACTTGTGGGATCTTAAGTAGTTTACTCATAGCCTTCACTTGGGGAGGTGACTGTTTAAGGCTGGTGACCCCATCTGGCATGGAACCTTTCACCGATTTAACATAAGACAAGGTTATTAGAAACCAGTCCTCCATTTTGCTGTTTAGTTTTTGTCTCCTCAGCAGGACATCCTTAATTCAGTTCCTTGATCTGCATCCAGTTCACCCAAACTGAAGTTTCCATCTCTTGGTTGGATGTGGTCGGGGTGGAAAGTTAATCTCTCAGCCTTTACTTCTTTTGTATTTCAAGATGGATGCTTTGATTTCTAGCTCCATTATGTCAAGTCGACTCAGCAGACCATCAACCAACTCCATGGTCTAGGGTTCAGGTTCCATCCTGTACTGACAAGATGCACTCTAATCTATAAATGCATCCTGAGCTTTTGGTTACAGACTACAGTTTAACAGATTGGCAAGGCTGCCACCTAGGCTTCTAGCCTCACTTTCCATGTGTTCTACCAGGGGCTTAGGGTGATTGCATCCGGATAAACGCACTTGGTGCATTTGGGTACTGTCTGTTGTCCCATTTCACGTCTGCACTGCAATTTTTGGGGCAGGTTTTGAGGGTGTGTCCCCTTGAGAAGGGGTTGTGCTCCAGGGGCCTATCCTGAGGGATTTGAATGTTGGTGCAGATGGGGGGGGGTTATCTCTGATGGTGCTCAATTATTGGGGAAGCTCTTTGAGCTGCAGGAAGTTCACAGCCTTGCAGTTGTCATGTCATCAAGAGCCTGGGGGCATTTTCTTGCCTATCCCATAGCGAGATGACAGCCAACATGGCAGGAAGGAGAGCCAATCCGGTTCTATTATGATGCATTCTTTCAGCACTACTTCCTGTCTTTGGCAGGAAGCCAGTAGCTTACTCACTTATAATCTAATTTGCTGAAGATTCCCACCCTGATAGCTCCATCATACGTATACTGCCACGGAGGCACCAAGAAACCAGAAAATTGTATCCTACTCATTGTAAATTTCTTTTCCTGGTGACTATCCATGGCAGCATGCCGAACCCACCCAGTTCGTTCCTAGCGATGTACAGGGAATAGACTGTTGTGTGGGTGTTAACTTTTTTTTAGCTATGCACTGGTCCTGTGGGCAGGGCTACTGCCATACATATGTTGCCAAGGATAGGCACCAGGAAAATAAAAATTTTACAAGTAGGATACAATTTTCTGTTTTACTTGTAAACAACAAGTGTCAGAAAAAGCTCTGGTCAGCATGGGGCTATTGTATAGTTTTCCTTAAAGAATCAGATAAAGTACACTTATTTGTTTTATCCCTTTGCCCTGATCTAACCAATCCCATTCTTCCCCTTCACAGATGTATGTTTACCAAGATCCACCAGGCTGTGGCCTCAATTGTTGATTTACATCCAAAAGTTTTGGGCAGCCCATACATTGAGTTTTATTTGTTCAACCAGGGGGTAAAATAAAGAATGATCCGATTCCCCCATCCACACATTCGATGTAAAATGGGGAATTCCTCCCACAGGAAGGAAATAGATTTTTCTATGCATCTGAAAAAGCAGCATGGGGCCATCTAAGCTTCACAGTGTATATCTTGCAGGGGTGTGGACTAATGAGTACAAGTCTTTAGTGAGATGCTAGAAAGGTAACTAAGCCCAAGAACAGAAATGTAATATATTGCAGCCTACCAGTTCTAAGATGTGAAGACTGCATTAGGTTTAGCTTTTAAAGCCAAGTACATTTTCTGTAAGCATAAAAAAATAATCTGCTGGTCCTGCCAAAATCTGGTGTTCTATAAAATTCCTGTGCACTGTATTCTCAATGTTATTAGCTCTTTTGTGAACTCCTGAACATTTCGCCCATGGTATTGATGAGAAGAGGTGGTGGTCTGCAGTTCTCATACACTTCTTGTTACATAGTTAAAGTGTTTG
The DNA here is from genome assembly GCA_029206835.1 of Rana muscosa. Classification (NCBI taxonomy): domain Eukaryota; kingdom Metazoa; phylum Chordata; class Amphibia; order Anura; family Ranidae; genus Rana; species Rana muscosa. The sequence continues at coordinate 430,628,285 of CM055116.1, forward strand.
TTACCCAAAAAAATAATGCTCTCATTCCTTTAACCACTTCAGCCCCGGAGGATTTACTCCCTTAACGACCAGGCCATTTTTTGCGATACAGCACTGTTACTTTAACTGACAATTGCGTGGTCGTGCAACGCTGTACCCAAACAAAATTGATGTCCTTTTTCCCACAAATAGAGCTTTCTTTTGGTGGTATTTGATCACCTCTGCAGTTTTAATTTTTTTGCGCTATAAACAAAAAAAAAAAAAAAAAAAGGACAGACAATTTAAAATATATATATATATATACACATACACACACACACACATATATATATTTTTTACTTTCTGCTAGAATACATATTAGAGCTGCACGATTCTGCCCAAAATGAGAATCACAATTTTTTTGGCTTAGAAAAAAGATCACGATTCTTGCGGTGTAACATCTTTCACACTATACAAAAAAATTGTGCCAACTTTACCGTTTCGTTTTTTTTTTTTTTTTCATTCATTAAAAGTGTATTTTTTCCCCAAAAATTGCATTTGAAAAACCGCTGCGCAAATACAGGGTGACAAAATTTTGCAACAACCGCCATTTTATTCTCTAGGGTCTCTGCTAAAAAAAATTATATTATAATATATATTTGGGGGTTCAAAGTAATTTTCCAGCTATAGAAGTTATAGCATCTACAAACTATTGGATATTTTAATGTAATTTTTAACCTATTCTTTTACTAGTAATGACGGCGATCAGCAATATTTAGTGGGGCTGCGACATTGCGGTGGACAAATCAGGACACCAGACACTTTTTTGGGGACCAGTGACACCAATACAGTGATGAGTGCTAAAAATATGCACTGTTACTGTACTAATGACACTGGCAGGGAAGGGGTTAACATCAGGGGCGATCAAAGGTTTAAATGTCCCTAGGGGGTGCTTGCTAACTGTAGGGGTTTAACTGATCGAGGGAAGACAGAGATCGGTGTTCCTGCTTAGCAGGAACAAGGTCTCAAACTTTTCTGTCAGAACGACGATCTGCCTTGTTTACATCTGCTTCTCCCAGGAATGATCGCGGGTAGCTGGTGGATATCAGGTCCGTCGGACCCTCTGACCCTTACTCACTGCCTGGTACAGCTTCTTCGCATCCCTTCGCCACACCATCTAGTTTATATGTTCCTCCAACGTTCGGACCGTCTTCTCCCCCATCAGAGCTGCACCCTCCCCACTTAGGTGCAGTTTGTCCCAGCTATACATCCGGTAATTGACTGAGAAGTCAGCCCAGCTCTCCATGAACTCAAAACCCTCCTCCCTGCACCAGTTCCTCTGGCACTTGTTAAGTTCCCTAAATCCCTGATAGTGTTGCTCAAGGTACAGGCAGGATCACCAGGTGAAAAAGTAAAAAATGCAGCCACCACATCTAAGGACTGGTAAGCTCCAATATATTACATTTTTGTTTTACAGTTTAGGTACAATCAAGGGAGATCAATAAAGTACTTGCTTTTCTAGCGGTGTCTTTTTAGATTCAGGTAGTTCTGAAAAGCACCATTTTTAAAATGGCTGCGCCAAATTCAAGAATTACCTTCTGTTCATAGATACCAAAACTGGAGGTAATTAAGGCCAACTCTAAGCCGGCGTACAGAGACAGGCAGAGTGTCTATCTGTTCACTGCTGTGTAGCAGAGCGGCATTTTTGCCACCGCTAGCCCTTCAAATGTCACTAGCTGTCAAGGATGCCATCAGCTTCACAGCCAATAGTCTAGCAACCAAAGACACTGACAGTAGGTCTACTCTTTCCTTATGATTGACAGCAGGAAGTAGGTGAATTCTATAGCCATTAGCAGGATGTCTATTGGCTGTGGACCTGCGCACAACCTGCTGGTGAATGACAAGCTCTCTCTGCTCCAGCACCTGACACAAAAGGAAACCCTGTACTGTAGATGGAGCACAGAGATGCCCTTGATTATCAGTGTCGAAGAATGGGGGGGGGGGGGTTTGGTAGGAGTAAATAGCCAAATGATCACTGATGTGGGGGGGGGGGCTCATCAGCACTGACAATGCTGGGCGTTACTGTGGCGTGTCCACTGGCAACAATGCTGGTGGTTAATACGGACATATAATAACATACATAGGCGATTTTGAAAAAAAGACAAGTCCAACCTATGTAACCATGTATGTAACTATGCATTCACTCACTGCCGGCAACGCTTGGGGGCCCAACGTCACGAACACCAATGCTGGAGGTTAAACATGCATCCACTGCCACCAATGCTGGGCGTCATTATCACATCCACTGCTGGGCAAGATCATCATAGCATCCACTGCCACCAATGCTGGGCAAGATCATCATAGCATCCACTGCCACCAATGCTGGGCAAGATCATCATAGCATCCACTGCCACCAATGCTGGGCAAGATCATCATAGCATCCACTGCCACCAATGCTAGGGGTTAATTTTACATCCACTGACACCAATGCTAGGGGTTAATTTTACATCCACTGACACCAATGCTAGGGGTTAATTTTACATCCACTGACACCAATGCTAGGGGTTAATTTTACATCCACTGACACCAATGCTAGGGGTTATTATTGCGTCCAATGACACCAACGCTAGTGGTTATTATTGCGTCCAATGACACCAACGCTAGTGGTTATTATTGCGTCCAATGACACCAACGCTAGTGGTTATTATTGCGTCCAATGACACCAACGCTAGCGGTTATTATTGCGTCCAATGACACCAACGCTAGCGGGTTATTATTGCGTCCACCGACACCAACGCTAGCGGGTTATTATTGCGTCCACCGACACCAACGCTAGCGGGTTATTATTGCGTCCACCGACACCAACGCTAGCGGATTAATATTGCGTCCACTGACACCAACGCTAGCGGATTAATATTGCGTCCACTGACACCAACGCTAGCGGATTAATATTGTGTCCAATGACACCAACGCTAGCGGGTTATTATTGCGTCCACCGACACCAACGCTAGCGGATTAATATTGCGTCCACCGACACCAACGCTAGCGGATTAATATTGCGTCCACTGACACCAACGCTAGCGGATTAATATTGCGTCCACTGACACCAACGCTAGCGGATTAATATTGCGTCCACTGACACCAACGCTAGCGGATTAATATTGCGTCCACTGACACCAACGCTAGCGGATTAATATTGCGTCCACTGACACCAACGCTAGCGGATTAATATTGCGTCCACTGACACCAACGCTAGCGGATTAATATTGCGTCCACTGACACCAACGCTAGCGGATTAATATTGCGTCCACTGACACCAACGCTAGCGGATTAATATTGCGTCCACTGACACCAACGCTAGCGGATTAATATTGCGTCCACTGACACCAACGCTAGCGGATTAATATTGCGTCCACTGACACCAACGCTAGCGGATTAATATTGCGTCCACTGACACCAACGCTAGCGGATTAATATTGCGTCCACTGACACCAACGCTAGCGGTTATTATTGCGTCCACTGACACCAACGCTAGCGGTTATTATTGCGTCCACTGACACCAACGCTAGCGGTTATTATTGCGTCCACTGACACCAACGCTAGCGGTTATTATTGCGTCCACTGACACCAACAGGAGGAGGGGTGGGGGATTTGATTGCAACCATTGGACACCAATGAAGGGGCTTATTTTGCTTCCACTTCTTACAGCATGCAAAAATGCAGAGCCAAAACTTTGGGGCGCTGAGGTGTCACTGCTTATTCATTTTTGAATGTGCTACCTAACTTGACATGATACATGAACAGCAATGCATAATCATGAATTTCAAAGTGCGGAGGGGGGTGGAGACGCACTTGAAAGTCTGTGCCGCCGCGGATCAGGAAATGTCTCACTGCCTGTGATTAGCGCTGCGCAGTGCAAGCTTCCTGGCAGGCTCGGGCATGCGGAGCTGCGAACACATCTGAGCCCATCCTTATTGACCACCACTGATCTGGACGAATAGTTTCTGAATCCCCATCAGGCTCCACCCGTCAAGGTTCATCACTCATTGGCCGCTGTGATATCCGTGTGGCGGCTGTAGCGGTGGGGAGGAAGCTCAGCTGCATGGAGTGTCCATATGGATACCCTTGGCTCAATGCGCCATGGTGCTTAGCACAAATTCATGAACCTGTTTCCAGTGTGAACATGAATCTGTTGCCTGCAAACAGAGGCAGGTGTGAATTGTGAAGAGTCTGGACACTGTGGCTGATTCCCCCTCTACTATAGGGCCTGTGAAGAATGCATGGTACCGATATAGGTTACATAACTCTCTATGACAGAGAGCAGGCTGGGCCTTGACTTCTCCAGCACTGGAATACACACATCCGCATGTTATGGCGACTACAAGCTCCACATGACTCAAGCTTCCATTACAACCAATGAGTTTATTTCCTGTTCAGAGCCCACACAAGACCTAGGCTGTCCATAGAGAGCCCTCCTTGTGGTATTGCTGTGTGTCAGCTCTTCTCACCCACACACAAAGAGCTACCGGCTCCTTGTCACATTCATAGTCCGTGTGAGCGGCGGGACTCGGAGCACTGAGCTGCCAGCAACCTCCCTATTCTCCGCTCACACACAGCCATCACCTCACAGTCCGCTATTCTCACCTCCTTCTCCCTTCCCGCGGCTTCCAGGGTCTCCAGCAACCAGCGCTGCCTGATGACGACACCGTCCAGGCCGGGGACAGGAACAGGCGCCTCAATGACGTCAGCACGCTGAGTTGTTCCGCTACGTTTCCATCTATTGGAGTCTCAGCGTGCAAATTGTTGTTCCTCGGTGATATAGAGGAAGGAAGGGAACGTGTGTGGAGGGTGTACGGTCATGGACCTCTGAGGGGAGCTAGCTTGTTATTGTGATTAGTCACATCACACTGGATGTTTATTTGCAGCAAAGTCATCTGACTATGGCTGTGCAATGAAATGCATAGCTATACGATTGACCATTTCCACCCTGGAAGATTTACCATGACCAAATAAAAAACCACAGAGGTGATCAAATACCACCAAAAGAAAGCTCTATTTATGGGGGAAAAAAGGACATCAATTTTATTGTGGTACAGCGTTGTACTACCACGCAATTGTTTGTTAAAATAGTGCAGTCCCGTATCCCAAAAAATGGCCTGATCAGACCACTTTAACTTTAACTGCTGTAGACCAGGCCATTTTTTGCGATACGGCACTGTGCTACTTTAACTGACAATTGTGAGGTCATGCAACGCTGTAGACCAGGCCATTTTTCGAGATACAGTGTTTCGTCACATATGGCTACCCATCACAGATTGCTACGGAAGTGACGTTCCGCTAAAAAATTTTGCACTGCGCAAATGCGCGCCGCCGCCATATGCGTTCCAACACTTTTATGACATAACAGCACACTCAAACCGTGTTGGGTACCCGAATGTGACGAAACACCGCCATCTTGCTACACTCCGCTCTCGTCCACACTAAGGATACAGTGAGAAGGGGACAAGCGGACATCTTTGTACACCCCCCCCCCCCCCCCGGAGTTTTACATTTTACACTTATTTATAACAGTAAACTGAGGTTTTATAGTGAAATACAGTACTTAGAACTCCGTCTGACTGTTTAGATGATGAATTTTAAAAGCAGCGGACTTCTGTCAGATTAGCAAACCTGTGAGATCAGCAGGCTTGCTGCTGCTTTTAAAATTCAACATATAAACAGTCAGATGGTGTTCTAAGTGCTTCTGTGCTTCTGTATGCGAGCACACAGGGACAGGGACGCTTTAAAAAAAAAAAAAACATATTTATTGTTCATTTTACTTTATTTATTTTAGTTTGACACGTTTTTCCCCAAAAATAAATATTTTGATCACTTTTATTCCTATTACAAGGAATGTAAACATCCCTTGTAATAGGAATATGGCATGACAGGTCCTCTTTACAGTGAGATATGGGGTCAATAAGACCACACATTTCACCTCTAGGCTGGGAAGCCTGAAATAAAATAAAAAAAATGATCCTGGCTTCGATCGTAGCGGTGAGTCGGTAGAAGCACCGGAGGGCGGCGGGAGTGGGGGCAGGTCCCCTCTCGCCTCCCGTAAGAATGATCAGGCGGTGGAACAGCCACTATGATCATTCTTATGGTGTAGGTAATCTCTGGCTGAAAAAGCTGATATCTGAATGATGCCTGTAGCTGCACCCATCATTCAGATATTACCGCACAAAATCAAGGACGTCATATGATGGCCGGCGGGCGGGAAGTGGTTAAAACGCATTTTTTTTTAACACAAAGTTGTCCATTTATACAATATTTCTAACACATAGCATGTACATACCAAAAACGACACCCCAAAATAGATTCTCCTACTCCTCCTGAGTACGGCGATACCACATGTGTGAGACTTCCACAGCCTGGCCACATACAGAGGCCGAGTACAGCAGAGTATGGCAGGGTATTGCAGAGTGTTGCAGGGTATTGCAGAGTGTTGCAGAGTGTTGCAGGGTAGTGCAGAGTGTTGCAGGGTATTACAGAGTATTGCAGGGTATTGCAGGGTGTTGCAGGGTATTGCAGAGTGTTGCAGGGTATTGCAGGGTGTTGCAGAGTATGGCAGGGTATGGCAGGGTATTGCAGAGTATTGAACGGTATTGCAGAGTATTGCACAGTATGGCAGGGATGGCTGAGCATGGAGGGATTGATGGCTGGATCTGTGACTGCAATTGTCACAGATCCAGCCCACAGCGCTGCTACAATCCGCTCTCGCCCCCTCCCCTCTCACACTGTACCAATCGGTACACAGAGGGGAGAGAGGAACCGGCGTCATGACATGACGCCGGTTTGTTTACAAATGATCGCTCCGTCATTTGACGGAGCGATCACGTGGTAAAAGCCTGCGATCAGCGGCCATTTACCGTGATCCGTGATGCACCGGGTCCTCTGGACCCGGCGGTCACGGACACTCATGTGTGCGCGCCATTCTGGGAGGACGCCTATGTACGCCCTCCCAGAGTTAACGAACCGCCCTGTAGACGTCTTTTGTCTATGGGCGGGTCGTTAAGTGTTAAAGAGATGGTACCTGTGTATTTGAAATAAGAGCATGACATAGAAACTGTCGCTCAAGTTTTAGTTTTTGTGTCCGTCTGTGATTCTGTGTGGAGTTCTTGCTTCTCACTGGAGGCTTCATCGGTTCCCCGTAGTGGCGGTGTGTTTCTCCCCTGCATAGCAACTGTGCCAGTCCTCCCGATCCATCCACGGCTTAAAGGGGTTGTAAGCCCTCATGTTTTTTCACCTTAATGCATCCTATGCATTAAGGTAAAAAAAACACTTGACAGTCACCGGCCCCCCAGCCACTCCCCCCCCCCCGTTTTACTTACCTGAGCCCCTTCAGTCGGCGGGGACGCGCTGTCCCTCTCTCCACAGGGTCCCGGCTCTTGATTGGATAGATTGATAGCAGCGCAGCCATTAGCTCCCGCTGCTGTCAATCAAATCCAATGACGCATACACCGGGGTGGCGGGGCCGAGTCATACATTCGGCGGCTATGGACGATGAATGAATGACTCTAGACCAGGGTTGCCAACCTCCTGCAGCATTTTTTACTGACAAAACATGGAAAATTTACTGGCTGAGCACATTTTTTTACTGAAGACCTGAGAAATTACAGAACTCCTATTGAAAAGTAACACAGTGAATATTTGAACAGTATAAACATGATATGGAAACACTGACAATACCCATAACAAAGTACTTTGCTTGATTTACACTTAAAAAGTCAACACAGCATGAAATTATCAGCCCCTGATATTTACTGGCAGTTGTAAAAAAATCACAGATTTTTACAAACTGTCAGTAAATTTACTGGCGGTTGGCAACCCTGCTCTAGACGCGCCCGCAAGGTAACCCCCCCGGGAGAGCGCTTCTCCCAGGGGGTTATCTGATGCGGGGAGGAGCCACAAGAGCCGCCAAGGGACCCCAGAAGTCGGTGTTCGGGGCCACACTTTGCAAAACGAACTGCACAGTGGAGGTAAGTATGACATGATTGTTATTTAAAAAAATAAATCACTTTAACTTTCTTCCTACAGTGACATGTCCCAAATTCTCCTGTTCTTGTGAGTGCATAAATGATTGTTTAAACAACATGTTTATTTAATAAAATGGACTTACTACTCTATACGGCTGCTTGGCACCCTTTTCTTGTGTTTTGGCAGATAGTGGTTCTCCAGTCTGATGTGAGTAGGCAGCCTAGATTCAGCCCTCACTAGTGTCTTATGTCTGGTTATGCGACATTTCTATGATTTCATCTATTTTGTTTTCATTTAATATGATACATTTTTACTCTTTATCTCATCTGCAGAGTGTTTGTGGTAATTTTTGACTATCCTGCTACATATAATTATCTACATTAATTGACACACTCAGCGTGTTTCACAGATCATATTAATTTATTTTTGGGTTACTTTCCCCTGGGGTTTGTGATCCCTTGGTGGTGGATGTGTGCCAAAGGCAATTTTCTTTTGTCTTTTTCTGTATAGAACAATAATATTGTGAAACTGTGAAAATATTCTAGTGTGCTTTCATTCACAGAACAATCTCCTTCTGGTAAAATATTACAATTTGTTTTCATTCCTGAGCTCAAAGTAATGCCCCGTACACACGATCGTTTTTAATGTCATTTTTTAAACCAACGTTTTTCTCCTCGTTTTTTTTCATGTTTCCTCTCAAGCCTGCCTTGCGTACACACCATCATTTAAAAAAACGATCAAGCAAAGCGCAGTGACGTTCAACACGTACGACGGCACTATAAAGGGGAAGTTCTGTTCGAATGGCGCCACCCTTCATGTTAGTAAAGTTTGTTGAGCGACGATTCGCGCTTTTCAGTCCGTTACTGTGTAATGAATGTGCTATCTCCATTACGAACGCTAGTTTTACCAGAACGAGCGCTCCCGTCTCATAGTTGCTTCGGAGCATGCGCGCTTTTTTTCACGTCGTGAAAGCATACACACTATCGTTTTTCACGTCGTTAAAAAAAACGACGTGAAAAACGACGTGAAAAAAGAGAGCATGTCCGGAATTTTTAATGCCCGTTTTTCACGTCGTTAAAAATGCTCTGGAGCCTACACACGATCATTTTTAATGGCCATTTTTTAAAACGGCATTTTTAACGGCATGAAAAACGATCGTGTGTACGGGGCATAAGGCTACTTTCACACTCAGACCACCTGAGCGTTAGCAGTAAAGTGCTGCTATTTTTAGCGGCGCTTTATCGGCGCTGTGCGGGCGTGAGCGGGGTGCTTTTAATCCCATAAAGGGGTTAACAAGGGGTTAAAAGCGCCCAAAAATCCGCCAAAGCGCTTTGCAGGCACTTCGGCAGTGCTGCCCATTTATTTTAAGGCAGGGGTGGTTTAGGAGTGATGTATACACCGCTCCCGCACCGCCCCAATGACGCTGCTTGCAGGACTTTTTTTCCTGTCCTGCAAGTGCACCGCCCCAGTGTGAAAGTACTCAGGCTTTCACACTGGGAGGCTTGAGCGGTGCTTTACAGGCGCTATTTTATGTGCTAAAACACCTGAAAGGTGCCCCAGTGTGAAAGGGGTCTAAAACATTTAAACACTGATACATTGGGGGTGATTTACTAACAACACTACGCTGCGCCGGTTCATACCTTAATTGGTGCGCCGGATAAATCATTAATTGGGCGCGTGAACCGGCGGTGCACTGTGATAGTAAATAAAAATCTCAGCGGCGCTTCTGTCTCTATTCAAAATGAATGGTTCCCTATGGGAGCCCATTGATTTGCATAGAGGTCGCACCAGAAGTCGGATCAAGACGATCCTACTTGCGGGGCGACTCGTGTGTCAGTTGACACAGGGGTAGCGCGACTTTGCGAGGCATCTTAGGCACGACTTGAGCGTGAAGCAGGATCCATACCAGACCCTTATCTGAGCACGCAGCCCGGCAGGTCAGGAAAGGGGGGCGAGCGAGTGCCCCCCCCTCCTAGACCATACCAAGCCACATGCCTTCAACATGGGGGGTGGGTGCTTTGGGGCAGGGGGGCACCCTGCGCCCCCCCACCCCAAAGCACCCTGCCTTAATGTTGATGGGGACAAGGGCCTCTTCCCGACAATCCTGGCCGTTGGTTGTCGGGGTCTGCGGGCGGTGGGGCTTATCGGAATCCGGGAGCCCTTTAATAAGGGGGCACCCAGATCCCGACCCCCCACCCTATGTGAATGAGTATGGGGTACATCGAACCCCTACCCATTCACCTGGTAGAAAAAAAAATGTCAATAAAAAAACATTACACAGGTTTTTAAAGTAATTTATTAGGCAGCTCCGGGGGTCTTCTTCCGACTTCGGGGGTCTTCTTCCAACTTCGGGGGTCTCTTCTTCTTCCCTCCTGTGTTGTCTCCGCGCTCTCTGGTTCTTGTCCCGCCCTCCGGTGCCTTCTCCACGCTCTCCGGTTCTTTCTGCCTTCTGCCGGGCGCCCCGCTATCTACTTCCAGCTCTTTTGCTAGCGGGGGCCCGGTCTTCATCGTCGTCTTCTTCCCTCTTCTTTCCGCCCGATGTTGCCTCGTCGCTCTCTGCCCCTACATTGGCGTGTGCACGGAGCGCAGCGACTTATATAGGCATGGGGCGTGGTCACCGGATGATGCCACCTGGTGACCCCGCCCCCGTATGACATCACAGTCCCATCATTCCCCGGGACTGTCATGTCATACAGGGGGCGGGGTCACCGGGTGGCATCACCCAGTGACCAAGCCCCATGCCTATATAGGTCATTGCGCTCCGCGCACACGGCATTGTAGCGGCAAAGAGCGATGAGGCAACATTGGGCGGAGGGAAGAAGACGACGATGAAGACCGGGCCCCCGCTAGCAAAAGAGCTGGAAGAAGATAGCGGGGCGCCCGGGAGAAAGAACCGGAGAGTGCGGAGAAGGCACCGGAGAGCGCAGAGACGACACCGGAGAGCAGAAGAAGAGACCCCCGAAGTTGGAGCTGCCTAATAATATACTTTAAAAACCTGTGTAGTGTTTTTTTATTGACATTTTTTCCCCCCAGGTGAATGGGTAGGGGTATGATGTACCTCATACTCATTCACATAGGGTGGGGGGCAGGGATCTGCGGGCCCCCTTATTAAAGTAAGCTCCCAGATTCCGATAAGCCCCCCGCCCGCAGACCCTGACAACCAACGACCAGGGTTGTCGGGAAGAGGCCCTTGTCCCCATCAACATGGGGGCAAGGTGCTTTGGGGTGGGGGGGCGCAGTGCCCCCTTGCCCCAATGCACCAACCCCCCATGTTGAGGGCATGTGGCTTGGTATGGTCTAGGAGGGGGGGCGCTCGCTCGCCCCCTTTCCTGACCTGCTGGGCTGCGTGCTCGGATAAGGGTCTGGTATGGATCCTGGGGGAACCCCCACACCATTTTTTTTTTGGTGTGGGGGCTTCCCCTCAAGGTCCATACCAGACCGAAGGGTCTTGTATCGTCCTGGGGGAAACCTCACGCAATTTTTTTTTTGACATTTTTGCAGGGTTCCCCTTCAAGGTTCTCCGCACACGAGTCGCCCCCCGCAAGTCGGATCATCTCGATCCGACTTCTGGTGCGACCTCTATTCAAATCAATGGGTTCCCATAGGGAACCATTCATTTTGAATAGAGAAAGAAAAACGCGGCTGAAAGCTAGCGGGGGGGGGGGGGGGGGGGGGAAACGTGCATTGAATTCAATGCAAAACAAGGAAAAAAATTGCGTTAAAAACACTGCTTTTTTCCTGACGTCTGTACTAGCTTGAGGCTCGATTCACACTAGTGCGTTTTTTGGTGCATTTTACAGAAATGCAGGGACATTTTTTAACATGGGTTCCTATGGAACATGTTCACATCAATGCATTTTTGTGCGTTTTTGGAAAGGGTCGGGGACTTTTTTCCCCACAAAAAACAGCATTTTGCATGTAATAGAATTCAATGGACCCGCATCCAAAACGCAAGTACCGCAATTTTGCCGCGATTTGCATTTTTTTGTTTATAGCTGGTTGTTAACCACTTAACGACCGCTCACTGTATATATACGTCGGCAGAATGGCACCGACAGGCACAATCACGTAGAGTGTACGTGATTGCCTTTGTATAGTTGGGGGGTCCAATCGACCCCCCTCCTATACAGTGAGCGGTGGCTAAGTGTCCGGGAGCGTTCCGGGATGAGGGGGCAGCCATTCGTTTCCGGCCACCCCCTCGCGATCGCTCCCGGCGAATGGAAATGCCCCCTCTGTCTGTGTCAGGCAGAGGAAGCAGGAGGAAGTGATGTCATCTCTGGTGCGGCGCTCACATATACCGAGCGCCGTACAAGAGAAGACATCAGGTCAGTGCACACAACACTACCCTGACACCAGGACACAAAGGGACATAAATCGCCCCACCAGGCCCCACCAGACACCCTAGATCACCCCCCAGCCCCCAGTCACAGTGTCACTGATTGCAGTGACCATTTATTTAGTGATCACTGCAATCAGTGACATTTGTGACTGTAAAAGTGTCAGTACATTCAGTTTTAGGTCCAGTGTAGCCCCCTAACCCCCCCTAATAAAGGTTTAACCCCCTGATCACCCCCCAGATAACCCTTTCACCCCCTATCACCACAGTCGCTAAGCGATCATTTTTCTGATCGCTGTCTTAGCGTCAGTGATGCCGATCGGCAGCCAGTAATTTTTTTTAGGTTCGCTGCATGTTTTTATAGCGTCAGGTACCCCAATATATTATCTAATAAAGGTTTAACCCCCTTGATCGCCCCCCAGGTAACCCTTTCACCCCCTATCACCACTGTCGCTAAGCGATCGTTTTTCTAAACGCTGTCTTAGTGTCGGTGATTCAGATCGGTAGCCAGTAATTTTTTTTAGGTTCGCCGCATGTTTTTATAGCGTCAGGTACCCCAATATATTATCTAATAAAGGTTTAACCCCTTGATCGCCCCCCAGGTAACCCTTTCACCCCCTATCACCACTGTCGCTAAGCGATCATTTTTCTGATCGCTGTCTTAGCGTCAGTGATGCCGATCGGCAGCCAGTAATTTTTTTTAGGTTCGCCGCAGGTTTTTATAGCGTCAGGTACCCCAATATATTATCTAATAAAGGTTTAACCCCCTTGATCGCTCCCCAGGTAACCCTTTCACCCCCTATCACCACTGTCGCTAAGCGATCGTTTTTCTAAACGCTGTCTTAGTGTCGGTGATGCAGATCGGTAGCCAGTAATTTTTTTTAGGTTCGCCGCAGGTTTTTATAGCGTCAGGTACCCCAATATATTATCTAATAAAGGTTTAACCCCTTGATCGCCCCCCAGGTAACCCTTTCACCCCCTATCACCACTGTCGCTAAGCGATCGTTTTTCTAAACGCTGTCTTAGTGTCGGTGATGCAGATCGGTAGCTGGTAATTTTTTTTAGGTTCGCCGCAGGTTTTTATAGCGTCAGGTACCCCAATATATTATCTAATAAAGGTTTAACCCCCTTGATCGCCCCCCAGGTAACCCTTTCACCCCCTATCACCACTGTCGCTAAGCGATCGTTTTTCTAAACGCTGTCTTAGTGTCGGCGATGCAGATCGTAGCCAGTAATTTTTTTTAGGTTCGCCGCAGGTTTTTATAGCGTCAGGTACCCCAATATATTATCTAGTAAAGGTTTAACCCCCTTGATCGCCCCCCAGGTAACCCTTTCACCCCCTATCACCACTGTCGCTAAGCGATCGTTTTTCTGATCGCTGTCTTAGTGTCGGTGATGCAGATCGGTAGCCAGTAATTTTTTTTAGGTTCGCCGCAGGTTTTTATAGCGTCAGGTACCCCCATATATTATCTAATAAAGGTTTTAACCCCCTGATTGCCCCTAGTTAACCCTTTCACCAGTGATCACCATATAAGTGTTACGGGTGACGCTGGTTAGTTAGTTTGCTTTTTATAGTGTCAGGGCACCCGCCGTATATAACCCAATAAAGGTTTAACCCCCTGATCGCCCGGCGGGTGATATCAATTAGGTTTTAGCGTCAGAGAGGGTCTGCGTCACACCCCAGGCAGCGTCAGGTTAGTGCCAGTAACGCTAACACCCACGCGTGAAGCATACACCCCCCTTAGTGGTATAGTATCTGAACAGATCAATATCTGATCTGATCAGATCTATACTAGCGTCCCCAGCAGTTTAGGGTTCCCAAAAACGCAGTGTTAGCGGGATCAGCCCAGATACCTGCTGGCACCTGCGTTTTGCCCCTCCGTCCAGCCCAGGCCACCGAAGTGCAGTATCGATCGATCACTGTCACTTGCAAACACAACACACATAACTGCAGCGTTCGCAGAGACAGGCCTGATCCCTGCGACTCCAGTGCTGTAGGAGGTGATTTCACCACCACAGTTAAAAAAAAAAGCAAATATGCCGAAGCATTGGGGCAGCAGGAGCGGAGGAGCGATTTTGCTCCTAATGCCGCGTACATACGGTCGAAATTCCGACGGAGGCTTGCCCGTGGAAAAGTCCGACCATGTGTGTGCGGCATAACTTTTTTGCGGGAGGATGCCCCCATGCTTCGGCATATATAAATGGTGCGTGTATGCCCATCATTGGAAGTGGGTGGATGAAGGGCGGTATTCTAATGGTGGGCATACCCACCGATCAATCTCTTTTTTCGTTCAGCCAACTGGCTGCATGAAAAAAAAAGATTACAATACATGTCCAACAAGGACCAGCAACGTACTGGTATGTTGCTGGACTTTGAATGTTTATACCAGAATGATGCCTGCGGGTTTAGGTATCATCTTGGTATCATTCTTTTCAGCCAGCGGCCGGCTTTCATGTAAAAGCAATCCTAGCGGCTAATTAGCCTCTGGACTGCTTTTACGATTTATAAAAAGCGCCATTGGGAAATTGGGAAAGCATTTTATCACACCGATCTTGGTGTGGTCAGATGCTTTGAGGGCAGAGGAAAAATCTAGGGTCTGGAAGACCCCAGTTTTTTCAAAAAAAGAGTACCTGTCACTACCTATTGCTATCATAGGGGGATATTTACATTCCCTGAGATAACAATAAAAATGATAAAAAAAAAATACTTGGAAGGAACAATTTAAAAATAAAATAAAAAAGCAAAATTAATAATAAAAAAAAAAAAAAAAAAAAAAAAAGCACCCCTGTCCTGCCCTGCTCTTGCCCAATGGCGAACGCAAGCGTCGGTCTGGCGTCATATGTAAACAGCAATTGCACCATGCATGTGAGGTATCACCGCGAAGGTCAGATCGAGGGCAGTCATTTTAGCAGTAGACCTCCTCTGTAAATCTACTGGGGTAACCTGTAAAGGCTTTTAAAAATGTATGTAGTTTGTCGCCAATGCGCGTGTGTGCGAAATTTTAAAAAATGTCGTGTTTGGTATCTATGTACTCGGCCTAAGATCATCTTTTTTATTTCATCAAACATTTGGGCAATATAGTGTGTTTTAGTGCATTAAAATTAAAAAAAGTGTATTTTTTAACCCAAAAAATGCGTTTGAAAAATCGCTGCGCAAATACTGTGTAGAAAAAAAAATGCAACACCCACCATTTTAATCTGTAGGGCCTTTGCTTTAAAAATATATATAATGTTTGGGGGTTCAACATAATTTTCTTGCAAAAAATTTTTTTCTCATGTAAACAAAAAGTGTCAAAAAGGGCTTTGTCTTCAAGTGGTTAGAAGAGTGGATGTAAGCTTCCTAATGTTGTGTATAAAATGCCAGAACAGTTCAAAACCCCCCCAAATGACCCCATTTTGGAAAGTAGACACCCCAAGCTATATACTGAGAGGCATGTCGAGTCCATGGAATATTTTATATGTTGACACAAGTTGCGGAAAAACGACAATTTTTTATTTTTTTTGCACAAAGTTGTCACTAAATGATATATTGCTCAAACATGCCATGGGCATATGTGGAATTACACCCCAAAATACATTCTGTTGCTTCTCCTGAGTACGGGGATACCACATGTGTGAGACTTTTTGGGAGCCTAGCCGCGTACGGGACCCCAAAAACCAAGCACCGCCTTCAGGCTTTCTAAGGGTGTAAATTTTTGATTTCACTTCTCACTGCCTATCACAGTTTCGGAGGCCATGGAATGCCCAGATGGCACAAACCCCCCCAAATGACCCCATTTTGGAAAGTAGACACCCCAAGCTATTTGCTGAGAGGTATTGTGAGTATTTTGCAGATCTCGCTTTTTGTCACAAAGTTTTGAAAATTGAAAAAATATATATATATATATATATTTTCTTTCTTCATTTTCAAAAACAAATGAGAGCTGTAAAATACTCGCCATGCCTCTCAGCAAATAGCTTGGGGTGTCTATATTCCAAAATGGGGTCATTTGGGGGGGTTTTGTGCTATTTTGGCATTTTATGGCCTTCGAAACTGTGATAGGTAGTGAGGAGTGAAATCAAAAATTTGTGCCTAGAAATCCTGAAGGCGGTGCTTGGTTTTCGGGGTCCCGTACGCGGCTAGGCTCCTAAAAAGTCCCACACATGTGGTATCCCCGTACTCAGGAGAAGCAGAAAAATTTATTTTGGGGTGTAATTCCACATATAACCATGGCATGTGTGAGCAATATATCATTTAGTGACAACTTTTTGTAATTTTTTTTTTTTTGTCATTATTCAATCACTTGGGACAAAAAAAAAATATATTCAATGGGCTCAACAGGCCTCTCAGCAATTTCCTTGGGGTGTCTACTTTCTAAAATGGGGTCATTTGGGGGGGTTTTGTGCTATTTTGGCATTTTATGGCCTTCGAAACTGTGATAGGTAGTGAGGAGTGAAATCAAAAATTTGCGCCCTTAAAAATCCTGAAGGCGGTGCTTGGTTTCCGGGGTCCCGTACGCGGCTAGGCTCCCAAAAAGTCCCACACATGTGGTATCCCCGTACTCAGGAGAAGCAGCAAAATGTATTTTGGGGTGCAATTCCACATATAACCATGGCATGTGTGAGCAATATATCATTTAGTGACAACTTTTTGTAATTTTTTATTTTTTTTTAGTCATTATTCAATCACTTAAGACAAAAAAAAATTCAATGGGCTCAACATGCCTCTCAGCAATTTCCTTGGGGTGTCTACTTTCCAAAATGGGGTCATTTGGGGGGGTTTTGTACTGCCCTGTCATTTTAGCACCTCAAGAAATGAGATAGGCAGTCATAAATTTAAAGCTGTGTAAATTTCAGAAAATGTACCCTAGTTTGTAAACTCTATAACTTTTGCGCAAACCAATAAATATACGCTTATTGACATTTTTTTTACTAAAAACATGTGGCTGAATACATTTTGGCCTAAATGTATGACTAAAATTGAGTTTATTCGATTTTTCTTATAACAAAAAGTAGAAAATATCATTTTTTTTCAAAATTTTCGGTCTTTTTCCGTTTATATCGCAAAAAATAAAAATCGCAGAGGCAATCAAATACCATTAAAAGAAAGCTCTATTTGTGGGAAGAAAAGGACGCAAATTTCGTTTAGGTACAACATTGCATGTCCGCACAATTTACAGTTAAAGCAGTGCAGTGCAAAATTCAGAATTCACCTCTGGTCCTTTAGCTACCAAATGGTCCGGGGCTTAAGTGGTTAAAGGAAATGTAAAAAAATTAACATTGCCGGCTATAAAAAAAAAAAATTGAGAAAAAAACAGCGTGGGGTCCCCCCCCCCAGGTCCATACCAGGCCCTTGGGTCTAGTATGGATTCAGAGGGGACCCCCCACACCAAAATTTTTAAAAAAATGGCATGGGGGTCCCCCAAAATCCATACCAGACCCTTATCCGAGCATGCAGCCCGGCAGGTCAGGAAAGGGAGGGGACGAGCGAGCGCCCCCCCCTCCTGAATCATACCAGGCCGCATGCCCTCAACATGGGCGGATGGGTGCTTTGGAGCAGGGGGGCTCTGCGCCTCCCACCCCAAAGCACCCTGCCCCCATGTTGATGGGGACAAGGGCCTCTTCCCGACAACCCTTGCCCGGTGGTTGTCGGGGTCTGCGGGCGGGGGGCTTATCGGAATCTGGAAGCCCCCTTTAACAATGGGGCCCTCAGATCCCACCCCCCCATGTGAATGAGTATGGGGTACATTGTACCCCTACCCATTCACTTAAAAAAAATTAGTGTAGTGTTAAAAATGACAGTAGACAGTTTTTGACAAGTCTTTTATTAATAATCTTCTTCTTCTTCGCTTCTTTCTCTGGTCTTCCTCCATCTTCTCCCGCATCTTCATTCTCTGGTCTTCTCTTTCTCCCCCTGCTCCTTCTTCCGCTCTTCTGTCTTCTTTGTCCGGTGTTCTGCCACCGCTCACGGCGACGACCCTCCTCCGATGCTGTGTCCCGCTGATCTGTCGGCGCCGATGTCCTGCATTACTTAAATAATGGCGGGGGCGTGGCAACCGGATTACGTCATCCGGAGGCACGATGGTGTGGGGGGGGTCCCCTCTGAATCCATACTAGACCCAAGGGCCTGGTATGGACCTGGGGGGGGGGACCCCACACTGTTTTTTTCTCCATTTTCTTTTTTTATAGCCGGCAATGTTTATTTTTTTTTATATTTCCTTTAACAACAAGCTATAAACAGGTTAAAAAAAACGCAAATCGCGACAGAATCGTGGTAAAACCGCGAAAAAATCGCAGTACTTGCGTTTTGGATGCGGGTCCATTGAATTCTATCACATGCAAAACGCTGCTTTTTGCGTGAAAAAAAATCCCCGACCCTTTCCAAAAACGCAGAGGCACAAAAATGCATTGATGTGAACATGTTCCATAGGAACCCATGTTAAAAAAATTCCCTGCATTTCTGCAAAATGCTAAATGCACCAAAAAACGCATTAGTGTGAATCGAGCCTTACAGACCATTTTTTAAAACGTCCGTGGGCATGCGGCCTAAGAAAAAAGAGGGGGAAAAAAAGCACTGGACTGCATCAAAAACGCGCATGCAGAAAAGCACCTGGAACGCATCCGGACTGCGTTTCCAAGGTGTGAACTGGCCCTTAGGCAGTTGCGTTTAACCTCGTTTTTCAGAAAGCAAAAAAATGCGGTCAGACGCCAAAGATTTCCACATATAAGGCGCCAAACGCGCCGAAACGTGGTACCGGCATTTAGCCGCGTTTTCGTTTATAAGCGTTTTTAAAGGTGACCTATTTTTTTACATTGAAAAACTCAAAAATTATGGCAAATGATGAAAAAACATTAAAAAAAAACTTTTATTGCTTGCATTGCATTGTGGACAATCCACAACTTGTGGCAGGTGACGTGGCCAGGTGACATGGCAAGTGGACAATCCACAACTTGTGGCAAGTGATGTGGCAAGTGACACGCTAAATACAAGTACACTGCTGCTACTCACTCTGATCTCACAAAATAGCTGAAATGGTTAATAATACTGTTTTTTGAGCTTAGGGAGGGTCCTTATGATGTTTCCTAACTAAACGCTTATAGACGCAAATGTGGTAAAACGCGTCATGCAAACGCGACAAAACGCGCGTTTCTAAACGCTGGTTTCAACCTTAGTTCAGAAGACTTTGCACCAGCGTCCCGTGTACATGGGGCCTAAAAACGGCTATGCCATTTACAGCTCAAAAACGCCATGGTGGGCATGAGGCCATAGGCTAACATAGAGAGGCGTTTTTAAGCTGCAAAAAACGCTCAAACAAGTGGCTGTAAAAGCGTCCGTGTGCATGTAGCCTTATATTAACCACTTGCTTACTGGGCACTTAAACCCCCTTCCTGCCCAGACCAATTTTCAACTTTCAGCGCTGATGCACTTTGAATGACAATTGCGCGGTCATACAACACTGTAACCCAATGAAAATGTAATCATTTTTTGCACACAAATAGAGCTTTCTTTTGGTGCTATTTGATCAACTCTGCGTTTGTTTCCTGGTGCCTCCATGGCAGCATACCTGTGACAAGCTCCGCCTTGGCTCCTCCCTCAGGACTAGTGAATATTATAAAAGAGTTGGTTAGTACAGCCCCACCATTCTCCTTTTTTTCCTCATACCTCATGGCAGTGAATTCTAGTCAAACGTCCTTACCTTCTGCATTCGGCAGCTTCCGTCCGGGTTTAAGCCTCTCCCGGACGCGGTCCCTTCTCTTTGGCAGCTAAACGCGCTTATAAGTGTAGCGCACCAACCCCACACTTTACCTGCTTTTCTTCTGCTTGGCTCCTCCGCAGGAAAGAATGAGGCACACCGCACCACAAGCCCGTACCCTCCTGAATAGGGAGGTTGAGCGGTGTTAGTTTCTCGGGTCTGCTTGCAGCCAGTGTAAAAAAAGCCTCCAGTGCTGACCTCGTTTCATGGTAGTCAGAAACAAGTCTTTAGTTCTCCCCAGTAAGCAACTGTCCACACCAACTGAAAGGTCCAACACTTATTTATTCCTTTTTGCACAATAAACAGTCTCTTTGAGAGCAGACAGGTTGGGACAAGACACAGGTCAGATAAGGTGGGAGGAGGTCCAGGCACAAACTTGAATTTGGTTTTCTCCTGCTCTGATTAACACAAACAGGCTTGGCGCATGGTCTCTGCCACAGACCATGAGGTTGGTCACTGCCACTGACCGGTTAAAAAAGGTGATAGTCACTGCTACTGTGATTTAAAGAACACGCACTTCCTTCCGTTAGTGAACTAGCCCTTATAGGACAAGACTCCAGAGAGTTACCAGAGGCCCCATCTGTCACCACGACTCTGCGCTGGGTCTTCAGAAAGGGTCACCTCCCTGGCCTCCTCGTCCTGGATACGGGTCCCCTCGCAAGGCAGATTCCTGGGAGTCTTGGTCCCCGGCGGATCCCAGCCGAAGGCTGCTGGGCTCCGGGCCTTTCTCCAAAGTACCTCACTCCAGACTGAAGGTGTCTGAGATGGAACAGCAGCTCCGTCTCCGGGCCTAGGGCACCCAGAGACAACCCGACCAGGCCTCCGGGCCTAGGGCACCCGGAGGCGACATACACGTACCCAGGCCTAAGGTGCCTAAGCGCTAAACCGACCCCCTCTGGAAGATGGCCGCCCCCTTTTATATCCTCTCCCGACAGGCACAGCAGGTTCCCTGCCCTGCCATACTGCTGCCGAGAGGGGACAAAAAGGACACAACCTTGTACTGCGGTTCAACCCGGGCCCATGACAACAGCGCCACCTATAGGCCCCAGTGAACTTACACACCAGTACTATCTCCCAGGGATAGAAATGGTCCATGAGACCTAACAATTAGTGCAGCTGAGCCTAGTTACCACTCAAATGCCTCCCCCTAAATGTAACCACCCGCTACATAAGGTTGGGAGTCCCTTCTGTAGGATCTTTTGGGACAAGAAGTTTGTCTCTTAACTAAGAGCTCTATCTGCAGCACATCTTCCAGGCATTCACTCACCCATAGCAACAGAGGCAGCAGCTATTTCTGCATTTTTTTTTTCCTTTTCTTTAGGTTTTCTTCTGGCCTTTTTCTTATTTATTGTTTCCCATTTCGTTCATGCCCCCTGTCACCTCCTCACCCTCTGTCACCTCCTCGTCCCCCTTAGGGATCGCGCGCGCTTACCCCCAGCCTTTTTGCATACTTGCGGCGTCTTTTGCCGCGTTCTGCGCATGCACCGACGCCGGGACATCCGGGTCCTAGAGCCGCCGGTTCGCGCACGCGCGGTAAGCGCGGAAGCCTCGGCGGCCATCTTAGGATTCCTCATCCCCAGGCGGGGGCAGTAGACGCCCTCTCAGCCCCCTGGGCATGCAATCTGGCCTATGCCTTCCCTCCACGACCTCTCATTCCAAAACTCCTGTCGAGGATCATGATAGAAACTACAACTGTAATAGCAGTCCTACCATACTGACCAAGACGTCCTTGGTTTCCCACAGCAATGTACCTGAGTACCCAGCCTCCAGTCAAAGTTCCGCTGATACCTTTCCTCCTTTCACAGGGACGTCACACCCATCCAAATCCCGGCAGGTTGAACCTTCACATCTGGCGGCTGAAAGGCAAAGGTTCGAATCCCTAGGGTGTTCCAACGAGGTTATCGCAACCCTCCTCAAGGCAAGAAAGCCATCCACAAACAGTGTATACGATATGGTGTGGTTCAAGTTCAGGGCCTTCATGATTGGCAGAAGCTGCGATCCAGATTCTCCATCATCCTCTCAAATTCTTGAATTCTTGCAGGCAGGCCTGGACATAGGTCTTGCTCTAAGTACGCTAAAGGTACAGGTAGCGGCAATTTCAGCGGCAACCAGTAGGTGGGCCGAAGATCTATTAATAATCCAATTTTTCAAAGCTGTCAAAAAGATCCGACCGCCAACTAAACAGTCTTTTCCCACCTGGGACCTTGCTATCATCCTAGAGTCCTTAGCCAATCCACCTTTTGCTCCTTCGGACTCAGCATCGCTTTGGAATCTAACCTTGAAGCTAACCTTCTTGATAGCCATAACCTCCGGCAGACGGGTTTCAGAGCTCCAAGCTTTAGGAGCGGATCATAATCATATCATATTCTACCCTGACAGAGTGGAACTCAGAACAGTACGAGGATTTTTCCCCAAGGTCGCATCATCCTTGAACATGTCGGGAACCTTGGGCACTCCCAACGTTTTCAGAACAAGACTCAGGATCTCTTCACGAGCTGGACATAGCCTCCACTTTGAAATGGCATCTCCAGGCCACAGCGTCATTCAGGGACTCTAACAGGTTGTTCATAATCCCCTGGGGTAAAAACAAAGGCAAGGAGGCGTCAGCAAGAACAATTGCCTCATGGATCGTTAAACTCATCCACAAGGTGTACAGGGCAAAAGGACTGGGCCCCCCTTTGATGGTCAGGGCGCACTCCACTAGGGCGGTTTCTGCCTCTTGGGCGGCAAGGGCAAATGTGTCAATTGAAACTATTTGTAGGGCAGGGACTTGGTCGTCCCAACATACGTTTCTGAAACATTACCGAGTAGACCCAGGAGCTCTCTCATCGGTGGAGTTTGGCAGACAGGCGATTAAATCAGCCTTCGCTTCCTCTAAATAATAATAATAATTTCTTTAATCAAACTTCTAAGCATCATCCCACCCGTCTCAGCTAGTTATTTGTCACAGGTATGCTGCCATGGAGGCACCAGGAAAACAGAAAATTGTACCATACTTACCGTAATTTTCTTTTCCTGGTGCCTATCCATGGCAGCATACAATCCCACCCTCTGTATTCTATATTATGGAGAATGCTCGGGCTTTACTAACCAACTGTTTTATAATATTCACTAGTCCTGAAGGAGGAGCCAAGGCGGAGCTTGTCACAGGTATGCTGCCACGGATAGGCACCAGGAAAAGAAAATTACGGTAAGTATGGTACAATTGTTTTTTTCTATAAATACAAAAGACAGACTAAAAAAAAAAATTTGGGTATTTTAACCACTTCAGCACCGGGCCTATTCTGGCACTTCACTCCTTCATGTAAAAATCATAATCATAATTTTTTTGCTATAAAAATACTTAGAACCCCCAAAAATTATATATGTTTTTTAGCAGACGCCCTAGGGAATAAAAATGGCATTCATTGTAAATTTTTATCTCGCACGGTATTTGCGCAATAAATTTTTCATGAATTAAAAAATAACAAAACAGTAAAGTTAGCCCAATTTTTTTGTATAATGTGAAAGATGTTGTTATGCTGAGTAAATAGATACCTAACATGTCACGCTTTAAAATTGCGACGTAAAATGACACCAAACTTCAGTACTTAAAAATCTTTATAGGCGATGCTTTAATTTTTTTTACACGTTACCATTTTCGCATTACAGAGGAGGTCTAGTGCTAGAATTGTTGCACTCATTCTAACGCATGCAGCGATACCTCACATGTGTGGTTTGAACGGCGTTTACATATGTGGGCGGGACTTACGTGTGTGTTCGCTTCTGAGCGTGAGCTACCGGGGACAGGGGCGTTTTAATTTTTTTATTTTTTTTTTTTCCTTTTTTTTTTTCTATTTTTACACTTTTTTTTCCTTTTTTATTTTTTTGATCACTTTTATTCCTATTACAAGGAATGTAAACATCCCTTGTAATAGGAATCTATTGTGACAGGTCCTCTTTATGGAGAGATGCGGGGTCAATAAGACCCCACATCTTTCCTCCAGGCTGGAAAGCATGAGATTGGTAAAAAAAATTCACCGATCTCATGCTGACAGCCGAGATCACGGCTTTGTTTACATATGGGAACCCGGCGTGACGTCATATCGTCGTGCCCGGGCCTCCGACGGTCACCAGTCATCTCTATGCTTCCCATCCGGCGCCGGCCAATTCGTTCTCCGGGCCCCCGATGGCACGGGAGAGCCCGTAGAAGCACCGAATGACGACGGGAGGGGGGGACGTCCCCTCCCGCCGCCTATAGGAACGATCAAGCGGCAGAACTGCCGCTATGATCATTTTTGCCGGCTGAAAAGAATGATATCTGAATGATGCCATTCAGATGTCACCGCACAAAGTCAAGGACGTCATTTGACGGTGGGCGGTAGGGAAGTGGTTAATATTTAGTTCGAAAATTTTGAAAACAGGTAATTTTTCTCCTTCATTGATGTACACTGATGAGACTGCACTGATGGGCACCGATAAGGTGGCAAGGGTGGGCACTGAGAGGTGGCATTGCTAGTTGGCACTGGTGGGCATTGAGAAGTGGCACTGCTAGGTGGCAATGATAGTTGGCAGTGATGGGCAATGATAGGCAGCACTGCTAGGTGGCACTGATTGGCACCAGTGGTGGGCATTGATAGGTGGCACTGGCAGGGGCTACTGATTGTCACAGATGATGCAGAATTGCCTCTTCCTCTTCGGGCCCGATGTCCCTTGCACATAAGCCGGTGATTGCCTTTTTTATGCTCACGCTGTCAGCACAAGGAGAAAACAAAAACCATTACCAAGCTTTTGTTTACATCATGTGATCAGCTGTCATAGGCTGACAGCTGATCACATGGTAAGGGGCAGGGATCGGCCCCTTACTCGGATCTGTCATCACCCGAGTCTAAGTAACTCGGTGACCACAGCGCGCGCGCGAAGAGGAGGACGTCTATTGACGGACTCCCGGCAATTGAGGACCGTGCTGTGGCAATCGATCAGCTATAGCACTGATCTCAAGTGGTTAAAGAGGGTCTAAATGGGCCATTGACATGCATCACAATTGAACTTAGGAATGTATTTTTGCTTGGGGATAGAGTGGGATTAGAGGGATTAGAAGTCTGGACAGTTTTTGGGGATGTCTGCACCCCTGATAGGGTATAGACAACTCCCAAATTTGGCCACTTTATCCTTCCAAATAATTCACTTCCTGTCACACAGGAAGTGAGGGTAAATCCCTACCAATGTCTTTCCTTGGGGACACACAGGTCATACTAAATAGTTTCCCCATTATGTACATTGCCTCTGGTAAGCACACTATACTGGTGGTGGTGCACGTGTGCATTCTGGTGTGAATAGGAAGCCACATTTTTTCCTTTTTGATACTCCGGAATGAAAGTTTTTTTCACTGATCAGGGTTTATGGATTATATGGATTTATGTGGACATTCATATTGATTCATCAATTTAATCTTTGGGAATTATTTTCACTGAATTGTTTTGTTCACTATGCTGCATACATACCTTTACTAAGTCATATTTGGTATATTTTGCACTTTGGTATTTATTATTTAGGCTGTGCAACTCTTCCCCCCTTTATTTCTTTTAAAGATTGGCGTTTGCACCTTCAGTGAGTTTTATATCTTCACAAACATTGAGGATATTCAGTTTCTACTTTTATAAACCCTTTTTTCTATATGTATATATAATTCAGAGACACTCTTGATCGGAGGTATCTTATATAATAAATTTATGTTTCACTTATTCACTCACAGATGTACAATGTATGAAAATTGTCAGTGGAACATATGATGCATACATCAATTTAGATCCCCGATTATACTATATACTGGATCCAGGGAATTCTCAGCCAGGAGCAGACCGACGCTTCACTCTGTCTGTCTTTATCTTGTTTGAGAAGCAGACTTTTCATATCCAAACTATTCACACAGATTCCATTTAATGCGAACCCTGCATCTAGTATGCATAATACATACACATTCAGCGAGCAGCGACCAGCCCCTGTGACTGTATGTCTTCCCTGTTTATCATCTGGCGATTCCCCGCCTCAGTCCCGGGTGAGACTACCTTCACCTAACCCTTGCTCAATCCCATCCCTGGAGCTGATCTCCATCCATGGGCCAATATTAATACACACGCATCCAACTCCTGACGATTGGCAAAAGGCCATGAAATGCATAGAGTGTCCATCCAGCGATGCCAAGCCACGCTTGCTCCAATAACCTCAATTTATTATGTTCTTTGTTTGTATTTATTATGTGAATTATGTATGCATCATATATGTTTAAATTATATATACTTTTTATCTGCTATGAATTATACTGTTTGTCACATATCATGATTTAACCACTTAACAACCACCTGCCGACAAATAACGTCGACAAGGTGGTTGCTTAACTCTGGGAGGACGTTATATAACGTCCTCCCAGAATCGCGCTCCCGCGCGCCCCCTGGGGCGCGCACACGGGAAACTCCGTGACCGCCGGGTCCTCTGGACCCGGCGGATCACGAATCGCGGTAAATCGCCGCCGATAGCGGCCGTTTACCACGTGATCGCTCCGTCAAATGACAGAGCAATCACTTGTAAACAGACCGGCGTCATTTGATGACGCCGGTTCCTCCCTCCCCTCTCTGTACCGATCGGTACAGTGTGAGAGGAGAGGGGAGGGAGCGGATGGCAGCAGCAGCTCTGTGGGCTGGATCTGTGACAATTGCAGTCACAGATCCATCCATCCATCCATCCCTGCTCAGCCATCCCTGGTGCAATACCCTGCGCAATACTCTGCAATACACCCTGCCAATACTCTGCAAAATACCCTGCGCAATACTCTGCAAAATACTCTGCAATACCCTGGCGCAATACTCTGCAATACCCTGCGCAATACTCTGCAATACCCTGCGCAATACTCTGCAATACCCTGTGCAATACTCTGCAATACCCTGCGCAATACTCTGCAATACCCTGCAAAATACTCTGCAATACCCTGCAAAATACTCTGCAATACTCTGCAATACCCTGCAAAATACTCTGCAATACCCTGCGCAATACTCTGCAATACCCTGCGCAATACTCTGCAATACCCTGCGCAATACTCTGCAAAATACTCTGCAATACCCTGCACAATACTCTGCAATACTCTGCAATACCCTGCACAATACTCTGCAATACCCTGCGCAATACTCTGCGCAATACTCTGCAAAATACTCTGCAATACCCTGCACAATACTCTGCAATACCCTGCACAATACTCTGCAATACCCTGCGCAATACCCTGCAATACCCTGCGCAATACTCTGCAATACCCTGTGCAATACTCTGCAATACCCTGTGCAATACTCTGTGCAATACTCTGCAATACCCTGCACAATACTCTGCAATACCCTGCACAATACTCTGCAATACCCTGCACAATACTCTGCAATACCCTGCGCAATACCCCGTGCAATACCCTGCCATACTCCGCAATACTCTGCCATACTCCGCAATACTCCGCAATGCCCGGCAATACTCCGCAATGCCCACTTCCCGCCCGCCGGCCGTCATATGACGTCCTTGACTTTGTACGGGGATATCTGAATGATGGGAGCAGCTACAGGCATCATTCAGATATTAGCTTTTTCAGCCGGCGATTCCCTACACCATAAGAACAATCATAGCGGCTGTTCTGCTGCTTGATCATTCTTACGGGAGGCGAGAGGGGATGTCCCCCCTCCCGCTGCCCTCCGGTGCTTCTACCGACTCACCGCTACGATCAAAGCCAGGATTGTTGTTTTTTTGTTTTTTTTTCAGGCTTCCCAGCCTAGAGGTGGGATGTGGGGTCTTATTGACCCCATATCTCACTGTAAAGAGGACCTGTCATGCCATATTCCTATTACAAGGGATGTTTACGTTCCTTGTAATAGGTATAAAAGTGATCAAAAAAAATTTTGGGGCGGAAAAACATGTCAAACTAAAATAAATTAAGTAAAATGAACAATAAAAAAATATATATTTTTTTTAAAGCGCCCCTGTCCCCGTGAGCTCGCATACAGAAGCGAACGCATATGTAAGTCCCGCCCACATATGAAAACGGTTTTCAAACCACACATGTGAGGTATCTCTGCGAACGTTAGAGCGAGAGCAATCATTTTGGCCCTAGAACTCCTCTGTAACTCAAAACATGTAACCAGTAAAAATATTTAAAGCGTCGCCTATGGGGATTTTTTTAAGTAGCGAAGTTTGGCGCCATTCCACGAGTGTGTGCAATTTTTAAGGGTGACATGTTAGGTATCTATTTACTCGGCGTAACTTCATCTTTCACATTATGCAAAAACATTGGGCTAACTTTACTGTTTTTTTTTTTTTTTTAAGCACAAAACATTTTTTTTCCGTAAAAAACACGTTAAAAAAATTGCTGCGCAAATATCGTGCGAGATAAAAAGTTGCAACAACCACCATTATATTCTCTAAGGTCTTTGCTAAAAAACATATATAATGTTTTGGGGTTCTATGTAATTTTCTAGCAAATAAATGATGATTTTTACATGTAGGAGAGAAATGTCAGAATTGGCCTGGGTGCTCCAGAACGCCTGAAAGTGCTCCCTGCATGTTGGGCCTCTCTATGTGGCCACGCTGTGTAAAAGTCTCACACATGTGGTATCGCCATACTCGGGAGGAATAGCAGAATGTGTTTTGGGGTGTAATTTGTGGAATGCATATGCTGTGTGTGAGAAATAACCTGCTAATATGACAATTTTGTGAAAAAAAAAAGAGAAAAAAAAAATCTTGATTTTGCAAAGAATTGTGGGAAAAAATGACAACTTCAAAAAACTCACAATGCCTCTTTCTGAATACCTTGGAATGTCTTCTTTCCAAAAAGGGGTCATTTGGGGGGTATTTGTACTTTTCTGGCATGTTAGGGTCTCAAGAAATGAGATCGGCCGTCAGTACTTCAGGTGTGATCAATTTTCAGATATTGGCACCATAGCTTGTGGACTCTATAACTTTCACAAAGACCAAATAATATCCACCAATTTGTACTTATTTTTACCAAAGATATGTAGCAGTATAAATTTTGGCCAAAATTTATGAAGAAAAAATTGTAATTTGCTAAATGTTATAACAGAAACGAAAAAAAAATCATTTTTTTACAAAATTTTCAGTCTTTTTTCTCTTATAGCGCAAAAAATAAAAAACCCAACAGTGATTAAATACCACCAAAAGAAAGCTCTATTTGTGTGAAAAAAAGGACAAAAAATTCATTTGGGTACAGTGTTGTATGACTGAGTAATTGTCATTCAAAATGTGAGAGCACCGAAAGCTGAAAATTGGTCTGGTTATTAAGGGGGTTTAAGTGCCCAGTGGTCAAGTGGTTAATGATCAATTCCCTTATCAATAAATGTATTTTGATTATATCAACTTTTGTTGAATTTTATGACTGTATTTCTACATCATAAATGTAGCGATACCTTCACTTAAGAAGGCCGCAGATTTAGTTTGGGCCCTGAAGACAGCTCCGCCAACCCCCGGCAATATACTCGACCCCCTACTGGCACAGCTAGTTCTGACAGCAATATGTATGTCTTATACTGTATGAGTAATTAAACATCAAGACAATAATAGAATAAAATGGGAATAAGATTTACTTAAGCTTTTGATAAGAAAAGGGGGGGGGGGTTAACATTTATCACAGCTCACAAAATATATAATGCAGAGCCCTGCAACAATAACACACTATGAATATGGAGTTAACAACAACAAGTGCGCCACGTGGGCGACCGTTAGCTAGGCGTCCTGTGGCGCAGTAACCAAACAAATTAGAAAACTGACCAGGCCTGGTTCTGATATCTACAACTTAGTCTATAGGGGATGATATTCTTTTCTTCACCGGCAGGTCTTTAACGGTGGTGCACATTAACAGAGTATAATTTGTAATCGAATGGGAAAAGTAAAGATGGGGTAGACACTTTGCTATGCGAACTGAGTTCAGCTCTGATAAGGTTCTTCAGTGAAAGTATCAGGAACAACTTGTGGGCCACAGCAGTCTATAGGCCTATTAGCAGTAACAGTATATGGTTTGGGCATATGCCCTCTCACCCGCCCGGACTGCGGTCCCAGTCCGGGGACTTCCACCAACCGTGTCACACACACACACACACAGTGTCTCCAGCGATCGGGCCCCCGACCCAACGGATGCTGTAGTTAAGCGAAGTCAGATGCCACCCCGGCTCGCAGAGGGGTGGAAGGCTCTTTGGTGCTGCGCAAGACCTCAGGCTTCAGGCCTTGCACTCCGACACGTCCGCACAGGAGGATCAGTCTCTGAAGTCTTGTGTCCCAAAGAGGCCGAGCCCAGCCTCGCCTCCTCCTTTTATAACCCCTCCCATGAGTCTCTGCGGTGGAAACATTGCCGAACGGGGTTCTGGGTAATGTTGTCTCTCTGCATTAAAGGGGAACACCCCGCTACACACTCCCCCCACTTAAACTCTTTGGTCCCCAAAGATAAGCCTTAACAAAGACTATGTACAACTCTAGTTAATTTTGCAAACGATGTTGGCATAGGGAATTGCCACCAAAACTGAGGGGTAGAATTCCCTTGCCCACAGGTCACATTATCATGGGTGGCCTGCCTAGCTGTGCCAGAGAGTGAGTTGGGGTTGCCCTCCACTAAATGGACAGTGGAGGGATCCGGATTTTCAGCATTCCTCCTAGCGGTAACTACAGAGTCCTCTGAACTATTCCCCATTTGTGGGTATGTCAGCTTCCTAGGAGGCCGGATGACTCTTCGAGCCCTTTGCTCTCTTGGGATTTCTGGCTCTGGTGCCACAGGCTCCTCTTCCTCTGAGCAACTATCATGGGCATCTTCCCAGTAATCTGCTGAAGGACTAGATGGGATGAACTCTGTGGCTTCTGGGTTCAGTGTTCCATCTGGAGTGTCTTCAGTGGTTGGAAGATCTATAGTAGAAGTTCCTGGAGTTGGGGAAGGCCACAGCCAATCAAGTTCTCTTTCTTCACTTTCACTAAGTTGAGAGGCCTCTCCATCTTCGGTTCGGGAGGTCTGCGACCGAGTGTTCGGCTTAGGAGTATCCAGGATAGAGACCGGTTCAGGGGAGTCTCTCACAGGAGGTATCCTGACTGCCTCAGCAAGTGGGAGCAGGTGGTTTCGATGCCACGTCTTCAGTGGTCCTACCTTTCCTTCTGGCTTCAACTTGTAGACAGGTAGGCCCGGCAGCTTCCTGCAGATGACATAGGGTTCAGATCTCCATCTGTCTGCAAGTTTATGTTTTCCAGGGACCCCCAGATTGCATAGCAGTACTCAGTCCCCGGGCTGTAAGTCCTGCACCCGGACCTTCAAGTCAAAGTTTTTTTTGTTTCGAGCTCCCCTTTGGTCTGAGGCCGCTTGAGCTTGTTCATAGGCTACTTTCAGGCTGTGTCTGAGCCTGTCCACATATCCTTTGTGAGATGTGGCTGAGGAATGGTCCAGAGAGGTGCCAAAGGCCAAGTCTACAGGTAGTCTCGCCTCTCTCCCAAACATGAGTCGATATGGGGAGTAGCCTGTCGCATCACTAATGGTGCAGTTGTAAGCATGTACTAGGGCTGCTATGTGTTTGCTCCAATGTTGCTTTTTCTCACTTTCCAGAGTCCCCAACATGTTAAGCAAGGTTCGGTTAAACCTTTCCGGCTGAGCATCTCCCTGTGGGTGGTAAGGTGTAGTTTGAGTCTTCTTGATTCCCAACGAATCCAGGAGTTTCCGGATCAGTTTACTCTCAAAGTCCCTTCCTTGATCTGAATGAAGTCGCTGGGGCAGCCCACAATGGACAAAGTACTTCTCCATAAGTACCTTGGCTATGGTGGAGGCCTTCTGATCTTTGGTTGGGAAAGCTTGGGCATACCGGGTGAAATGGTCGGTTATCACCAGAACATTTCCTAGTCCACTCAGGTCAGGTTCGAGGCAGAGAAAATCAATGCATACCAGATCCATTGGGCCTTGACTTTGTAGATGGCCCATTGGGGCAGCTTGATGGGGTAAAGTCTTCCTTTGGATGCATCGTGCACATGAGTGGCAGTACTCTTCTACCTCTGCCCTCATGCAGGGCCAATAGAACCGACTTCTGACAAGTTGAAAGGTCCTTTCAGCCCCTAGGTGGCCATGATTGTCATGCAGGGCAACCAGAACAGTCTCTCGATGCTTCTCTGGGAGGAACAGTTGCCACTTATCTTCTGAGTCATCAGAGGGGCCCCTTCGGTAGACCACTCCCTGATGTACCTGCAACCTGTCCCATTCTTTCCTCAACAGGCGAGCTTCCTTTGACGGATGACGCAGGAGTCTGTTTGGATCCTGATTCTCCAGGGCCTCCAGGACCAATCTCCCCATGTGGTCTTCCAGTTGGTCACACCTTAAAGCGGAGCTCCCACGGCCAAATCGTTTTGTTTTTTTTAGAGACATTTCACTCTTTTATGCCTATTTCATCTGTACTCATGTCTCTGCTCTATGAAATCCACTGCATTGCGATTCCGTCTTGCGGGATAACTTATATTCTTGTTTCCTGGCGATTTCCATTTTGCTTGTGGGCATGAGAAGCCCACAAGCATATACTTCCTAGTTGCGGCGAATGCTGAACTCCCAGCATTCGCCGCTTGTTCTCGCGCATGCTCAGTCTTTCCGACGAGCAGGGACATAAACATCCGGGTTTTCAATCACAACGTGCGGCGTCGCTGAACGTTACCGCCCCGTTGTCATGTCAACAGAAGACACAGTAAACAAAGCAGACTAAAGCAGAGCTCAGTATGAGACAGATATCGCGTCACTTCCTCTTTAGGAAATAACGCGATAGCTTACAGCAAGGCTTGGCAATGAATACTGGGAGCAATGACAAAGGCTCCCAGGTTACTCTGCGGCTATAGGATATGACGAAACTCCCGCAGATTTCCCGCAGCAGAGGAGACAGGAAACAGCATTACAATTCACTTTATCTAAGGTACTGTCACTAAAATAAAAAAATCAATGTCCGTTTTGCTATTACTTATAATATGTGATTTGATTAACATCATGTATAAAAATCGGGTGGAGCTCCACTTTAACTCCTTCTTGGACAGTCTTGGCAGGTTGTCTTCTTCCAGTTGAGTCACTCCACAGTAGTGTTTGGGGACTCCCACCATGGTAACTCCTATTTCCCCTGCTCTGGAGCCTCCTCTGGCTTGGAATTCAGCTCCTTCACAAAGGGCCCGCACCCCGTCCGGTGCCACTTGGGTCCAATCTTCTACGTCACTAGTGGGGGCATGAGACCTCCTCAACAGAGCGTCTGCATCTCGATTCCCAGCCCCTGGCCTGTACTTTAGGCTGAAGTTGAACCCAGACAGTGCGGCCAGCCACCTGTGTCCAGTGGCATCCAGTTTGGCCGTGGTGAATAGGTAGGAAAGGGGGTTGTTGTCAGTCTTCACAGTGAACTCTGCCCCATACAGGTAGTCTTTGAGCTTGTCCACTACTGCCCACTTGAGGGCCAGGAACTCCAGCTTGTGGGTGGGGTAGTTCTTCTCAGAGGGGGTCAGGCTCCTACTCACGTAGGCAACAGGCCTCAGTTGTCCTTCATGTTCTTGATAAAGTACTCCTCCCAGACCGTCATGACTAGCATCTACGTGTAGTTCATAGGGTTTGGTTGGATCTGCGTAGGCCAAGACTGGAGCAGTGGTCAGGCTCTTCTTCAATGCCTGGAAGGCCTCTTCACACTTCTGATTCCACTGATTTCTGATGGACTCTCCCGGCTTCCTGGGCCCTGAGTCATCCTCTTTTCCCTCAGTCTTGAGCCGCTCATTCAATGGTCTAGCAATTCGGGCGAATCCTTCCACAAACCTCCTGTCATAGGAGCAGAACCCCAAGAAGGATCTGAGTTCTGTTACTGTGGTGGGTCGTGGCCAGGAGGTAACTGCCTCCAATTTCTCGGGGTCTGTGGCCACCCCTTCTTCAGACACTATGTGCCCCAGGTAGTTCACAGAAGACTGGTAGAACCGACACTTCTCAGGCGAAAGTTTGAGTCCCTCCTCACTGAGTCTCCTCAAGACTTTTTCCAGCCTCTCCTCGTGCTCCTCCAGGGTTCTTCCAAAGACAATGACATCGTCCAGGTATACAAGGACTTCAATAAGGTTCATGTCTCCTACAGTCTTCTCCATGAGACGTTGGAAGGTAGCTGGGGCTCCAGACAGACCTTGTGGCATCCGGTCGAATTCAAAGAACCCCACTGGAGTTATGAAACCTGTCTTCTCCTTGTCTTCTGGGTGCATAGGGATCTGATAGTACCCGCTCTTGAGATCCATAACGCTGAACCACTTGGCTCCAGACAAGCTCTGTAGGGCATCCTCTATCCTTGGAGTGGTATACTGGTCGGGTATGGTTCTCCTGTTGAGAGTCCTGTAGTCGATACAGAGCCTCAATGACCCATTCTTCTTCCTGACCACCACTATCGGGGAGGCATAGGGGCTTCTAGATTCCCGTATCACACCAGTCCTATTGAAAATGAAAAGAGAAAATGGGCTGTGGGACTTTAAATGAGGCATGGATGGGCGTAGGAAAAAGTCTAGGATATCAAAAATGAATAGACATCACTGTCCCGTTGGGGAATAGTCTGTAGCCATGTATACATGCTGCATAGTCAGTCTAAAGAATGGAGATCAAGGCATGGATATAAATATAAAAATGTATTGTATCATGGTAAAAGTACACATGGATCATGCAAACAAAGGCATAATGTAAATAGGGGTTATCACAAAGACATGATCAAAATTCACTGTTGAGACATGGCTGAAGCCATCCCCATGGCTCACCCAACCCAGGCATTGGTGGGTCCCTGTTCTTTGGTCTCTTCCGCCCGGGGTTGCGATGCGCCCAGTTCCCCCTCCCCACCTGCCTTTCCTTGGCGGGGGGGCGGTGCATTATCCTTGGTGCATCGGCATCATGTCAGTATGTTGCACGCACGGCACCCATTGGGACGCCTGCGTTTTCATCATAGTTTTTTCCATCTCGCATGACCCAGGGGGATGGGAGGGACCCCTCCGAGATCATTTGCATCTCGGGCGGGGTTCTTTCCATCCCCACACCTGGCTCATGCGTCACATGATGCTGGCGGATATACGCCCCTTACTGTGGACATTTATCCGGTAGCCACCTGGGGAGCTTCACTTCACAGACATCCATCTGATGAGAGGTTCCAGTTTCTTTCTTTCTCTACACTTCAAGGTAATTTCCAATCTTTATTTCAGGATTCACATAGTATTCTTTACATATATACTCTTTTTACCTGCTTTTCTACATTTTTGCCTTGCACTTTGCTCACACTGCTTCAAACACACATTTCATTTCATCGCTATTTAGCATTTTTGGGGATTTGGTTTGGCTTTTTCTCAAACCAGATTTATTTACACCAACACTCAGTTGATTTGCCAACTTTGGCTGTTAACCCTTTCAGTCATGTTTCATCATTAACCCCCTTTTTTGTTCAATTTCTCCCAGCACCCATTACACATTATTCCCATTAGGCATCCACCAGCACATCATTTACATATTCACTCCCCTCTTCCTTTGCTCCCTTTTTGTTTTTTGTTTTTCCTTCCCCTCCCTTCCCCCAATCACACTCTAATTTTGGTTCTCAAACCATTCAACCTTCTTTTTCACTCATTGCTCATTTGCATTTCTCCATCCCTTCACCAGCATTCTGCCCTTGCACCCTGTCTGTGCCTCTCCGTCAGTTTGGTGCTGTGCCGTGGCTGTCCGGGTTTCTCCTTGATGGATGTCCCATGCCATCTTCTCTTTGACTCTCCTCTTGATCGAGTGGCCGTTGAAATGTTTATTGGGGGGCCTTCCCCGCCTCAGCCCCGGGTGAGACACTGTATCCAGGACCACCACTCTACGCCATATTTCAAATGCTTGGGACAACCCCATTCCGGGTTTTGCCATTGGTAACGTATCAGACTACCTTATTATGTTTCAAACATGACATAATTTTTTCAAGACTTTATTTGACCTGTCTATCCATCTCCCCTTTTAGTCAAATGACATGCACCCCACTCCTGATGACTGGCTTTAAACGCCAAGAAACGCGTCGAGTCCATGCTCAGGGATGCCAAGTAAAGCCTGCCCAACTACGAATCTACAAAGTGTATTCTTGACATTTCAATTGGCTAATTAATTTCACTGTTTCTGTATGTCCATTTAACTGTCACTACTTGCTCCAGCCATGTCTCAACAATGAATTGCGATTATGTCTATGTGATAACTTCTATTTACATTATGCCTTTGTTTGCATGATCTATGTGTACTTTTACCATGATACAGATCTCCATTCTTTAGACTGACTATGCAGCATGTATACCTGGCTACAGACCACTCCCCAACGGGACAGTGATGTTTACCAATTTTTGATATCTTAGACCCTTTTCCCCATGCCCATCCATGAGTCCATGCTCTGGAATGTCAAGTAAAGCTTGCCCAACTATGAATCTATTAAGTGTATTCTTGACTTTTTAACCGGATAATCATTTTCACTGTTTCTGTATGTCCATTTAACTGTCATTACTTGCTTCAGCCATGTCTCAACAGTGAATTTTGATCATGTCTTTGTGATAACCCCTATTTACATTATGCCTTTGTTTGCATGATCCATGTGTACTTTTACCATGATACAATACATTTTTATATTTATATCCATGCCTTGATCTCCATTCTTTAGACTGACTATGCAGCATGTATACATGGCTACAGACTATTCCCCAACGGGACAGTGATGTCTATTCATTTTTGATATCCTAGACTTTTTCCTACGCCCATCCATGCCTCATTTAAAGTCCCACAGCCCATTTTCTCTTTTCATTTTCAATGTACCAGGGATGGAGGCATGGGTATGGCATTTATGGGTCTCAATGGATCACCTGCCTTTTCTTTACCAGTCCTATTGAGTTCTGAAAGTTGTTCCCTTAGATCCTCCAGATCTGCTAGTGGGACCCGCCTGACCCTCTCTCTGAAGGGCTTATCTTCCTGGAGGCGGATCTGATGGGTGGCACTCCTTGCACACCCCACATCGAACTCATCTTTAGAGAAGATCTTCTCCCATCTGTTCAACTGGGCCTTGGCTCTCTCTTTCCAAGCCCTGGGCAGATTCGGGTTTTCCATGGATATCTTCTCCCAAGCATCTCCTCCTTCGCCCACCTCTGACAGGTTGACAGGGGCAGCAGGGCTCACCTGGCCCAGCAGCATCCTGGCTGGGATTTCCATGGGGCCATCTGTATTGTTCCTAACACTCACTGGGACTCTACAATGGGCCTTCTTTAGGGTCTTCAGCGGAATCACTTCTGGTATCACTTCCAGACCGTGGGACCCTTCCCTTGGGTCAGATTCCAACATGACAAGGGTTCGGGCTGCTCCCAAGTAAGCTTCACAGTGGCTCTGAGACAGGTTACTTCACCGGGCTGCAACACTATCCCTCCTCTTCCAAGTCTCCACACCTTCCCTATCCCCTCTCCTGGGGTCTTCTGCTCTAAGACCAGCTGTTGGTAAGCCGTCTTCAGCATGGGGTGGATCTTGGTGGCCGCTTCCCCTTCTTCTTTCACTATAGGGGTCAGAAGTCTTCGGACCAGATCCGTGTTCGTCCCTATTATAAGGGAACGCGTGTTGGCTCCCCGCGGCCGAGGGCACACAACCGCCAGGGTGTCAAACACTTCGGCTTTTCCAGCCACAGATGGGTCAAAGATCATTCTGACAGGCAGATAGCCATCGTAGGGGAAGTTCTGGGTTCCAATCCCACATATCTCTAGTCCCTCTATCTTCCGGATGGGTAGGTGACTCAAGTGCTTATCGTAGAAATCTCTGTATAGCAGGGTCACTTTCGCCCCAGTATCCAAGATTGCTCTGGTGTAAACTCCCTCCACTTGAATGGATACTATAGGAGATGGGCCTACCAGCTTCTCCGGATATGGCCCGGCAGGGGTCGCCTTCTTCAGACTTTTTCTCTTTGAACCTCCTCTCGTCCAATCCCCTTTGGACTTCAGTCTTTCTTGAGTCTGGTATGCATTGACCTCCCTCCTTTTACTGGGTGTAGGGACCCGCTGAGGGATATTATTATTTTTCTTAGGTGTGCACCCCCTCTGGGGAGTGCTGTGCCTCTTCTGAGGGGTCTTGCCCCCTTTCTCTGGGGTGTATCTCTGTTGAGGAATGTTGTGTTTCCCCCGAGGCGTTTTACCTCCTGTTATTTTCTGCTTTGCTTTCAGCTTGGAGCTCACTGAAGGTGATGGGCACCCGGTTGACTCCTTCACCGGGGCCCTCTGAAGTTTCCCGCCGGCTTGCGGTTGTCTATTTTCTTCTTCTTGGGACTGGAGCATATAGCCGCAATATGTCCAATTCCTCCACAGTTAAAGCAGACTATATCTCCCCATTCTTGTAAAGATGCGGGTGCTGAGGCGATTGGGAATAATTCCTTCCTTGGTACTTCTCTCTTGGGACCCTCTCTCTCTTTTTCCATCAGAGAGGTCAACATCTCTAACACCTTGGACATTTGAGCTTTTAGGGTGTCTATCTCCGAATCTCTTTCAGGGGTCATCACTGGATTGACTAACACCTGTGCGAGTACAACATTTGTCTTAATCATCTGCTGGCCCTGTTGCAGCGCCTCCTCATCTCTGATGATTTTTATCAAGTCAGCATAAGTCAGCAACGTTCCTCCTCCTGAGGTTTTCAGGTGCAGCCAGACTGGATCCGAACGTAGCGCTCCCTTTAAGACTTGCTTCATTCCTGCCGCATCTGTATCTTGGGGCTTCATCCCCTTCTTCAACACAATCTTGCACAGCAACTTGTTCAGTCTTCTAACATACTCGGAAAGTTTCTCCTCTGGTTGTTGGAAAGTATGTTCAAATTGGTAGACCATCTCTGTCACCTTTTCCAATTGACCAAACTCTTCTTGCAGCATGGCTAGACAGTCTTGAGCCGTGCAATCTGCATTCCCAAACCGAAAACTTTTCACTGCTTCTGCTGCTGCGCCTTTAAGGCTTTCCATCACTCGTTGCCTCTTCTGTGCTTCAGGCACCTCCCATGCCTCTACTGCCTGCAATGCCTGCTCCACCCAGGTGTCAAAATCTTCTTCCCCTGCGGGGACAGGGAGCTTCCCTGTGAATGTCTTTAGTCTCCGGTAGCTAGTCTCTACATGCACCGTGCTCGCTTTCTGACACTTGGTTAGCAGATCCCCTATCGCACCTATCAGTTCTGGTGATATAGCAGTGACAGGTGCAGGTGCCACCGGAGGCGTCGCCCTATCTCCTTTTTCCAGTGCGGTACGGGCCGCAGCCTGCGGTGATCCCGTTGGTGATGGTTCCTTTTTTTCAGTTACTGCATGCGCCAACCTATAGGTTCTGTTGTCTGGCGTCCGCACACACTTGCGCTTACAGGCCTCTGGCATCCCGTCCCAGTACTCCACTAATGCATACTGATATGAGATGTCTGGGTCTGACTTTATCTCCGTTACCCACGGTGTGTGATCTGGGGACACTGACTTCATTAACTCCTCTACCGCCTCAGTCGACCATTCCTCCCCTGGGAGGCTGATGACTATCGACTGGTTTGGCTCTGCGTTAGAGGCTTTGCACCATGCTTCTACTGTTTGTGGGTCCATGCCGGCACTTCTGGCGTTCACCTGCTGCATCAGGATCCCGGACGAGAACCCCCACGTGTAGCGATACCTTCACTTAAGAAGGCCGCAGATTTAGTTTGGGCCCTGAAGACAGCTCCACCAACCCCCGGCAATATACTCGACCCCCTACTGGCACAGCTAGTTCTGACAGCAATATGTATGTCTTATACTGTATGAGTAATTAAACATCAAGACAATAATAGTATAAAATGGGAATAAGATTTACTTAAGCTTTTGATAAGAAAAGGGGGGGGGGTTAACATTTATCACAGTTCACAAAATATATAATGCAGAGCCCTGCAACAATAACACACTATGAATATGGAGTTAACAACAACAAGTGCGCCACCTGGGCGACCGTTAGCTAGGCGTCCTGTGGCGCAGTAACCAAACAAATTAGAAAACTGACCAGGCCTGGTTCTGATATCTACAACTTAGTCTATAGGGGATGATATTATTTTCTTCACCGGCAGGTCTTTAACGGTGGTGCACATTAACAGAGTATAATTTGTAATCCAATGGGAAAAGTAAAGATGGGGTAGACACTTTGCTATGCGAACTGAGTTCAGCTCTGATAAGGTTCTTCAGTGAAAGTATCAGGAACAACTTGTGGGCCACGGCAGTCTATAGGCCTATTAGCAGTAACAGTATATGGTTTGGGCATACGCCCTCTCACCCGCCCGGACTTCGGTCCCAGTCTGGGGACTTCCACCAACCGTGTCACACACACACACACAGTGTCTCCAGCGATCGGGCCCCCGACCCAACGGATGCTGTAGTTAAGCGAAGTCAGATGCCACCCCGGCTCGCAGAGGGGTGGAAGGCTCTTTGGTGCTGCGCAAGACCTCAGGCTTCAGGCCTTGCACTCTGACACATCCGCACAGGAGGATCAGTCTCTGAAGTCTCGTGTCCCAAAGAGGCCGAGCCCAGCCTCGCCTCCTCCTTTTATAACCCCTCCCATGAGTCTCTGCGGTGGAAACATTACGGGGTTCTGGGTAATGTTGTCTCTCTGCATTAAAGGGGAACACCCCGCTACACAAATATCTGATTATATTATTTAATTATGTTTACTTATATCACTACCATGAATCACCCCTAGGGGTTTGTGACACTCAGGTTATTTTCATGCTACGAACTTATTATTACAAACACCCACAGGCCTCACTCAAAGTCCCAACCCAACCCCTTTTTGGTTCTCTATATACATATATATTTAGGGATGGAGGTTTGTCGGTGTAGCGTTTCAGGATGGGACAGGTCACTCCCCTTATCCAAAAATATATACTGGATGAGCTCCTTAAATACCTAACCCTTTGTTGTTTATAGGGTTCAGAGAAAAGTGCAATATCCGATCTCGTCAACAAGGGAATCCAAACAGCAGAGCAGGACAGACAAATGGCCAGTGCTATCACAAGCATTAAACTGCAGGCTTGGCTGGTTTAAATCAGGTTTGGTCTCCACCCAGAAACTGGCCACATCAATCACCTTGCAGGTGGACAAACATACAGAGATGCATCATAGCCAAAACTAGGATGCTGGAATGAGACCAGCAGCTGTCAAAGAACAGGAGTGTTTACACGCTGCTGACAACTTGCTTATTTTTCTCAGCAGTTGAAGTCCTCCACTTAAAGATTTTAAACACTAAAGCCAGATGACTAGCTGGTTGTTAAAAAGATATATAAGCAGTGGCGGACGCTTCATTAGGGGCGCAGTGGCGCCGCCCCCTCCATCCATGTGTTAAGCCCCCAATCTACATTCCTGGCGCCGGACGCATGGATTCCAATGGGGAATGTGATAAGAGCCAGGGGCTCTAACAGGCTTCAAAAAAAGAGTAGGCTGCTCTGCACCCCGAGCACCCACCCACTTGTGTGACAATAGCGAATGAATATTCCCTATTGTCTTCCTCATTCTCTTCCAGGCCGATCAGGAAGCCCCTATTGGCCATGGAGTTTTAGGAAACACTTCCTGTTCCTATGAGGCCGGGAGGAGCATGTCTCTCTGTGTGCTCACCGGGAGAATCGGTCCGAGCAGCCCGGGCTCTTCCTTCCCCCTGCCTCCATAAGGTAAGGCATCCACCATCTGTCTCCCGTGGGGGATTTGTGCCAAGTGATCTCCGCCGTCCGTTACCCGTGGGGGGCGTGCTGGGTGATCTCCGCCTACCGTGGGGGAGGGTGAATGGTGGAAGATCGCCGCTGTCCGTCTCCAGGGGGGGGGGGGTGATGGCCAAAAACAGTAGTTCAGCCATGTTAAAGTCAATTTGTCTTTTTTTGGCTTCCATTTTACGTTGTATATAGAATAGCCTGTTTCAACTATGTAGGGTAGGTTCTTAAAAGAACTTGTTATTTTTTTGTATAGACGAGTGTCTGTTAAGTTTGTTTGCTTACAATTAACCTACAAGGCCATTCTGGACACATTATTTGGGTGTACAGCCAAATATTCTGTAAATATTCTTTTTTCTCTCCTTTTTTTTATGTACAGTGCAACCTGGAAAGTATTTACAGCGCTTTACTTTTTCCACATTTTATGTTACAGCCTTATTCTAAAATGGATAAAATTATAATTTTTCTTGAAAATTCTAGAAACAATATCCCATAATGACAATGTGAAAGAAGTTTGTTTGAAATCTTTGCAAATTTATTAAAAGTAAACAACTAAAAAAATCACAGGTACATAAGTATCACAGGATTTGCTTAATACTTTGTTGAAGCACCTTTTGCACCAATTACAGCCCTCAAGTCTTTTTGAGTATAATGCTACAAGCTGGGCACACTTATTTTTGGACAGTTTCTCACATTCTTTGCAGGACCTCTCAAGCTCCATCAGGTTGGATGGGGAGCGTTGGTGTGCAGCCATTTTCAGATCTCTCCAGAGATGTTCAATTGGGTACAATCTGGGCTCTGGCTGGGGCGCTCAAGGACATTCACAGAGTTGTCCCGTAAACACTCCTTTGTTATCTTGGCTGTATGCTTAGGGTTGTTAAACCTCCTCCAGTCTGATGTCCAGAGCGCTTTGGAGC
Source organism: Rana muscosa (assembly GCA_029206835.1). Taxonomy (NCBI): domain Eukaryota; kingdom Metazoa; phylum Chordata; class Amphibia; order Anura; family Ranidae; genus Rana; species Rana muscosa. The sequence continues at coordinate 430,670,966 of CM055116.1, forward strand.
AGGTTTTTATCAAGGATGTCTTTGGACATTGCTGCATTCATTGTCCCCTCAATCTTGACTAGTCTCCCAGTTCCTGCTGCTGAAAAACAGGGATGGTATTGGCCAGGGGATGAGCGGTGCCTAGTTTTCTCCAGACATGACGCTTGCTATTACGGCCAAAGAGTTCAATCTTTGTTTCATCAGACCAGAGAATTTTATTTCTCATAGTCTAATGCCGCGTACACACTACCGTTTTTAATGACGAGAAAAATGCCATTTTTTAAAATGGTCATTAAAAATGATTGTGTGTGGGCTTCCGAGCATTTTTCACGACGTGAAAAATGGCCAAGAAAAAATTGGAACATGCTCTAATTTTTCTCGTCGTTTTTCACATTGTCGTTTTTCTCGTCATGAAAAACGGCCGTGTGTAGGCTTTAACGACGTGAAAAAAAATGCGCATGCTCAGAATCAAGTATGAGATGGGAGCACTCGTTCTGGTAAAACTAGCGTTCGTAATGGAGATAGCACATTCGTCACGCTGAAAAGCACGAGGCTGAAAAGCACGAGGCTGAAAAGCGCAAATCGTCTCTCAACAAACTTTACTAACATGAAGGGTGGCACCATTTGAATGGAACTTCCCCTTTATAGTGCCGTCGTACGTGTTGTACGTCACCACGCTTTACTCGAACATTTTTTTCCACGATAGTGTGTAGGCAAGGCAGGCTTGAGAGGAAACACGAAAAATCACGTCAAGAAAAATTCCGTTTTTTTCAATGACATTAAAAACGGTCGTGTGTACGCGGCATGAGTCCTTCCAGACGGGCTGTCATGTGCCTTTTGCTGAGGAATGGCTTCCGTCTGACCACTCTACCATACAGGCCTGATTGGTGGAGTGCTGCGGAGTTAATTGTTCTTCTGGTAGGTTCTCCTCTCTCCAAAGAGAAATGCTGGAGCTCTGTCAGAGTGACCATCTAGTTCTTGTTCACCACCCTGACTAAGGCCCTTCTCCCCCGATCGCTCATTTTGGCCAGGCGGCCCGCTCTAGGAAGAGTCCTGGTGGTTCCAAACTTCTTACATGTACAGATAATGGAGGCCACTGTGCTCATTGGGACCTTCAATTTTTCTGTACCCTTCCCCAGGTCTGTGCCTCGATATAATCCTATCTCTGAGGTCTACGGACAATTCCTTGGACTTCATGGCTTGGTTTGTGCTCTGACATGCACTGTTAACTGTGGGACCTTATATAGACAGGTGCGTGCCTTTCCTAATAATGTCCAATCAACTGAATTTACCACAGGTGGACTCCAATCAAGGATGATCTGTGGAAACAGGATGCACCTGAGATCAATTTTGAGTGTCATGGCAAAGGCTGTGAATACTTTTGTACATGTGATTTTTTTCTGTTTTTAATAAATTTGCAAAGATTTCAAACAAGCTTCTTTCACGTTGTCATTATGGGGTATTGTTTGTTGAGTTTTAGGCTATAACATAACAAAATGTGGAAAAAGTGTAGCGCTGTGAATACTTTCCGGATGCACTGTAAGTTTTAACCACTTCCCTACCCGCCCATAGTAATATGATGTCCACAGATGGGATCTTCCATCCTGGGTGGACGTCATATGACGTCCTGGGCTTTGTGGGGGGATATCTGAATGATGCCTGCAGCTAGAGGCATCATTCAGATATCCTTGTCTTCTGCCGGCGATTCTGCGCACCATAAGAATGATCGTAGCGGTGGTTCCGCCGCTTGATCGTTCTTATTGGCGGCGGGAGGGGACATTCCCCCCCTCCCGCCGCCATCCGGTGCTTCTCCTGGCTCTCCCTTGCAATCGGGGGCCCGGAGAATGAATCGTCCGGCGCCGGAGATGAACCATAGAGATGACTGGTGACGGAGGCCCGTCGGAGGCCCGGGCGTGATGTGATGATGTCACGCCCGGGCGCGATGTGATGACGTCACGCCTGGGTCCTCAGAAGTAAACAAAGCCGCCATTGCGGCTAGTAAGCATGAGATTGGTGAAATTTTTTTCACGATCTCATGCTTTTCAGCCTGGAGGAGAGATGTGGGGTCTTATTGACCCCGCATCTCTCCATAAAGAGGACCTGTCACACACCATTCCTATTACAAGGGATGTTTACATTCCTTGTAATAGGAATAAAAGTGATCAACAATTTTTTTTAAAAAAAAAGTGTAAAAATAAAAAAAAATTAAGTAAAATAAAGAAATAAATTATAATAAAAAAAAATTTAAAACGCCCCTGTCCCCGGTAGCTCGCGATCAGAAGCGAATGCACACGTAAGTCCCGCCCACATATGTAAACGCTGTTCAAACCACATGTGTGAGGTATCACCGCGTGCGTTAGAGCGCGTGCAACAATTCTAGCAAAAAACATTGGGCTAACTTTACTGTTTTGTTAATTTTTAATTCATGAAACCATTTTTTTTCCCAAAAAAAGGCGTTTGAAAAATTATTTCGCAAATACCGTGCAAAAAAAAAAGTTGCAATGACCGTCATTTTATTCCCTAGGGTGTCTGCTAAAAAAAATATATAATGTTTGGGGGTTCTGAGTAATTTTCTAGCAAAAGGATGATGATTTGTACATGTAGGAGAGAAGTGTCAGAATAGGCCCGGTATTGATGTGGTAAAAAAAGCCCGGTGTTGAAGTGGTTAAAAAGTGAAAGTTTGATTTATGATTGTTAATCTGTCCAATTACTTTTGGTCCCTTAAAAAGTGGGGCGCACTACTAACTGTTGTAATTCCTACACCGTTCACCTGATTTGGATGTAAATACCCTCAAATTAAAGCTGAAAGTCTGCAGTTAAAGCATATCTGGTCTGTTTCATTTCAAATCCAATGTGGTGGTGTATAGAGCCAAAAAGATTTGAATTGTGTCAATGTCCCAATATTTATGGACCTGACTGTATGTAAGCATGGTTATAAAAAATAAAAACTCAAATGCACCGAATAAGCAGAAGAGTTAATTGGAAAGATTCTGGGTGTAACTTTTTTGTGTCTGTTCTGTACTGCAAAAGGTATTATTAGTTTGGAACCACTGATTAATATTAAGATAGAAATTGCCTATCCTGCTGAACCGGATGAGATTTGAACCGTATATGGCCTGCCTAAGGCTTCATGTACACTTAAGCCCTGTACACACGATAGGTTTTACAGATGAAAACAGTCCGATTAACTTTTTTCATCGGACAAACCGATCGTGTATGAGCCCCATCTGTCTTTTTTCCATCGGTGTTTAAAAATAGAACATGTTTTAAATTTATCCGACGGTTAAAAAAACAATAGCAAATTACTATCGTCTGTGGGGAACTCCATCGGATAAAAACCCACGCATGCTCAGAATCAAGTCGACGCATGCTCAGAAGCATTGAACTTAATTTTTCTCGGCTCATCGGAGTGTTTTATGTCACCGATAGGAAATCCGATCGTGTGTACAGGGCTTAACAGCTTCTGGCAGCTCCTAAACTTGAGTTTAGGAGCTTTTGGCATTTTTTCTTTCAGGCTTTACGAGCTGCCAAATTTAAAGTGGAAGTAAACCCTCCTATCATTTTCAGGCAAGGAAGCTGCCATCTTGGCCTCTGTTTAATCTTCAACTGCCATGATGCTGCACATGTGATCAGTTATGACACCAGCCATTGGATGGTTTGACAGTTTGGTTGAGAGCACAACCAATGTAACAGTTGGCATTCCTGGCATGCCAGGAATGTAACTGCTTTTTGAAACTGTTAAATCGATGGGTTTACTTCCGTTTTAAGTGAGGTTAAACCTCCCTCTCCTGAACGTGAAAGAATCGCGTTTCAGGATAGGAAAGTTTTCACCACTGGTCATAGGAAAATGCAAATTGCAGCAAAATCACGGTAAAAACATGGTTTTCGTTTTTGCTCAGATCTGCATTTTCACACAGCCGCGGTCAGGGTGGCCTAGTGTACATGTACCTGAAATACAAGACACAAATAAGTGGTTTAAATTGAACCTGTTCTCCATTTTGGAATGTTAAAAATAAACATCCTTAATGTCCAATGACATCTACTCAAGCAAGCATTGGCAGTTGAGGAGCTTAGCCAAATGTTCAGAGAAGGTCAGATTATAGTAACAACATTAAACTAAATGAGAGGATAACATAGAGGGGTTGGGAACACTCAAAGTTTGCGCTGTAGACATCCAAAACTCCATTAAAATGCTAGGTATGGACAGATCACAGAAATGTATTTGAAGCCAAACGTTTAAGTTGCACATAGGACATAAAACGCCTGAAATTAAGTCGAAAAAATTACCACATGAATCCTTTTTTTTTGTTTTTGGTTTTTGGTTTTCCTTAATATATGGTAAAGTTTCTGTAACAGAGCAATTTACAAAATGTATTGCCTCATTGAATTTAGTGCACAGCAAGGACATGATCTAAGTGACCACTAGATGCCACACTTCCGTTTCCAAGCTCTTCAAATGGCTTCAAAAGCTTCCAATATTTAAGATAATGCTTTAAATGTGGCTGGTTTATTCTCTGACTTCAGGTAGATTTAGCATTCTTCACATACTGGTACACTCCTAAAAAGAAAGAAATACTTGTCAACCAAGGAAAAAGAGTATGATATACTGTATTACCAGTGACATGTTTATTAGTAATATTTTCTTGCACAGCGTAATTGATTAGAACTGAACTTATGACAATAACTTACCCTATAATTTACTCTTAAAAAAGCAGTTCCTTCTGTAACAATATTTGTTTCTTCTATAAGACAAAGTTAAATATGGTAACATGAAGCTAAGAATAGAGAAATTAAAATGTGTAGCAATAAAGAGTGCTACATTTAATACCCCTCTATTCCTGTTCCAGTGACAACTCAAAATGTTTGATTTTTGGTTAGTACCGGGACCAGTGGCGGCTGGTGGGTGGCAAAAAAACACCCTCCACCGGCGGCGCAGCACTAACAATTTCACCGCCGTGTCTGCCGGTTGGTCAAGCACTTACCTAGATAGATAGCTACAGATAAATGGGGGGTGTCATCCAGTGCAGCGGGGTGAGGGCAGCGGCTCCAGGTTAGCAGGTGCGGTGTCCGGGCAGCGGCTCCAGGCTAGCGGGTGTGGGGTTCGGGCAGCGGCTCCAGGTTAGCAGGTGAGGTGTCCGGGCAGCGACTACAGGCTAGCGGATCCGGGGTTCGGGCAGTGGCTCCAGGCTGGGTGCGGGGCCCGGGCAGTGGCTACAGGCTAGTGGGTGCAGGGTCCAGGCAGCGGCTCCAAGCTAGTGGGTGCGGGGTCCAGGCAGTGTCTCCAGGCTAGCGGGTGTGGGGTCCAGGCAGCGGCTCCAAGCTAGCAGGTGTGGGGTCCAGGCAGCGGCTCCAGGTTATTGGGTGCGGGGTCCGGGCAGCGGCTCCAGGCTATGAGGGTGCAGGGTCCGGGCAGCGACTCCAAGGTGGGGGTCTTCCACTCTGGCTCCAGCGGCTTTCTCCCTGGCTCCACGTCAGGCGTCCAATAGGATCGCCTCACACCTGCGTCCAGCACTTACCTAGATAGATAGCTCCAGATAAATGGGAGGTGTCATCCAGCGCGTTGGAGTATGGGCAACGGCTCCAGGTTAGCAGGTGTGGGGTCCGGGCAGCGGCTCCAGCCTAGCGGGTGCTGGGTCCGAGCAGCGACTCCAGGCTAGTGGGTGCAGGGTTCGGGCAGCGGCTCCAGAGTAGGTGCAGTGTCCGGGCAGTGACTCCAGGCTAGCGGGTGCGGGGTCCGGGCAGCGGCTCCAAGTTAGCAGGTGTGGGGTCCAGGCAGCGGCTCCAGGTTATCGGGTGCGGGGTCCGGGCAGCAGCTCCAGGCTAGAGGGTGCAGGGTCCGGGCAGCGACTCCAAGGTGGCGGGCTTCCACTCTGGCTCCAGCGGCTTTCTCCCTGGCTCCACGTCAGGCGTCCAATAGTTGGCAACGGCTCCAAGTTAGCAGGTGTGGGGTCCAGGCAGCGGCTCCAGGCTAGCGGGTGTAGGGTCCGGGCAGCGACTCCAGGCTAGTGGGTGCGGGGTTCCGGCAGCGGCTCCAGAGTAGGTGCGGTGTCCGGGCAGCGACTCCAGGCTAGTGGGTGCAGGGTTCGGGCAGCGGCTCCAGGCTAGGTACGGGGTCTGGGCAGCGGCTCCAGGCTAGTGGGTGCGGGGTCCGGGCAGCGACTCCAGGCTAGCGGGTGCAGGGATCGGGCAGCGGCTCCAGGCTAGGTGCGGGGTCCTGGCAGCGGCTCCAGGCTAGTGGGTGCAGGGTCCTGGCAGTGGCTCCCAGCTAGCGGGTACGGGGTCCAGGCAACGGCTCCAGGCTAGCGGGTGCAGGTGCGGGGTCCGGGCAGCGGCTTCAGGCTAACGTGTGCGGGGTCTGGGCAACGACTCCAGGCTAGGTTCAGGGTCCGGACAGCGACTCCAGGCTAGTGGGTGCGGGGTCCGGGCAGTGGCTCCAGGCTAGGTGCGGGGTCCGGGCAGCGGCTCCAGGCTAGTGGGTGCGGGGTCCAGGCAGCGGCTCCAGGCTAGCGGGTGCGGGGTCCAGGCAGCGGCTCCAGGCTAGCGGGTGCAGGGTCCAGGCAGCGGCTCCAGGCTAGCAGGTGCGGGGTCCGGGCAGCGGCTCCAGGGTGGCGGGCTTCCTCTCTGGCTCCAGCGGCTTCCTCCCTGGCTCCACGTCAGACGTCCAATAGGATCGCCTCACACCTGCTTCCTGATTGGTGGGGAGAAGATTTAGTGTGAAAATAGCAAAAATGTATTTGCTATTATAGCAATACCCCCGTAGCGGGCCGCTGGTTTAATTTTGGGCCTTGCACGTTACCTCATTGTTCCGTATGCTTGTCTCAGGGGTTCTCCTTGAAGAGTTGTCTAGAAGAAGTTTGCACCAACACAAAAGTCTCTTTCAAGGGTTTATTTGAATATAAGTTTCAGCAGAGGGGATGAAGGGATGGGGAGGGCTCAGGTACCTTAGTTGCGAATCATAAGAGTTTCTCCTAGGTCCAGAGGAACAACTGTCTCCACACTGGACTCAGCAAACACCGGATAGGCCCAATCTCACTGGCCTAGCAACCGATGTACAGCTCGATCACATATAGTCTCTGCTACAGACTTGGTGCAAATAGAACAGTCTCTGCCACAGACTCGGAGTAAATAGAACAGTCTCTGCCACAGACTCGGAGTAAATAGAACAGTCTCTGCCACAGACTTGGAGTAACCTTTTCTTGGGTTACCTTCTGAACGAGGAATACAGCTTTCAGTGTTAGAATCTTTCAGCCGTTCCAGCAGCACTGTGAGGTAGATCACGATCCGGATGCATCCTCCAATTGAGTCCTCAATTGCTTGGTCCCTTCCAGCAGGTAAGGCGACAGAGGACCATCCCTGGATCAGCAACTCCTGGGCCTACTTGTCAGTAACGGAGCCTCAGGCTAACGTGGCCCGAGGCGGAAACTGACAACACTTCCCTGAGGCCATGAGGGCCCTCAGGTGGGGACCGAAGACACGACCCCAGAATCTCTCCTTGCCCTAATGGCGTCTGTCACTTAAATACCCCCTCCCAGCATGCACAGCGGGTTCACCATGCCCCCTGGGCTGCTTTTTAGGAAAGAGGTACCCAATACGTCCAGCCTGTAGCCTTTCCAATCCTGACGAGCGGTGGCAGCGACACCTACTGTCAGGAGGGAAATCACACAACCAGCTGAACTTAAACAGAGTGCAATTTGTAACACACCCCCTCTGAGCCAAACTATTGCTCAGACAACTATAATTTAACATATAGCGCACCCTCATTGGGAGCAGGGCGCTACATACTTCCCCTCCACAACAGATGATGTCCTCATCGTCGAGGAAAGTTTGACCCTTCAATCCTGAAGGTCAGCTACCTGAGTCCAAAAACTTGGATGGGAAGGGAAGGGTAAAATAACAAGAAATACACTTTACATAGTCATGCAATAATCATTTTACTATACACTACAGTATTCCTATCTCTCTTTCTAACCCACCCAACTTGACAGTAGCTTGGAAGGAGATCCAGGACACCTGAAAAACAAAACAGCACACACAGACAAATATTCCAAACATTACTGTACAAAGGAAGCAAAGCCTTACTTCCCGAGAAATAAAACTTTCTCTCCTTTATATATATTTTTTCTAAGTGCCAAAATAATTATGTAGCTAAGTGTTATGCCCCATACACACGATCATTTTTCATGCCGTTAAAAATGCCATTAAAAAAAATGGCCATTAAAAATGATCGTGTGTAGGCTCCAGAGCATTTTTAACGACGTGAAAAACGGGCATTAAAAATTTCGAACATGCTCTCTTTTTTCACGTCGTTTTTCATGTCGTTTTTTTTAACTACGTGAAAAACGATAGTGTGTATGCTTTAACGACGTGAAAAAAAATGCGCATGCTCAGAATCAAGTATGAGACGGGAGCGCTCGTTCTGCTAAAACTAGCGTTCGTAATGGAGATAGCACATTCGTCATGCTGTAACGGACTGAAAAGCACTAGACTGAAAAGAGCGAATCGTCTCTCAACAAACTTTGCTAACATGAAGGGTGGCGCCATTCGAACGGAACTTCCCCTTTATAGTGCCGTCGTACGTGGTGTACGTCACTGCGCTTTTCTTGAACATTTTTTAAAATGATGGTGTGTACGCAAGACAGGCTTGAGAGGAAACAAGAAAAAAAATGACGAGAAAAACGTCAGTTTTAAAAATGACATTAAAAATGATCGTGTGTATGGGGCATTATGCAGCTAAATGTAGAAAGTTTAGTTTAGCAAAGTTCAGTTTCTGCTGATCAAGCAAACCTCCGCCACCTAGTGGTCGAAGAGTAACACACAGTTCCTTTTTGGTCCAAGTGCTGAACCGGGTAAAGAATCTTGACTCGGTGTTCAAATGCCCTAGCACTAACTAGCTAGACACCCCAAGTCCTTCAAAGAAGAGAAAGGTAAAAGGAAATCTTCTCCTTTGCAAAAATGACAATCTGGAACAGTCAAGGTTTATCATCACCAATAAAATTGAGGGTCCGGTAATGTCAGTGACTTCCCTTGTCTGTCCACTGTAGTAATGAAGTAGACGTAGTCCTCCTTTCCAGGCCGACAAATGACCACTTTATCTGCATAGATGTGCCGACCATAGCTCCACTGTAACAAACACCCTCTGTAGCGTTCATCCATAGTGAAGGAATGGCCTATTTTCCGGAACGGTTTAGGTACTTCGAGGTGGTCCCATACAGCTTCACTGTACCAGTCCGCTCTCTTAGCTTCAATTTCCTGCATGGTTTCCCTGGGAACATAGGGGAACTCTAGTCCATACTCCCTGGCCACCCGTTTGTTTAACAGTCTCTGTGATTGGGCAAGCCTGGGCAAAGATCTGGTACTTCCATAATCAGGCGGTATACAGGAAACTGCGGACTTGTGTACCATACGATTTGCAGGTGATTTTCCTGACCCATATAAACTGGTAACTTTGGGCAGGACTTCATTTGTAACAACCGGGGCTTCCACCCTGGGTGTTGTCTCCCCAGAATCCATGGCTGCCACCTCCGACTTACTGTGTACCGAGGCAACATCCCCCATGTAATTCCATGACAGTTCTTTAGGCATGGGTGTCAAATATGTAATCATCTCCGGCATCTGACAAATAGTCCAACTCAGAGTCTTCTAACTCCTCTGCCGGCAAATAATTGCATACAGTCCCAAATACTTTTTCCCCAAATGTGTTACCGATCTCCCTGCCATGGACGTCCCGGGAATATCATCTCTCTCGGGGTCTGGTTCTGGAAAACGCTGCGGTGGGCCTTCACGTATCCCACCTTCTTCTGTACAGGTGCCGCAAAGATAGGTGCAGTGACGGTGGATACGGATGAAGAAATAGTGGAAGTGGCATCCGCTGGTAACCCACTCACAGTGGTGACAGTAACAACATCCCCTCCAGGGTTACTCAACGCAGCAGATGCGACGGGCATGTGCCGGATAATTTGGTTGAAGGCAGCTTCTTCCGTCACATTGTCCGTGACCCAGTCCACTTGGTAAGCGCGTGGTGGCATGGTGGGTTGCTCCACAGAAAACAGGTATTCCCCACATCGTAAACATCGAACAAAGGGACGGGGGTGCATAGCCAGTCCATCGCACCTGTTACACAGCATACCCAGGGCCTCCACGCCACCAATCGTGTAGAGCATGAACTGCCCATGCAGCTTCAGTCGGATGCCAGTGTCCGTGAGTACAGTTCCGGGCATCATGGTACCTGCAGCGGTACCCATAGGAAACATCCTGGGTTCAAAAGTATACTGCAGCGATAGCACTGAAGACATGGCGGTGCTCCGATTCTCTATGTGCTAGACACACGTGTAGCGTCTCACGCAGCAAACAAGTGGGAGCTCCTCCCACTTGCTCTTTTTGGCACGTAGCTCGCAGGCTTTTCTTTTCCTTGACTCCGCCCACGTAGACAGAAAATGATCGCAATTCCTTCCCCATTTTTAGCACAGTCCTTTTCCCTCTGTATAATAGTAGAATAGGTCCCCAAATGAACAGTCTATTTTGTTGCAAGAGGTAACGGCAAATCCCGGACGAGCCCCCACATATAGCAATACCCCCGTAGCGGGCCGCTGGTTTAATTTTGGGCCTTGCACGTTACCTCACTGTTTCGTAGGCTCGTCTCAGGGGTTCTCCTTGAAGAGTTGTCTAGAAGAAGTTTGCACCAACACAAAAGGCTCTTTCAAGGGTTTATTTGAATAAAAGTTTCAATAGAGGGGATGAAGGGATGGGGAAGACTCAGGTACCTTAGTTGCGAATCATAAGAGTTTCTCCTAGGTCCAGAGGAGCAACTGTCTCCACACTGGACTCATTGGGAGCAGGGCGCAACACTATCATCACACAACTGGGTGCGATCGGGACGCAGTGCTTTGCGCCCCGAGCCCATCCTATTTTGAAGCGCATGGATAGGGAGGGCGGTGGCGGTGTTAGGGGGGGGGCGGCACCCATGCACCTACAATGCATATTGTGGGTCGCTGACCGGGACAAAGAAAATAAGTTGAATCTCCCCAGCAGGGACAGAGAAAAAAATAAAACCCCTGGAAGGTCTGATAACAGTTCCCCTACGCTATAACAAAACTAAAGATGACCTGACATGTTTGATTACTGTACTGTATATACGGTTATGTGTAGGTTTATACCTGGTACACACGATGAGATCATCAGGTGCATGATCATCCGTTTTTTTTCTCGCATGCTAATCTCATATCGAAAATGAAGAGCTCATATCGACACATGAATAAAAATTTGGTGATGTCATGTGTTGTAGTGTATTTGTATTGTATTTTCAAATGACATCTGTACTGAATAAATGAAAATCGCATGATCTGGTATCGTACGGGAATGTTTTTCATCTTTGTCCCATCAGATGATGTCGGATGAACTGTTGTGTACTAACGATCAGATTATTGTACGATCGCTTCAAAAGCGGTATTTTTCGTATGATTTTCTGATCATGCAGCTGCTGACTTTTAATATTAGGACACTTACCTGTCCAGGGCGCCCGCAATGTCCTCACCCGAAGGCGATCTGTCCTTCAGCTCCCGGGTGCAGGCGCAGGTATCTTCAGTAAGGGAATCAGGAAGTGAAGCCTTGCGGCTTCACAGCCTGGTTCCATACTGCGCATGCGTGAGTCGCGCTGCGCATCCTCACTGGTCCCTGGTGTCTTGTGGGACCTGTGTGTCTCCCAGAAGACAGCGGGGGGTTGGAGGAGGGGCCGGACATGGCATAGATCGCCGAAAGTGGGAGCAAATACCTGTATTAGACAGGTATCTGCTCCCCCTCCCCCTGAAAGGTGCCATATGTGACACCGGAGGGGGGGGGGGGGGGAGGAACGCCGCTTTAACAGGAAGGGTAAAGTAAGATGAACATTGTGGGGTTTTATTTGTTTAGCTGATTGAATGTCTTTTTTTCTGATGTCACTGAGCTTTAAATTATGTTATGTAATATTTTAGCTATAGGTGGAAGCTGCTGAGGGTGAGTACTTGTATGTCTTAGATATTCCAATGGTAAGATCTCCATACTTCTTAAAGCTGAACTCCACTACTTTGTAAAATGTGCTGGCTTACGATGAGTTAAGTCCACAAGGTACATGCTACCTCATGGACTTTTCTCTGTTATTTACAACTGAAAGTTTACCGAGTGCTGGGAGTACAGCTATTGCTACACTCCCAGCACTCTGACAGGAAAGAACAGGCCCGGACTAGGACAAAAAATAGGCCTGGGCATTTTAGACTGAGCAGACTTTTTTTTTTCTAAACCAAATTACAAATAATGACAGCTACCGGTTTCACTGAGATCAGTGGCAGTACTGGATGAAATGGAATGCGTGGTGGTGGTGGTGGGGGAAGGGATCAGTGGCAGTGCTGGGGGGGGGGGGGGTGGAATGAGTGGCAGTCCTGGGGGGATGGAATGAGTGGCAGTGCATGGGGGATAGAATGAGTGGCAGTGCTGGAGGGAGATTGAATGAGTGGCAGTGCTGGGGGGAATGGAATGAGTGGCAGTGCTGGGGGGGATTGGATGGGATCATTGGCAGTGTTGAAAGATGGTGGGATCAGTGGCAGTGAGGGTGGTGGTGGGATGAGCGACAGTACAGGGGAGAGGGTGGGATCAGTGGCAGATTGGGGGGATGGGATGAGTGGCAGTGCTTGGGGGATGGGATGAGTGGCAGTGCCTGTGGATAGTTGGGATGAGTTGCCATGCTGCGGGATTGGGATAAGTGGCAGTGCTGGTAGGGGGATGAGATCAGTGGCAGTGCGGGGGGGTTGAGATCAGTGGAGGTGCAGGGAGCATGGGATCAGTGGCAGTGTTGGGGGATAGGATCAGTGGCGGTGCGGGGGTGATAGAATCAGTGGCAGTGCTGGGGAGGTATACGATCAGTGGCAGTGCTGGGGGGGTGGGGTGGGAATGCATATGCATGCCTTTTATCCATAGACTCTTACAAGTAGGTGGCTTTTGTATTAAGCTCTAAGAAGAAAAAGTCAGGAAAGCACTGTACATTTTCCGCTGGCTCTGGGGAAATCCGGAGTTCTGCCCAACCAATTTAGGTGCTCTTCATTAAGGTCATCTGCTATGGCAACTATAATCGCAGGCAGTGGTACTTACTTTATCTCCAGCCCCATGGTGTCTGTGGTAGCAGTGACACCTATGCCGATATCAGGAGATGGGGTCTCCTCCAGTCCCCCCCACTTCAGTCAGCTGACCTCTAGTCTCCGCCCCATGGCCATGCCATGAACTGAATGGGTGGACGCGGCTGAGTGAGTGGCACAGGCTCAAGGGACATCCTAGCTGGGCGGCTGCAGGCTCGAGGAACAACCCAGCTAGGTGGCCGTGGGCTCAAGGAAACTCCCAACTGGGTGGGCGCGGGCTCAAGGAACATCCCAGCTGGGCGGCCATGGGCTAAAGGAACATTACAGCTGGGCTGCCGCAGGCTCATGGGACAGCCCAGCTGGGTGGCTGCCGGCTCTAGGGACAGCCCAGCTGCCGCAGCTGTTTTGAGCCCCGCAAGGACATGCAGCCCGGAGGTTCCAGGTCCACCGGGCAAGTACCCAGTGTGTCCTATGGTCAGTCAAGGCCTGGTAAAGAAGCTGTCTTCTTAAACACTGATTCTCTGTTTGCCCCTCCCCTCTGCTGATTATTTACAGAAGGTTTTTTTATTCTTTGAATGGGTTCATATAATACAGAGAGCTCTGTGGTGAGGCAGAAAGAGGGGAGGGCTGGGTACAGTGGCTGCATGGGACTCCTCAGCTGCTGGAGCTGAGACCAGAAGTTCCAGTGTTGGAGCACCAAAAGTATAGTGATAACTATACTCCCACTGCTCAGTAAAAATGTAAACTGTAAAGAGATAAGTCCATAAGGTGGCATGCACTTGTTGGACCTATTCCATAGTAATCTAGAACTTTTCTACAAAGTGGCTGAATTCCTGGACTTCAGCTTTAAGTTTCTACCAGTCCATCTTGGAATTCTGAGTGTTATTGCCCACCCCCAGCTGTGTTCAGCTTATCTTATACCATTCTCTATAATATAAAATACATTTTAAAAATCCAATAGGGTGAGTGTGACTGCCTGATAATGGGATCAGCATGTGTGCAGACCCAGTTACTCAAGTGCAGATATTACATCAATAGAGCCCTTAAAAGACAGAAAAGATTGACAGATGGTGTATGGCAAGCCATACATAATTCCTGATGCATTTTCTGAAATTTGACTCATGGGTGGCCCTGTCAACCTCTCCTGGAAATTGTGTAAAATTGTCAGATGTACATCCTATTAGTGGCCCCAGTGTTCAGAATATTCAAATTAGTACTTTAGCTTTTAGAATACAGTAGGGAGGAAGTGCAGATTTCAGATTCCTCTATTCATGCTGTTTAATTAAGTGATTTCTCTTGTTTAGCCTACAGAGCCGAGTGATAAAATCTATTAGTGCATGGCTAGCATAGCTATTTAGCTTCACTCAAAATCTGAAATGTCGATATGGGTAGACTGGTGGTATTTTTAGCAGCAAACTGCACAAAAATTTCTGTTAATAGACTTTAACGTACAGGCCCAAACAAAAACTAAAGGAAAAAGACAACTTTACAGGTTGCCACTAGGGATAAGCTTTATGTTCGGGTCGAACATGAGTTCGACTCGAACATTGGCTGTTTGCCCGATCGCCGAATAGCGAACAATTTGTGGCAAATTCGAAAGCCGCGGAACACCGTTTAAAAGTCTATGGGAGAAATCAAAAAATGCTAATTTTAAAGGTTAATATGCAAGTTATTGTCATAAAAAGTGTTTGGGGACCTGGGTCCTGCCCCAGGGGACATGTATCAATGCAAAAAAAGTTTTAAAAATGGCCGCTTTTTCGGGAGCAGTGATTTTAATAATGCTTAAAGTGAAACAATAAAAGTGAAATATTACTTTACATTTCGTACCTGGGGGTGTCTATAGTATGCCTGTAAAGTAGCGCATGTTTCCCGTGTTTATAACAGTCCCTGCACAAAATGACATTTCTAAATGAAAAAAAAGTCATTTAAAACTGCGTAGGGGTCCTCCTTAAAATCCATACCAGACCCTTTAGGGCTGGTATGGATTTTAAGGGGGACCTCGCTCCAAAAAAAAAAAAAATGGCGTGGGGTTCCCCCCAAAAATCCATACCAGACCCTTATCCGAGCACGCAACCTGGCCGGCCGCAGGAAAAGAGGGGGGGGCGAGAGAGTGACCCCCCTCCTGAACCGTACCAGGCCACATGCCCTCAACATGGGGAGGATGTCCCCATGTTGATGGGGACAAGGGCCTCATCCCCACAACCCTTGCCTGGTGGTTATGGGGGTCTGCGGGCGGGGGGCTTATCGGAATCTGGAAGCCCCCTTTAACAAAGGGGACCCCCGGATCCTGGCCCCCCTATGTGAATTGGTAAGGGGTACATTGTACCCTTACCATTTCACAGCATTTTTTTTTAAAACCACAGTAGACAGCTTGGGACAAGTCCTTTATTAAAAAGAAAAAAAAAAGAAAAAAATTTTCCAATGATGCAATCTGTTCTCGAGCGATACAGAGAAGAAAAAAAAAGCTGACTCGATCCTGCCTCCATGGGAGGCACCCGTAGAATGACACTCTCCTGCCGTGACAGCTCTTTTATAGCTGAGGGCGGGGCCACCCGTCATGTGCATGTGAGCCCGCCCCCTGCTGACGCAACGGGGAAATGCCGGAGTTACCCAGTGACATGTACGGGTGACCCCGCCCCCTCAGACGCGTCACAGGAAACCCTTGTTGCGTCAGAGGGGGGCAGGGGTTCCCCTTAAAATGCATACCAGACCTAAAGGGCCTGATATGGAATTTGGGGAGACCCCCCCGCATTTTTTTTTACATTTTGGTGCTGTTTTTTTCAATGACTTTTATCTGTATTGCCGGGACCTGACAATTCATTATAGCCACGAGTAGTTTTAAATTACTTTTTTTCCTTTAGAAATGTCATTTTGTGCAGGGACTGTTATAAACACGGGAAACATGCGCTACTTTACAGGCATACTATAGACACTCCCCAGGTACGAAATTTAAAGGAATATTTCACTTTTATTGTTTCACTTTAAGCATTATTAAAATCACTGCTCCCGAAAAAACTTTTTATGACAATAACTTGCATATTAACCTTTAAAATTAGCACTTTTGATTTTTCATGTTCGTGTCCCATAGACTTTAACGGTGTTCGCGTGTTCGAACAAATTTTGTTGCCTGTTCGCATGTTCTGCGAACCGAACCGGGGGGTGTTCGGCTCATCCCTAGTTGCCACATATAACCCCTAAATAAAGCAAATGAGTACTAGAGTGTTGTGTATACAAGTATACAACATTTATTCATAATTCAAAATCATTAAAATCCGTATAATAAAAACGTCATACATCTATATCCACGGAGGATGTCGACTTTAATCCCAAGTGGGGTAACAATGTATATAACCTATATAGATCTAGCCCAGAAATATCTACATTATAACTGCACATACAGTATCTCACAAAAGTGAGGACACCCCTCACACTTTTGTAAATATTTTATTATATCTTTTCATGTGACAACACTGAAGAAATTACACTTTGCTACAATGTAAAGTAGTGAGTGTACAGCTTCTATAACAGTGTACATTTTCTGTCCCCCCAAAATAACTTGACACAGCCATTAATGTCTAAACCGCTGGTAGCAAAAGTGAGTACAACCCTAAGTGAAAATGTCCAATTTGGGCACAAAGTGTCAATATTTTGTGTGGCCACCATTATTTTGCAGCACTGTCTTAACCCTCTTGGGCATGTAGTTCACCAGAGCTTCGCAGGTTGCCACTGGAGTCCTCTTCCACTCCTTCATGATGACATCACAGAGCTGGTGGATGTTAGAGACCTTGCACTCCTCCACCTTCCGTTTGAGAATGCCCCACAGATGCTCAATAGGGTTTAGGTCTAGAGACATGCTTGGCCAGTCCACCACCTTTATCCTCAGCTTCTTTAGAAAGGCAGTTGTCGTCTAGGAGGTGTGTTTGGGGTCGTTATCATGTTGGAATACTGCCCTGCGGCCCAGTCTCCAAAGGGAGGGGATCATGCTCCGTTTCAGTATGTCACAGTACATGTTATTCATGGTTCCCTCAATGAACCGTAGCTCCCCTGTCCTGGCAGCACTCATGCAGCTCCAGACCATGACACTTCCACCACCATGCTTGACTGTATGCATGACACACTTGTATTTGTACTCCTCACCTGGGTGCCGCCACACCATCTGAACCAAATACGTTTATCTTGGTCTCATCAGACCACAGGACATGGTAACGGTAATCCATGTCCTTAGTCTGCTTGTCTTCAGTAAACTGTTTGCGGGCTTTCTTGTGCATCATCTTTAGAAGAGGCTTCCTTCTGGGATGACAGCCATGTAGACCAATTTGATGCAATATGCGGTGTATGGTCTGAGCACTGACAGGCTGACCCCCCAGCCCTTCAACCTCTGCAGCAATGCTGGCAGCACTCATACATCTATTTCCCAAAGACAACCTCTGGATATGACGCTGAGCATGTGCACTCAACTTCTTTGGTCGACTATGGCGAGGCCTGTTCTAAAGTGGAACCTGTCCTGTTAAATCACTGTATGGTCTTGGCCACCATGCTGCAGCTCAGTTTCAAGGTCTTGGCAATCTTCTTATAGCCTAGGCCATCTTTATGTAGAGCAACAATTATTTTTTTCAGATCCTCAGAGTTATTTTCCATGAGGTGCCATGTTGAACTTCCAGTGATCAGTATAAGAGAGTGAGAGCGATAACACCAAATTTAACACACCTGCTCCCCATTCACACCTTAGACCTTGTAACACTAATGAGTCACATGACATCGGGTAGGGAAAATGGCTAATTGGGCCCAATTTGGATATTTTCACTTAGGGGTGTACTCACTTTTGTGTTGAGTTCTTTTGAGGGGGTATCAAATTTGCACTGTTATACAAGCTGTACACTCACTACTTTACATTGTAGCAAAGTGGCATTTCTTCAGTGTTGTCACATGAAAAGATATAATAAAATATTTACAAAAATGTGAGGGGTGTACTCACTTTTGTGAGATACTGTAAGTAACAGATTACAAACAGATTCTGCTGGGCCAGGTAGTAGGGAATACAATTGTGAGTTTTGATCTCTACGCGTTTCATCAAAATTGGCTTCTTCAGGAGGTTCTACTTGTATCAAAAAGCAAATCACAATTACTTGTGTAGCGCCCATCCCAATTTATGGGACGCTATATGTGTAAATTTAGGGGTGGTCCAAGCCAATAGTTTGGCTCGGACCTGTTGATTAGAACAAATTGTGCTTCTGCTCTGGGTGCGATGCTGCCTGGCAGTACAGTTCCCTGTTGCCTGGGGGTGGCGCTGTCTCTTCGGGCTTAGGTTGAACCACAGGAGGTATCGCAGCACTATTGGGTGTCTTCTCTCTGCAGCCGTGCAGTGGGTGTGGTCTACCCGCTGTTCATGCTGGGAGAGGGAAGAAAAGGGGCAGACGCCTTTTGGCGTGAGGCGATTCCAGGGGGACCCCAAGGCATTCGGGGGGACCTCTGGTCCAGTGTGCATGTCTCGTGGCCCTCATGGCACGGGATGCGTGTTTGGTCTCGGGCACCTTTAGCCCGGGGCTCTGCTGCTGCATAGTAGGCCCAGCTCTCCTATTGAGGGCCTACGCTTCGGCAAAGGATCCCAGGCTGCCCGGTTGAAGGGGGTCCATCTTTAGGGAAGGAGTTTCAGGGGAAGATCAGTCCCGGCGGAGATAGCGATGGTACTACTATCTCGGGGAGAGGCCTGGAGGCCTACCTAAAGGGGGATCCATCATCTCTGACATCCGTGCTCCACACCGGTTGCTAGGACCGCACTCAAAGGGGCGAGCAATACCCACTCAGGCTTGAGTGGCGACGAAAGTGTTCTCTGAGTGTTGCGTGCCTGAACCTTCCCCTAGTCTGTCGTTTCTACTCTCTCTCTTCAAAGTTTTACCATAAGAAAATAATAAAACCTTGCTGCTTAGGTTTTACACCTGTGTGGACATTGGCTTTATTACAAAGGGACTTCTGCCTAGACAACGGAGACCAGGGATCCATTCTGGAGAGGTAACTCACCGCAAGGCCCAAAAATCTAACACTGATCGCCTCTCCATACATGGAGTTGGATACCGGGCAAGTAGCAGGTGTGCCCTGACTGCAGAGTGGCAAAAAAGCAGAAACAGGGTGGTGAGTGCTACACTTACAAAACTTAATAAAATTTCTACATATAAATAACATATCTAGTACTCACACAAAAGGGTTGAAAAAGCTCAGAGATGCTCATTCCCAACACAGGAGTCCAGGCCGCCCCAAAAGTAGAAGGTGGTGTATTAGGTCTAAAACACAGCTGTCAGGAAAACCCCCCAGGGGCAGTATACAGCCTAATAAATTATAATAATCAATATATCAATCTTATATTCCAATATTGAGGCTTAAATTCAGAGCAAAGTCTAAAAGAAGTAATGCTCAAAAGTAGTTCAAAAATATCCAACAAAGGGGAAAAATACATCCAAAGGAAAGAAAGAAAGAATCGAAAAAGATAAAATTCAAAAGAAAAAAATATTAATATTGTAAGTATGATCAGGGACTTACTCTAATATGTGGGGTCACTCCAAATTGGTGACATCACATTTGGTCATCCCTTGTATCATGGAGTAGTGAATATAGTTCATATGATGAAAAAAAAAAAGCTATAAGGATATAAATAAATAAACAAGGGCGTTTACAGTAAGTGATCTATCCCTATCGAAAGTACCCAAAAAGTAGGGTCTTAAAGTCATCCTAGAAGGATAAATAAGGTTACTAATCATCCAAAAAAAAACGAACTATCCAAAAAAAAAAAATGACCGTGCTTGTTGCAAAGTTTGCAGATCCTCATAAAAAATTCTAAAATATAACATTGCAAAAAAAAAAGTTAAAACTGACCAAATAATTCACGCAATGAAAATAATGTTATGTTATGTTATCCTTTTGTTGCATGTGACCCCTAAGTTTACCTCTAGAGTCCTAGCTTGAAATGACATACCTTAACCACTTTGCGCCCGCCATACGACAAATGACGGCCGCAAAGTGGTTCTAAAATGCCAGGAGGCCGTCATTATACGGCCTCCGCTCCTCCGGCCACTGGGGGGCGCGGGCATGCCTGGCGCATCACTGAGATGCTGATGCACGTGCCTGGCAGCCGCGATGTCTGCCAGGTACCCGCGATCGGCCGGTACACAGACAAAGACGTGGATCTGTGTGTGTAAACACACAGATCCACGTCCTGTCAGGGAGAGGAGACAGATGCTGTGTCCCTTGTACATAGGGACACAGATCGGTCACCTCCCCCAGTCAGTCCCCTCCCCCCACAGTAAGAATCACTCATAGGGCACACATTTAACCCCTTCCTCGCCCCCTAGTGTTAACCCCTTCCCTGCCAGTCACATTTATACAGTAATCAGTGCAGTTTTATAGCACTAATCGCTGTATAAATGTGAATGGTCCCAAAAATGTGTCAAAAGTGTCCGATGTGTCCGCCGCAATATCGCAGTCCTGACAAAAATCGCAGATAACCGCCATTACTAGTAAAAAAAATAATAATAAAAAAAAATTCATAATTCTATCCTCTATTTTGTAGACGCTATAACTTTTGCGCAAACCAATCACTATACGCTTATTGGGATTTTTTTAACCAAAAATATGTTGAAGAATACGTATCGGCGTAAACTGAGAAAAAAATATATATATTTTTTTTTAAATTGGGATATTTATTATAGCAAAAAATCTAAAAATATTGTGTTTTTTTTCTAAATTTTCGCTCTTTTTTGGTTTATAGCGCAAAAAATAAAAACTGCAGAGGTGATCAAATACCACCAAAAGAAAGCTCTATTTGTGGGAAAAAAAGGACGTCAATTTTGTTTGGGAGCCACGTCGCACGACCACGCAATTGTCATTCAAAGCGTGACAGTGCCGAAAGCTGAAATTTCGCCTGGGCAGGAAGGGGGTGCCCAGTAAGCAAGTGGTTAAAATAAAAATATGAATTATAAATAATACCGCAGTGGTAACAATTAAAAAAGGACTAATTATTTAATTACCATGCTCTCATTCTAGATATATCCCAGGTTCACCCTGTCCAGGGGACAGGTTGTTGCTAACACAAAATCAACAGTGATAGTTATGCATACAAAAGGTCCACCTTGATTTGATGCAAGTTACTGGACACTGTAAACCTCTTAGTCATCCATTTTCCCATTGACTTGGCAAGTCACTGTGGTAAATACGGTCACAATTGCAAAGTGACACTTGTCTGAGGCTCACACATATGTAACTATATATTCCATAATATTGTCTACTTACCCGTGGTAACATAAAATCCTGTTGTTGCGACAGGTAATTACACATACCAACTGAGGTTGTGTAGATTCCTGTCGTCACTTGAAAGGTGTTTTTAATGTGTTTTCAAATTTTGTATGTGTAGCAATACCCCCGTAGGGGCCGCTGGTTTAAGATTTGGGCCTGCCGTTACCTTTCTGTTCACCACACTTGTCCTAGGGGTCCCTTTTGAAGAGCTTTCATGAACGTCCACACCAACACTTGGTTTCTTTTTCTTCAAGAGTTTTATTAAAACAGTTCCAACAGAGGGGTAGACGGATAGGGGAGGTTCAGGTACCTTGCTTTGTGGATCACGGGCACAATCAATCATAGATCCAGAGGACAAATCGGTTCCACACTGGATTCAGCAACCACCGGATAGGCCTACTCTCACTGGCCTAGCAACCGGTGCGGAGCTCGTTCAAAGTCTCTGCCACAGACTTGATGAGTGCCGTTGAGTTGTTTCACAATCTTCTGCCACAAGATCGTGCAACCACACTGACACTCCTCAGAAAAGTACACAACTCACGGTGCCAGAATCTTTCAGCCAGCCGGATGCACCGTGAGGTAAATAGGCCAGGATGTATCCTTCAATTGAGTCCCCAATTGTTCCGCTTCTTTCCGCAGGCAAGACCGCGTAGGACCAACTCCTGGGCCTACTCTCAGTTGCAGAGCCTTGGGCCAGCAGGCCCTGAGGCCAAAAAATGTCTTGCACATCCCTGAGGCCAGGAGGGCCCTCAGGTCAGGATAAGGCAACGAACCCCGCTAGAGCGGTCTCTGTTCCTTTAGTACCCCTCCCCAGAATGCACAGCGGGTTGACCACACGCCCTGAGCCACTTCTGTGAAAGAAATACCCAAACATCCAGCCTGTTGCATTTCCAACCTTGACCTGTGGTGTCAGTGACACCTACTGTCAATGTCAAGTGGAAAATTGTGCAACCAGCTGGACTGAAACAGGGCCAACAATTTAGCATAATCCTTCTGAGCTGAACTATGGCTCAGACAACTAAATTTAACACATAGCGCCTACCCAACAGGAGCAGGGCGCTACACATGTTTGGTGAATAATAAAACAACTGTATTGTATATAAACTAAAGGACATTATTTAATGCATATCCCATTATATAATATATACCGTATATATCCCATAGTTAGCTCTGAAATAGAAGGTTACTTGTTTGTTAATTTATATAATTACAAGTGTAATAATTTATGGGAATGGCATGGTACTGGTATATTATACTAAGAAAAATACTCCCGCTGACAGAAAAAAATACCTAATCTTTATTAAGAATAAATATAACGCAAAAGAAAATTTACAGTCAAACATTTTTCAAAAAAGTACAATGGTACAGTAAACACTTTAGGAGCTATTTTTGGTTGTGTTAACCACTTAAGCCCCGGACCAATATGCAGCTAAAGGACCAGGCCCCTTTTTGCGATTTGGCACTGCGCCGCTTTAACTGACAATTGTGCGGTCGTGCGACGTGGCTCCCAAACAAAATTGGCGTCCTTTTTTTCCCACAAATAGAGCTTTCTTTTGGTGGTATTTGATCACCTCTGCGGTTTTAATTTTTTGCGCTATAAACAAAAATAGAGCGACAATTTTGAAAAAAAAATCAATGTAGCGGCCTCCTCTCTTTCCTCTCTTTTATCAGCTCGTCTGTCTCTTGTCTAGGGGTACCTTAGAGGAGAGAGTGCGGGGTCACCACGCCAAGCCTTCACTGCAGATGTTTGTGTGGTGTAAGCAAAGTTCTTATTTTACCTTCGGGTCGGTGTTCTGCACCTGGAACCTCCAAAGAGAGTTACCTTGAACAATGTCTGCCAGAAAACGAGCCCCACACCATTAAAGTCCAACACTCCTTTATTCTTCTCAATGCAAAAGTGAACACAATCAGTTGGACTCCCTTAGAGAACAGAACAGACAAGGAGGTGTGGATGCGAGTAGGCCCAGACACAATGAACTCTCCACTTTCCTTCCTGAAAGTGGGTTGCGGTCTCCGAGCAAGAGGAAATTTCCTTCCAGGCGGTCTCCGATGAGAGGCCCACCTGTCACTGGCAATATGCTGCACCGGGTCTTCAAGCAAGTATCTCCCACCGGTCCATTACGCCTTCCGGATTCGGGTACCCACTCCCGGGGTTCCCTAGGATCTCCTTCCTCAGTGGTGGGCACTGAGCTCCAGACCTCCATTCCGAGTACCTCACCCCAGGCTAAAGGTGCCTGGGATGGAACACGACCTCCGAAACCTCCGAAAGTACTCTAGGTCTAGGCCGCCTAGAGGACGGACACGAACCACCGCCCTCAGGCTGAAGGTGCCCGGGACTCGACTCCCGCCACCAAAAATGGCCGCCCCCTTTATACCCCCTCCCAGCAAGCACGGCGGGTTCCCCGCCCCAACATACAACTGCTGAGAGAGGCCAAAAAGAGGTACGCCACCGCAACGATGGCTCAACCCCGGGCCCAAAGTGACAGCGCCACCTGGTGAGCCCCAGGGAACCATACATCACAGTTTTCCCACCAGATTCAAAAAAAATAGGGAAGCATATACCCGCTACATCAATATTTTTTACATTTTTCTATAATAAATATCCCCCAAAAATATATAAAAAAAATATTTTTTTCCTCAGATTAGGCCAATACGTATTCTTCTACATATTTTTGGTAAAAAAAATCGCAATTGCCGCTTATTGATTGGTTTGCGCAAAAGTTATAGTGTTTACAAAATAGGGGGTAGTTTTATGGCATTTTTATTAATTATTATTTTTTTACTAGTAATGGCGGCGATCAGTGATTTTTTTCGTGACTGCGACATTATGGCGGACACATCGGACACTTTTGACACATTTTTGGGACCATTGTCATTTTCACAGCGATCAGTGCTATAAAAATGCACTGGTTACTGTAAAAAAATACACTGGCAGTGAAGGGGTTAACCTCTAGTTGGCGCTATAGGGGTTAAGTGTACCCTAAAGAGTGATTCTTACTGTAGGGGGGCGTGGCTACACGTTACACGTCACTGATCATCTGTTCCGATGACAGGGAACAGACGATCACTGACATGCCACGGAGAAGAACGGGGAAAGATTTGTTTACACTCACCTCTCCCCGTTCTTCAGCTCTGTGACCCGATCGCGGGACAACGGCGGCTATCGGGTCCGTGGGTCCTGCGGGCGCGGTCACGGAGTTCAGGACCGGGTCGCGAGCGCGCCACCCACAGCTGGGCTCTTAAAGGGCAACGCACCTGTACGTTGATGTGCCCTGCCATGCCATTCTGCCGACGTATATCGTATTAAGTGGTTAAATAATCAATTCTACTACATTGGTACTGGTCTTACATTTTGACTACCCCAATACTACTGAATACATTCAGTTTAGTGGTTAGTTTCACCTTGGGCTATACAGTGGGGATTGTAATTGGTGTCCACCTGGGTATTCAGGCTGGGGACACATCTGTGGGGCTTACCATCTCCCGTTTTCTATATGTGGGTTCACCTTACTATATTTAGGTATGTTGCATTTGTTTATCTGGTGGGTATATTTTATGGAATTGTGTATTTTAAGGTGTACAAGATGTGTTCCATATGATAAATACATTTGCTCTTTTCCAATAATTATAATTTCAACCAGATATTTGTCCACACAGACTTTATTTCATTGCTGAAGCATTGGGTTGGGCCAATAAATTGTGCCACGTAGAGCTTCATGCTCCTTGCTGATTCGAAAACTTTGGCTCTGTCCCAGTAGGGGGTCTCTGCAGAGAGACTACTGCTTCAACAAACAGAACAACGGTCCAGTTCTGTAGCAATGCTGGCAGGGGTCAGACATTTTCTTTAAGGCTGTGCTGCTTTGTAAAGAAAACAAACGGTAAAACTTTGAACATCTTGTTTTGATGAACCTGGAATGTATTTAGGTGATTTAAACTGAAAGTTCCATTGGACTTTATACCATTACAATACTAAGATAAAAATGTTAAACTGAATATACAGCAATTCACTATACAAGCATAAAGCTAATTTCTGGTAGATAGCCAGGTATTTATGGCATTAGATTATTCCTATTATAGTATATAAATAAATATATAATTAATTATTATTACTATTATTATTTTGATAGAATATGCATAGATAATGCCAACAAGTAATGATAATAATTTTCAGCAAAGTGTTGTCTTTATAATTGTTCTTTCGTACTATGGCCTTCATAGTTCCTTTATTTCAGAAATCCAGGAAGGCTTTTTTCTTAAGTACTGAACTGTTGAACTTGTAAAGTCTAAGGTTAAAGACAACTCAAGCAAGTCAGTTGAGGTGCACTGTTTCATTTTCAACACAGACCACTGCTTTTTGAAGTCACAGGCTATTGTTACACATTCTATTATGCACTCGTTTTAATGCATGATATGATATGCAAATGGCATCTATATGATGTGTCCTGCTGCTAATGTTGAGCACTTAACAGCTCTGTTGCATTAATGTGATGTGAATGAGTTTGAGCTACATAATCTTTGCACTCATAATAAAAGTAAAAAAAAAATGGCTGCAAGCTATCAAGACACAATCCAATTAACATTTTGCATACAATTTGAAAGAAAATGCTATTAAAACTAAAAAAAAATGAAACCTGTCTGCAAATAAGTAATAGCTGATAAATTCTGAACATATATTAGACTCTCTAATTTAGCCATGTAATTGTCTTCTTTTTTTTTTTAACTTGTTTTAACAAATAAGGAATAATAGTAACATCTTAACAACTTTGCACAGATCACTGATGCTGAAACAAAGGTTTCATTGTTATAGTCAAAAAGTCAATCAAAATGAAAACCATAAACATAATATGATGGTAACTTACATAGGATAAAACCAGCTGAGCCAAGTGTGCCTATTCTTAGGGAAAAACTAACAAAGTGTCACGGATGGGAAGAAAGGTGACAATATCTGCCTAGTGACTTATATGATTCTGCAGCGAATAGGAACTGTTTTTTACATGTTCTCATCTCTCTGTAGTTAAACTTCTGGTAGTTTAACGTTGGAAGTAATAATCAAGTCAACTGAAGAGTTAGCTTTAAAGGCTGCAAAGACTGTAAGTAGCAGTGACAGGATTGCTACTTAAAGCGGAGCTCCGCCGGAAAAAAAAATATTAAAAGCCAGCAGCTACAGCTACAGCAGCTGCTGGCTTTTAATATTTGGACACTTACCTGTCCTGGAGTCCAGCGACGTCCGCAGCAGAGGACGAGCGACCGCTCGTCGCTCTGCTGCTCCCTCCGCCATCCTCGCTGAGGGAACCAGGAAGTGAAGCCCTGCGGCTTCATGCCCGGTTCCCTACGGCGCATGCGCGAGTTGCGCTGCGCCGTTCTGATTGGTGCTCCTGTGTTCTGGGAGCCGAGTGTCTCCCAGAACACCAAGGGAAGTCTACGGGAAGTGACGTAACTCCCGCAGATTCCCGGAGAGAGGACTCCCAGGAGTGGGTGAAAATACCTGTCTTAGACAGGTATCTTCACCCCCCTCCCTCCTGAAAGGTGTCAATTGTGACACCGGAGGGGGGGAGGGTTCCAAATAGCAAAAGTTGCTATTTAGGGTGGAGCTCCACTTTAAGATGGCAGTGAAGCAGTGTGGAATAGAAGGCAGCAGGGGTGAGTGACCCCGGAGAAGGATGGCACCAGGGACTACTTATGGTTGAAAAGAACGGGGGAGGGGGTTTGGGAATTTACAGTGGCACAGGATGGAATAGAGGGAAGTATGGATCAATGGTAGTGGAGCAGTATGGAAAAGAAAACAGGGGGGATAGGGACAGTGAAGTGGGATAAGAGACATGGCAGCAGAGAGTGACAGCTGGGTGGAATGGGAGAGGGG
Source organism: Rana muscosa (assembly GCA_029206835.1). Taxonomy (NCBI): domain Eukaryota; kingdom Metazoa; phylum Chordata; class Amphibia; order Anura; family Ranidae; genus Rana; species Rana muscosa. The sequence continues at coordinate 430,698,188 of CM055116.1, forward strand.
GCAGTTCATTAGCAGTCAGGGTGAGAAGAGAAGCAGTAAGGGTTGGGTCTCTGGGCCTCTGTTAAAGTGGATGTAAACCCAAAGTTGTATAAGATTTCCTATCATATGTGCCCAATCTTGCCACAAAGAGTTAATCCAGCTCTGAGCAATCCTCTTTTCTTTTTTCAGTGAGATAAACGGACAAACAGGAGAACTTTTGTCCGTTCCGCTCCCTTGCTGTGATTGACAGGTTATTTACCTATCTCATGCACTAAGCCTGAGACAGGCATTATTTTTTTAATTCCCACCCCCACTCCTTTTCTGAAGTCATGTGGTTACTTTTCTGGATTTTGACTGGATGTTAGTGATCTTAGCAGAAGTTCAGTGTAAGGAATACACATGAGAAAATGCATGTTGACAAGGGGAGTGTAGAGGAGGGCGGGGAGTCTACTGACATCACAACTCCACCCACCGAGCTCCAGACAACAGATCCACCCACAGAATCTGCAGTTTTTCAGGTCTCATAACAGACAGAGGGGAGACATTTGACAGGTAAGGATACATGCAGGAGGCATGTATATCCTTATAGATGCAGTAGTTTAGAAAGGATGAGAGTGGGTTTACATCCACTTTAAGGTCTGTTGACAGCAAGCAGGATGAGCCTCACCTTTAGGAGTCACTGTTCAAGGATGCTTGTTGCTGGTACTTGGGTGTCCCAGGAGTTGAGCATCAGGTATCAGGAAGTGAGATTACATCATCTTAAAAGGCCCTTCCCTAGTAAGGGTGAGCTAAAGTACTGGAGTAGTTGAGGTGAATAGCCAAGGTCATTGCAGGATGTAACAAGAGACAAGCGTCTAAGCCAAAGGATTGAGCAGGAATGTAGTTATTACTAAAGGCAAGGCCAGGGCAAGAGACTTTCTAGCAAGGTTATGTAGCGGCCTCACCCCTCTCCCTTGCTTTATTGGTTATATGGCTGTTGTCTAGGGGTACCTGGGAGAGAGAGATAAAACACACCACGGCCCATGTCCTCCGTAACTGAGATGTGAAGGCCAGAAGATTGGGCTTTTGTGTAGGTGTCCTAGAGTCAAGTCCAGTCCTTCGTCCCTGACTCCTTTGCTTTAGTAACCTAAGTTCCACACAGTGAATAGGTACAACTCAGTTTTATTCTTCTTAACAAGCAATAAAACAATCTTTCTCCTTTGGAAAATGGGGACAGATCGAGGCACAATCCTTTCCCTTCTTGCTGCTGCCCACTGTGCTGTCACCAGTGGTGAATAGTCACTGCCACTGACTAGGTAATATAGAACGTGAATTACCTTCGCTCACTTTGCCCCTGTCAGAGGAAGAAATCCGTCCAAGGGAGAAATGGAGGCCTCTCCGTCACCAGCGATGCTGCGCCGGGCTCTTCAGAGAAGTTACTGCGCACCAGTCCTCACGAACTCAGACACGGGCAGCCAAGGAGTTAGGGCCGCCTCGGATTCCTCCACCCTCGCGGAACTCAGTCAAAGGTACTGAGCCCCAGGCATCCGCCATAGTACCTCACCCCAGGCTAAAGGTGCCTGAGATGGACTCCATCCCCGCTCTAGCTAGGCCAAGGGCGCCTAGGCCTGAAACACCGGAACGCCAGCACCCAAGCTGAAGGTGCCTGGGTGCGGCCGCGTCCTCCAACTCTCTGCCCCAAAATCAGGGCGTCCGCCCCTTTTATGACCTCTCCCTTTGCGTCACAGAGGGTTCCCCGCCCCGCTGCACCAGTTCCAGGGGAGGACAAAAAGGCACAGTTTGCGGTGTGAGTTCAGCTCCGGCCCAAGGCAACAACACCACCTGTAGGCCCCAAGGAACCCCACACCACCAGAGTCCTCACATAAATTCAAACACCCGCTACACTCTCCCCCTGGTGATTTGACACTGGTCCCCAGTGTCTGGTACAATCTCACATCCCACAAGGGTGATGACATAAGTTCAGCCAGGAATAGAAAAGAAAAGCACACGGGAGTCTTTTTTCCCTCTCTTCTTTTACAGGTAAAACTTTGGATGAGGCAGTGATATAGGCTTCAAATGATCATCAAAAGCCTCCACATGGTACTCAACACTTTTTCCTTCTTTGCGGCAGATCACCACTTTGTCCACATGAATGTGTCTTCCCAGCATCCATTTAGCTTTAAAGGCCTGAAACTTCTTGGTGACCGTTGGTGAACAGCAAAGGTACCGCCGTGCTTGCTGTACTTTCAGTTTGTCCCATACAAAGGTATCATACCATCTTCGCCAAAAGACCTCCCCCTCATAGAGCAGTTCCCTAGGCAAATACGGGTACTCCCACCCATATTCCTGAGCAACCTTCTGGCCAAAGAGACGCTGCAGCCTTGACAAAGGTGGCATAGTAGCTCGGTCTCCTTCTCCAGGTGGAACAATCGCTTCTGGGTGGCGAGGTGCGTTCACCACCTCGGTAGACCTGGGCCTAGGAGCCCGCAGTGATTGACGTTGCACCCCCGCAACAGGAGCAGGTGAAATGGATGTTGAATCCAGAAGGGGAACTTCAGACAGAGGACCAGCTTCTTCCCTTGGCGCCGGGGCCTCTACCCGGGGTGTACTATCTCCAGTAGACATGGGCAGGTCCCTTGTGACACGGGCCAAGGGTAGCTTCATTTTGTCCCATCCCTTCTGTTGGAAGATTTCGTCTATCTCCCCATCATCGCCATTGTCAGACAATGAATCCAGGTCAGAGGTGTCGTAGCACTCAGCGGCCAGATAATTCCCAGTCACGGAACTATCCCCCTTGACGGCCTCTACCGACTGTGGGCTACCGCCACTTTCTACCACACAGACAGTCCCAACCCCTGGCTCACCTGGACCTTTAAACGAGCAGGGATGTCCAGGACGTTGTCTACCGAATCTATCCAGGTCAGGCAAGCAGTGGGGCGAAGCTCTTCCACGGCCACACAAGGCCATCACTAGGCCGACTTTTCTCTTCGGCGGCCGGAGCAGGGAGCTGCTGGTGACCGAGGCAGCATCCTCGGATTTCTCTTTTCCCTTCCGCTTGGGCAGTCCCTTCGCCCGGATCAGTGCGCACGGGGAACGCACCAGCATCGATCTCTCCCTCCGGAGTGGCAGTCCCTGTGAGGTAGTTGAGGTGGAAAGCCCGAGGCTTTTCTGTGCATGGTTCCACCTCGAAGAGAAATTCTTTGCAGACCTCACAGTGCCCGAACGGCTTCAGCTGGACCACCAGTCCCGAACAGCCTGGACAGATCACACCAAGGGCTTCCATGTCTCTACAGGTAAAAGAGAGCCAATCGCCCCTGGGGTCTTAGTCTTATTCCCGTATCCATAATCGGAGCAGCCAGAGAAGACATATCCGCAAAGGAAGGAACAGAAATCCATGGAGCACTTGAAGCCATCCTCTCTCTTTGCTCCTCCATTGTGCACTGACCCACCTGCGCCGAAATCTCCATGTGCGTACGTCCACGTGGCCAGACTCCTCCCACCTTCTGCACTTGTTCGCGGGCTTCTCCCCCGCCCCGCCCACAAACTACACAGTTATGGGTTGCCTCGGGGCGCGTTGGCCAATATGGCCGACCTACTCGGAACTCCTCCGGGCAGCAAAGTTCAATTTCAGACACCATACACATATCCCGGATACGATGCCCCCACGTGTAGCGGCCTCACCCCTCTCCCTTGCTTTATCGGTTATATGGCTGTTGTCTAGGGGTACCTGGGAGAGAGAGATAAAACACACCACGGCCCATGTCCTCCGTAACTGAGAGGTGAAGGCCAGAAGATTGGGCTTTTGTGTAGGTGTCCTAGAGTCAGGTCCAGTCCTTCGTCCCTGATTCCTTTGCTTTAGTAACCCAAGTTCCACACAGTGAATAGGTACAACTCAGTTTTATTCTTCTTGCCAAGCAATAAAACAATCTTTCTCCTTTGGAAAATGGGGACAGATCGAGGCACAATCCTTTCCCTTCTTGCTGCTGCCCACTGTGCTGTCACCAGTGGTGAATAGTCACTGCCACTGACTAGGTAATATAGAACGTGAATTACCTTCGCTCACTTTGCCCCTGTCAGAGGAAGAAATCTGTCCAAGGGAGAAATGGAGGCCTCTCCGTCACCAGCGATGCTGCGCCGGGCTCTTCAGAGAAGTTACTGAGCACCAGTCCTCACGAACTCAGACACGGGCACCCAAGGAGTTAGGGCCCCCTCGGATTCCTCCACCCTCGCGGAACTCAGTCGAAGGTACTGAGCCCCAGGCATCCGCCATAGTACCTCACCCCAGGCTAAAGGTGCCTGAGATGCACTCCATCCCCGCTCCAGCTAGGCCAAGGGCGCCTAGGCCTGAAACACCGGAACGCCAGCACCCAAGCTGAAGGTGCCTGGGTGCGGCCGCGTCCTCCAACTCTCTGCCCCAAAATCAGGGCGTCCGCCCCTTTTATGACCTCTCCCTTTGCGTCACAGTGGGTTCCCCGCCCCGCTGCACCAGCTCCAGGGGAGGACAAAAAGGCACAGTTTGCGGTGTGAGTTCAGCTCCGGTCCAAGGCAACAATGCCACCTGTAGGCCCCAAGGAAACCCACACCACCAGAGTCCTCACATAAATTCAAACACCCGCTACTGTTAGGTCAAGCAAGATCTAATTAAAGTGTTTGTAACCCTTCTAAAAGCTCTCACTGCCAGTCCCTGTTTTATGCAGCCATAACACACAGTGTATATATATATATATATAAATATATATATATATATATGGATAGGGTTGAGCGAACCCGAACTGTAAAGTTCGGGTCCGTACCGAACTTTAGCTTTTTCCCGAACCCAAACCCGGACTTTGCGCGAAAGTCCGGGTTCGGGTTCGGCAATCTAATGGCGCAGTTAGAAATGCTTCAGGGGCCAGCCAATCACCTTTTGATTAGCTGGTGTGCCCTTAGAAGCCATCATAGCCATGCCTACTAATGGCATGGCTGTGATTGGTCAGTGCAACATGTGACCCAGCTTCTATATAAGCTAGAGGCACACAGCACACATGTCACTCTGCTTCAGAATAGATAGGGAGAGGATCTTGTCTGCTGCTGCTGCTTTTAGGGAGAGATTGAAAAATACATGAGTTAGTCCTGATTCTGGAATCTGAGGGAAAAGATAGAGAGACAGTGTAGTGTAGGGCCAGGTTCCTGTTGGTGCTTTCAGGGAGAGAGATATATTATATAGGAATAGGAGTCCAGATTCAGAGATATAACTCAGCGATCTGCATAGGTTTACCTGTTTGTGTTGCAGTGCAGTCTTTTTACACTGCCATGAGCCCAGTGTCAGAGAAAATCTACCTTTTATCTGCAAGCTCAGTGCACCAGCACTGCATATATTACGTTGAGAGATACACCGTTTCCATACTGTGGGTGTATTCTGCTCTTGGAAAAAGATCCATTTAGGGCAAAAAAAAAGGCACTTTATTGTGCTCTTTTCCAAAAGACCCATTAAGGGCAAAAAAAAATAAAAAATTTGCATTTTATTTTGCTTGTGTAAAAAAAGACCCGTTTAGGGCAAAAAAAAAAAAAAAAAAAAATTGCACTTTAATGTACGTTTGCAAAAAGACCCATTTAGGGCCACAAAAAATATTTTGCAGTGTGTTATACATATGTGGAGGCGTGTGAAATAAACCATTTCTATATATTTGTTTTCTACTGTGCTATACTAAAAAAAAAATTTTTTTTTTTGAATAGCATTTTCTGCAGTTCTGTAGCTGTGCGATTCAGCGGTTACGTACTGTGGGTGTGTTGTGGTCTTCCAAAAAATGCCATTTAGGGCCACAAAAAATATTTTGCATTGTGTTATACATATGTGGAGGTGTGTGAAATAAACAATTTCTATATAGTTTTCTTCTACTGTGCTATACTAAAAAAAAAACATTTTTTTGAATAGCATTTTCTGCAGTTCTGTAGCTGTGCGATTCAGTGGTTACGTACTGTGGGTGTGTTGTGGTCTTCCAAAAAACGCCATTTAGGGCCACAAAAAATATTTAGCAGTGTGTTATACATATGTGGAGGTGTGTGAAATAAACTATTTCTATATAGTTTTCTTCTACTGTGCTATACTAAAAAAACAACATTTTTTTTGAATAGCATTTTCTGCAGTTCTGTAGCTGTGCGATTCAGCAGTTACGTACTGTGAGTGTGTTGTGGTCTTCCAAAAAACGCCATTTAGGGCCACAAAAAATATTTTTCAGTGTGTTATACATATGTGGAGGTGTGTGAAATAAACAATTTCTATATAGTTTTCTTCTACTGTCCTATAATAAAAAAAAGAAACATTTTTTTTGAATAGCATTTTCTGCAGTTCTGTAGCTGTGCGATTCAGCGTCTACGTACTGTGGGTGTGTTGTGGTCTTCCAAAAAACGCCATTTAGGTCCACAAAAAATATTTTGCAGTGTGTTATACATATGTGGAGGTGTGTGAAATAAACAATTTCTATATAGTTTTCTTCTACTGTGCTATACTAAAAAAAAAACATTTTTTTTGAATAGCATTTTCTGCAGTTCTGTCGCTGTGCGATTCAGCGGTTACGTACTGTGGGTGTGTTGTGGTCTTCCAAAAAACGCCATTTAGGGCCACAAAAAACATTTTGCAGTGTGTTATACATATGTGGAGGTGTGTGAAATAAACAATTTCTATATAGTTTTCTTCTACTGTGCTATACTAAAAAAAACAACAACATTTTTTTTGAATAGCATTTTCTGCAGTTCTGTAGCTGTGCGATTCAGCGGTTACGTACTGTGGGTGTGTTGTGGTCTTCCAAAAAACGCCATTTAGGGCCACAAAAAATATTTTGCAGTGTGTTATACATATGTGGAGGTGTGTGAAATAAACAATTTCTATATAGTTTTCTTCTACTGTGCTATACTAAAAAAACAAAATTTTTTTTGAATAGCATTTTCTACAGTTCTGTAGCTGTGCGATTCAGCGGTTACGTACTGTGGGTGTGTTCTGCTCTTCCAAAAACACCCATTTAGGGCAAGATCCTAAATTTGGAAAATATGAGTAGAAGGTCAAGGGGACGTGGTGGCCCCGGTCGTGGTGCTGCTGGTGGAGCTCCTGTTGCAGGGAGAGGACGTGGTGGATCTGTGCCAGATACACGCACAAGTGAAACACCTTCCTCAGGTGCGAGTAGGCGACCGAGCCTGCGGCGGTATTTTGTTGCGCCTAATGAGGCTGTACGAATGTTTAGGCCAGGACAAGTACAGGCGATAGTAGATTGGGTTGCTGACAGTGCCTCGGGTTCCTTCACATTGTCTCCCACCCACTCTTCTGATGAAAGATCAGAGTTGGCACCTGAAACCCATGTCCATCAGTCTTTCACCTCACCCCCTTGCAAATCAGCCAAGCAGTCTGAGCCCCAAATCAGGCAGCAGTCTCTTCTGCTTTTCGATGACTCTGTTAGCAGGGTTTCCCAGGGCCATCCACCTAGCCCTGCCCCAGAAGTGGAAGAGATTGAGTGCACCGATGCCCAACCACTTATGTTTCATGATGAGTACATGGGAGGACCATCGCAGCACGACTCGGATGATGACGAAACACAGGTGCCAACTGCTGCTGCTTTCACAATTGTGCAGACAGACAAGGAGGGCAGGGGTGAAGACTGGGTGGAAGATGATGTGGAGGACGATGAGGTCTTCGACCCCACATGGAATCAACGTTATGCAGGTGACCAGTGTAGTTTGGAGGAAGAGGCGGTGGTCGCACAGAGCCACCAGCACAGCAGAAGAGGGAGCAGGGTGCAAAAGCGGAGCGTCCGTCCCCTAGACAGTATGTCTGCTACTGCCCAACGCAGCAAGGGACCGAGCACACCAAAGCCAAGTCCAAGGAGTTCCCTAGCGTGGCAGTTCTTCACACAATGTGCTGATGACAAGACATGAGTGGTTTGCACGCTGTGCAATCAGAGCCTGAAGCGAGGCATAAACGTTCTCAACCTGAGCACAACCTGCATGACCAGGCATCTAAGTGCAAAGCACGAGCTGCAGTGGAGTAGACACCTCAAAAACCAAGAAAGGTCTCTGGCTCCTCCTGCTTCCTCTTCTGCTGCAGTCTCGGCCTCTTCATCCACCTCTGTAGTGACAGTGGCAACTGCCACCCCGCAAACAGAGGATCTGCCAGCAACACTACCACCTGGGTCACCAACCATCTCCACAATGTCCCATGGAAGCGTTCAGCTCTCTATCTCCCAAACATTGGAGCGGAAGAGGAAGTACCCGACTAGCCACCCGTGATCCCTGGCCCTGAATGCCAGCATTTCAAAACTCCTGGCCTTTGAAATGCTGTCATTCTGTCTGGTGGAGACGCAGAGTTTTAAAAGCCTGATGGCATTGGCTGTCCCACAGTACGTCGTGCCCAGTCGCCACTACTTTTCCAGGCGAGCCATCCCTTCCCTGCACAACCAAGTGGGGGACAAAATCAGGTGTGCACTGTGCAACGCCATCTGTGGCAAGGTCCACCTAACTACGGATGCGTGGACCAGTAAGCACGGTCAGGGACGTTATATCTCCCTAACAGCACACTGGGTAAATGCAGTGGCGGCTGGGCCTGAGGCAGATAGCAGTTTGGCGCATGTCCTTCCACCACCGAGGATTGCAGGGCGCTTCATTTTGCCTCCTGTTGCTAACTCCTCCTACTCCGCTTCCTCATCCTCTACCGCCTCCTCATCCGGTCAGCGTAACACCTTCACCACCAACTTCAGCACAGCCAGGGGTAAACGACAGCAGGCAGTTTTAAAACTTTCCTGTTTGGGGGGAAACCCCACACAGCGCAGGAGTTGTGGAGGGACATGGAACAACAGACGAATGAGTGGTTGCTGTCAGTGAGCCTCAAGCCTGGCCTGGTGGTGTGCGATAATGGGCGAAATCTCGTAGCAGCTCTGGGCCTAGCCGGTTTGACGCACATCCCTTGCCTGGCGCATGTGCTGAACTTGGTGGTCCAGAGGTTCCTTAAAAATTACCCCAATATGCCAGAGCTGCTGCAGAAAGTGCGGGCTGTGTGTGCGCACTTTCGGCGTTCTCACCCTGCTGCTGCTCGCCTGTCAGCGCTGCAGCGTAACTTCGGCCTTCCCGCTCACCGCCTCATATGTGACGTGCCCACAAGGTGGAACTCCACCTTGCACATGCTGGCCAGACTGTGCGAGCAGCAGCAGGCGATAGTGGAGTTTCAGCTTCAGCAATCACGCGTGAGTCGCTCTGTGGAACAGCACCACTTCACCACCAATAACTGGGCCTCCATGCGAGACCTGTGTGCCTTGATGCGCTGTTTCGAGTACTCCACCAACATGTCCAGTGCCAATGACGCCGTTCTCAGCGTTACTATCCCAGTTCTATGCCTCCTTGAAAAAACGCTTCAGGCGATGATGGAAGAGGATGTGGCACAGGAGGATGAGGAGGAGGAGGAGGAGGAAGCGGGATCATTTCAAAGGCTTTCAGGGCAGTCTTTCACAAGTGGCTACGAGGGTGGGTTCCTGCACCAACAAACGCTAGGTACACAATTGTCCAGCAGAAAGGGCACAGTTCTGGAGGATGACGAGGTGGAGGAAGAGATGGAGGAGGAGGAGGAGCCATTTTCACAGCAGGATGGCACCCAGACCAGCTCGTGGCCATCACTGGTGCGTGGCTGGGGGGATACAGAGGACACAGACGATACACCTCCCACAGAGGACAGCTTTTCTTTGCCTCTGGGCAGCCTGGCACACATGAGCGATTACATGCTGCAGTGTTTCCGCAATGACCGCCGAGTTGCCCACATTTTAACTGGTGCTGATTACTGGGTGGCCACCCTGCTGGATCCCCGTTACAAGGACAACGTATCGTCCTTAATTCCCTCACTGGAGCGGGATCGTAAGCTGCGCGAGTACAAGCGCACGCTGGTAGACGCGCTGCTGGTGGCATTCCCACCTGACAGCGGGCGTACGGTGGAAGCACAAGGCGAAGGCAGAGGAGGAGGAAGAGGTCGCCAATGCAGCCGAGGCACCGGCAGCACCTCAGAAGGCAGGGTTAGCATGGCCGAAATGTGGAAAAGCTTTGTCAGCACGCCACAACAACCAGCACCACCAGCTGAGATGGAACGTCTTAGCAGGTGGCAGCATTTCACCAACATGGTTGAGCAGTATTTGTCCACAGGCCTACACGTACTGGATGACGGGTCTGCCCCCTTTAACTTCTGGGTCTCCAAATTGGGCACATGGCCTGAGCTTGCCCTTTATGCCTTGGAGGTGCTGGCCTGCCCTGCAGCCAGTGTATTATCTGAACGTGTATTTAGCACGGCAGGGGGCGTTATCACAGACAAGCGCAGCCGCCTGTCCAGAGCCAATGTGGACAAGCTCACGTTCATTAAAATGAACCAGGCATGGATCCCACAGGACTTGTCCGTACCTTCTGCAGAATAGACATGTATACCGGTGTTGTGACAAAAACTGTCCGGCCATCGGATTGTGTCCGGCCCATACTGCGAAGGCGCAGCGCTTGCACAGTACAGAGGACAAGGAGATTCACAAAATCTCCGAAGATGAATGGCGCCTGCGCCGTGAGTGCAGATTCAAGCCCCACCATCCAAGTGGACATACGGTAGCACATAGTAACAGGGCCCCTCACGGGCTCGCTTCGATCGCCACGCTTCGGGCACGGCCTCACTTGGCTCAGCTTGAACCACGGATGGTGTGGCCTTCACCTGAACTCACCACGCAGGCGCCGTTCGTCTTGGGAGATTTTCGAAATCCCCTTGTCCTACATACTGAGCAAGCGCAGTACAGGGTGGACACTATTTGACGGGGGACAGAATTCGACACATCACCGGCCTTACCCAGCCATTGTTGTATTTTTGAACCAGTGTTGGCTACCTCGTCCTCCTCCACCGCCGCTTCCACCTACACAGCCACATCCACCGCCACCTCAACCTCCTACTCCATATGGACCTCGTCCTCCTAGGTCAAGATTATAATTTTTATTTTATTTTTTTGTAGCGCACATATCCTTTCCCCCTTACCTGCCTTTATGTTGTTGGCTCCTCGCAAGAGGGAGAAAGGCACACCGCACTACCAGCCCGTACCCTCCTATATAAAGAGGTTGAGCGGTGTACTTGACGGGCCGTGTCCACAGCCGGAGTCAAAACTCCTCCAGAGGATGATTCTCACCTCTACTGTAGGTAGATGCAAGTCCTTTAATTCCCAGTAAAGTCAATGTCCACACCAGCTGAAATTACAACTCTTATTCTCTCATGGCAAAATAAACTGTACTCGGATAGAAAAGGTTAGAGCAAAGAAACAGGACAGCTTAAGGTGTGGAGGAGGTCCAGGCACAATCGTAGCACATTCACTTCACTGCTTAGGTTTCTCAAACAGTTTTAGGTGCACGGTCTCTGCCACAGACCTTGAGGTTGGTCTCTGCCACAGACCGGGTGTACAAGGCCCCTGCCACGGACCTGGAGAACTTTGGTCTCTGCCACAGACCAGGGTGTATAAGGCCCCTGCCACGGGCCGGGTGAATAAGGCCTCTGATACAGTCAAGATGACCTTGAGCTTCTCCTTCTACGAACCTAGCCCATATCAAGGGGAAGACATCTCTCCAGGGAGTCAACAGACCCTTCCTTCACCGTGACTCCCGCATCGGTCCATCAGAATGATCCTCCCTTCCCTGGAACAGGGTCCCCTACACGAGGCGGCACCCTAAGACTCCTCGACCCTTAGCGGCCTCCATAGCCAGGGCAGCAGGAACTCCAGGATAGTACCTCACCCGAGATGGAACAGGAGCACATGCACCCAGGCCGAAGGCACCTGGGCGCGGACCCCACTGGACATCAGCCCCCAGGCCAAAGGTCTGCCCCTTTTATATGCTCTCCCGGCATGCACAGCAGGTTCCCCGCCCCGCTGTACTACTGCCAAGAGGGGACACAAAAGGCACAGCACTGTATCGGCGGTTCAACCCTAGCCTACCATGGCAGCGCCACCTGTAGGCCGCAGGGAACTGCACACCAATACTGTCCCCCGAGGACAAAATGGTCCATGAATCCTACAGAATTAGGGTGTTTGAGCCTATTTACTACTCAAACACTTCCCTTAAATTTAGCACCCCGCTACATTTTTATTTCAAAGTATTTTATTTTCCCACTAGCTTATCCATTAAATTGAATAATTTATTCCAGAAAGGACGTATTCTGGGGCATTCCCACCATATGTGTGGCATCGTGCCGTTGAGTTTCTGAGGTTCTTAATGACTTCCTGTACCTCTTCTGCTGAAAAGGGGGCCTCCAGCATATTTTTTTATTTTTTTTATGTTATTTTAAGTTATTTCCCTATCCACATTTGTTTGCAGAGCACTTGCCATGCTCTTAACAACATTTTGCTGCCATTTGCAGCCCTCTAGCCCTTTCCATTACTTTTTTAGAGCCTTTTTAGTCCTTAGAAGTCTGGGTCCCCATTGACTTCAATGGGGTTCGGGTTCGGGTTCGGGTTCGGGTTAAAGTTCGGTCCCGAACCCGAACTTTTTTCCGAAGTTCGGCCGAACCCGAACATCCAGGTGTCCGCTCAACTCTATATATGGAAAATAAATCCTCAAAATACTGTTTTTCAGAGATCTTCAGGCCGGTCACGTGACTCCCGGCTGCTCTCCTACTCCGATGTATGGGCAACAGCGGGAGGGGTCGAACTCTCCCTTTGACATCAGCCAGGGAAGTCACGTGACCGCTCTGCTGGCTGATCAGCCTCTCACGCTGTAGCCCTTAGATGGAGGTGTGGCCATGAGTCACGTGAAGCGGCCTGAAGAGTTCTGAAAAGCGGTATTTAGAGGCTTCATTTTCCATAAATATTTACATTGTGTTTTTTTAATTCTGCATAAGTGGGGCTGGCAGTGACAGTTTTTAAATATTTACTTTATTACTAATAGCAGCAGGAGGGGGGCGGGGGGGGCAGAGATGGCTCACAGACACAAGAGCTGACAGACAGGCAGGTAGGGAGGGGAGACAGCAGAGCTGCGAATGACGGAGGCGCGTAAACTGACCACGGTGTCAGGGCTCAGCAGCCATGATAAATCGTGGTCAGTTTACAGGGGGCAGGGCAGAACCAGGCAGGATCAGAAAGGTATTCAGGTGTTACAAAGGGCCAAATTACACAGCACAAGCACTGTGCTGTATAACATGCAGAAGCCAAATGTATTTTTTTTTTTTTGTGTACAGGAAACAGATACACTCAAGGGTGATGGCAAGCCCATGCTGGACATTTATTGCTAGCGGGCCGGCCACACAGCCCTGCCCAAGGCTGCTCTGCTGTAACTGGCTGCACTTCTACTACCTGATTTAAGCATCAGGAGCCCAAGGCTCTGCTTTTCGTCCCTCACCTATCTCTCAGCTAATTCCTGCCCTATCTACTTGTCCCGGATTCCCTTTTCCCTGCTGACCTCTGCTTGGTTTAATTACTATTCTTCTGAATTGCTGCATGCCTTGACCTTGAACTCTTTCATAGGCAATACTTATCTGCTGCCCACCCTGATCTCAGAACCATCTTTTGGATTACACTTGCCGGCTACCAGTCCTGACCTTGGAGCCATTTACTTGATCATGCTGGCCTGCAGCCAGCCCTGTTCTTGGACTGTATCATAGATGCAATTCAGCTCATGCCAGATCAGGCCCTGCCAGACCTTCCTCTGGACTACAGGTACCCTTTCCTGTTATTGTCGCCCAATCCCAGTGTCATGTGACTAGCAACTATATTGAATTAGGGGAATGGGAGCTGCAATAGGCAGAACAAGCACTTTCTAGCTATAGTTCCTGAGGTAGGTATCGAGCTGTGCATTACATTATCACAAGTCCACTTTATCACCAGAGGAGTAATAGATCCTTCACAGGCCTATTTACAAAACTGTAAGTTAACCTGTCAAGTCCAGGACTTATTTCCCTGCCTGCCTCAACAAGCTGCAGCCTCTCCACTTGCCCCACCAGATCCTGAATAAAAATATAACCTGCCCTACTGCTTTTTCTGGGTACCAGCATTTGTTTTCCAACTTTGTCCATAGTTGTAAGCTGTACAGTATTTCAAGCTTAGACCATGCATTACTGGCTCTGAGGCCCAGTGGGTACAAAAAGTTGCAGGGGGGGGGGCTTCCAGTTCTGGGCTTTCATTTTATCTTCTAAAAGCCTTGCCCTCAACCTCCTTTGAGTTTTTCAAAGCCCTTGAACATAGGGGGAAGAATAAGAACATGATAGGGAAGATTTGTAGGGGTGTAAGGACTGGGCACAAAGCAGAAGAGTAGAGACAGGGCTTAACCACTTAAGCCCCGGACCATTATGCAGGTTAAGGACCAGAGGTGTTTTCAGAATTTGGCACTGCGCTGCTTTAACTGGAAATTGTGCGGACATGCAATGTTGTACCCAAATGAAATTTGCGTCCTTTTCTTCCCACAAATAGAGCTTTCTTTTAATGGTATTTGATTGCCTCTGCGATTTTTTTTTTTTTTGCGATATAAACGGAAAAAGACTGAACATTTTGAAAAAAATTATATTTTCTACTTTTTGTTATAAGAAAAATCGAATAAACTAAATTTTGATCATACATTTAGGCCAAAATGTATTCAGCCACATGTCTTTAGTAAAAAAAAATTCAATAAGCGTATATTTATTGGTTTGCGCAAAAGTTATAGCGTCTACAAACTAGGGTACATTTTCTGAAATTTACACAGCTTTTAATTTATGACTGCCTATCTCATTTCTTGAGGTGCTAAAATGGCAGGGCAGTACAAACCCCCCCAAATGACCCCATTTTTGAAAGAAGACACCCCAAGGAAATTGCTGAGAGGCATGTTGAGCCCATTGAATATTTTTTTTTGTCCCAAGTGATTAAATAATGACTAAAAAAAAATAAAAAATTACAAAAAGTTGTCACTAAATGATATATTGCTCACGCATGCCATGGTTATATGTGGAATTGCACCCCAAAATACATTTTGCTGCTTCTCCTGAGTACGGGGATACCACATGTGTGGGACTTTTTAGGAGCCTAGCCGCGTACGGGACCCCGAAAACCAAGCACCGCCTTAAGGATTTCTAAGGGCACAAATTTTTGATTTCACTCCTCACTACCTATCACGGTTTTGAAGGCCATAAAATGCCAAAATAGCACAAAACCCCCCCAAATGACCCCATTTTGGAAAGTAGACACCCCAAGCTATTTGCTGAGAGGCATGGTGAGTATTTTACAGCTCTCATTTGTTTTTGAAAATGAAGAAAGAAAATAATTTTTTTTTTTTTTTCAATTTTCAAAACTTTGTGACAAAAAGCGAGATCTGCAAAATACTCACCATACCTCTCAGCAAATAGCTTGGGGTGTCTACTTTCCAAAATGGGGACATTTGGGGGGGGGGGTTTTGTGCCATCTGGGCATTCCATGGCCTCCGAAACTGTGATAGGCAGTGAGGAGTGAAAATTTATACCCTTAGAAAGCCTGAAGGCGGTGCTTGGATTTTGGGGTCCCGTACGCGGCTAGGCTCCCAAAAAGTCTCACACATGTGTTATCCCCGTACTCAGGAGAAGCAAAAGAATGTATTTTGGGGTGTAATTCCACACATGCCCATGGCATGTTTGAGCAATATATCATTTAGTGACAACTTTGTGCAAAAAAAATAAAAAATAAAAATAAATTGTCTTTTTTCCGCAACTTGTGTCAACATATAAAATATTCCATGGACTCGACATGCCTCTCAGTATATAGCTTGGAGTGTCTGCTTTCCAAAATGCGGTCATTTGGGGGGGTTTTGAACTGTCCTGGCATTTTATACACAACATTAGGGAGCTTACATCCACTCTTCTAACCACTTGAAGACAAAGCCCTTTCTGACACTTTTTGTTTACATGAAAACATATTTTTTTTTTGCAAGAAATTATGTTGAACCCCCAAACATTATATATTTTTTTAAAGCAAAGGCCCTACAGATTAAAATGGTGGGTGTTGCATTTTTTTTTCCACACAGTATTTGAGCAGCGATTTTTCAAACAAATTTTTTGGGGAAAAAATACACTTTTTTTATTTTAATGCACTAAAACACACTATATTGCCCAAATGTTTGATGAAATAAAAAAGATGATCTTGGCCTGAGTACATAGATACCAAACAAGACATGCTTTAAAATTTCGCACAAACGCCCAGTGGCGACAAACTACATAAATTTTTAAAAGCCTTTAAAAGCCTTTACAGGGTACCACGTTAGATTTACAGAGGAAGTCTACTGCTAAAATGACTACCCTCAATCTGACCTTCGCGGTGATACCTCACATGCATGATGCAATTGCTGTTTACATATGACGCCAGACCGACGCTTGCGTTCGCTATCGCGCAAAAGGGTGCTTTTTTTTTTTATTATTAATTTTGCTTTTTTTTTTTCTTTTTAAACTGTTCTTTCCAGATTTTTTTTTTTTTTTTATCATTTTTATTGTTATCTCAGGGAATGTAAATATCCCCTATGATAGCAATAGGTAGTGACAGGTACTCTTTTTTTGAAAAAACTGGGGTCTATTGGACCCTAGATCTTTCCTCTGCCCTCAAAGCATCTGACCACACCAAGATCGGTGTGATAAAATGCTTTCCCAATGGCGCTTTTTATATCCGGGGGGGGGACATTCCCTCCCACTGCTTGTAAAAGCAGTCCAGAGGCTAATTATCCGCTAGGATTGCTTTTATGTGAAAGTCGGCCGCTGGCTGAAAATAATGATACCAAGATGATACCTAAACCCGCAGGCATAAATCTGGTATAACCAAAGTCCAGCAACATACCAGTACGTTGCTGGTCCTTGTTTGACATGTATTGTAATCTTTTTTTTCATGCAGCCTGTTGACTGAACGAAAAAAAGAGATTGATCGGTGGGTATGCCCACCATTAGAATACCTCCCTTCATTCACCCACTTCTAACGATGGGCATACATGCACCATTTATATATGCCGAAGCATGGGGGCATCCTCCTGCAAAAGTTATGCCGCACACACATGGTCGGACTTTTCCACGGGCATGCCTCAGTCGGAATTTTGACCGTATGTACGCGGCATTAGGAGCAAAATCGCTCCTCTGCCCCTGCTGCCCCCATGCTTCGGCATATATGCTCTTTTTTTTTTAACTGTGGTGGTGAAATCACCTCCTACAGCACTGGAGTCACAGGGATCAGGCCTGTCTCTGCGAACGCTGCAGTTATGTGTGTTGTGTTTTTTAAGTGACAGTGATCGATCGATACTGCACTTGGGTGGCCTGGGCTGGACGGAGGGGCAAAACGCAGGTGCTATCAGGTATCTGGGCTGATCCCGCTAACACTGCGTTTTTGGGAACCCTAAATTGCTGGGGACGCTAGTATAGATCTGATCAGATCAGATATTGATCTGTTCAGATACAATACCACTAAGGGAGGTGTATGCTTCACGCGTGGGTGTTAGCGTTACTGGCACTAACCTGATGCTGCCTGGGGCAACGCAGACCCTCTCTGACGCTAAAACCTAATTGATATCACCCGCCGGGCGATCAGGGGGTTAAACCTTTATTGGGTTATATACGGCGGGTGCCCTGACAGTATAAAAAGCAAACTAACTAACCAGCGTCACCCGTAACACTTATATGGTGATCACTGGTGAAAGGGTTAACTAGGGGCAATCAGGGGGTTAAACCTTTATTAGGTAATATATGGGGGTACCCGACGCTATAAAAACCTGCAGCGAACCTAAAAAAAAAAAAAACTGGCTACCTATCGGCATCACCGACACTAAGACAGCGATCAGAAAAACGATCGCTTAGTGACAGCGGTGCTAGGGGGTGAAAGGGTTACCTGGGGGGGCGATCAAGGGGTTAAACCTTTATTAGGTAATATATAGGGGTACCCGACGCTATAAAAACCTGCAGCGAATCCAAAAAAAAAAACTGGCTACCTATCGGCATCACCGACTGTCACGTACCAAGTGTGACCAGAACTGTGCAGCTAGCAACAGAGGAACACCAAACTCGTATAAGTGAAATATAAAGATTTATTAAAGATAAGTGAAATAATATATATATAACCACCTCCAATACCACACAGTGCACAACAACCAATACCAAACAGAACCCACAATTAATAACAGTAACAGACAAATATGTACAAGTAATGGGGGAACCAGAATCATAAACAGGGCCAGGCCGAGGTCATACACAGGGGGATCAGCACAGGGCCGATCCTAGATATGGTGCGAGGGGTGCAGTTCACCCAGGCGCCACAGACGTGGGGGCGCTCAAGCGCCAGAGTGCTCCCCTCCCTCCTCCTCCTTCTTGCTGGTATTCAGAGGTCGCTCACCGCTGCTATTTCATCCCGCCCAAGCCCATCCCCCATCCATCCTCCTGTCAGAGGAGATCGGAGCGGGTGCCCTGGGCGGAGAGTATGAGGGGGCGGATTTCTCCCCCTCCCTCTGTGCATAATATGAGAGCCTCGCATTGCCACGGCCACCCAATCTGCTCCCTCCCCCTGCATCCTCATTGGCAGGGAGGAGAGCGACTTCAGGAAGGGCTCCACCAGAAAGGGGGGGGGGGACAAACCTCCCTCTATGTCAGTAACCTGAGAAATCAGTCTGTAGATTCTGAGATGACTGGTGGCTGCAGCTCTGTAAAGTGTCTGTGACAGTGACACTTACACAGCCCAGCGAACACACCACCTCCCCCCCTCCTCACTGACGGGAGATCAGTGAGGAATACAGCTCCTCCCACCTCTGCTCCTCCAGTGACTTCCCGTCTCCGGCGTACAGCTGTATCTGGAGAAGGATGTGTGGGCGGGAAATATGAAAACAGCAGCTGCAGATTCCTCTGTGAGACTGAAGGATTTCTGCTTCCAGCCTGGAAATGTGAGTGAGTGTGGAGGGGAGCGCAGTGGAGGGACTATTTTCTTATTTTCGGGGCACATGAACATCATGCCGCCCCACTATTCTATTAGTCCCGGCTGGCGGAGTGATATTGCAATTCTCCGTTTGGCTCCCGGCTGCAATCCTAGCAAGATGTGAAGAAGTTGAGGGCTGACAGAGAAGAGCAGGAGGACAGCGTGGCTGCACTGGACACAGTGAGTGGGGATTAGAGGATAGAATACTCACTGTGTCCTATTATGTATTTCACAGCACAGCAGGTTATCAGCATTTCAATTATCACACTGTAAGCAGTAGCACTGTAAGCAGGTGCTCTATCATGTCTCTATGTCACATTGCTTTTGGGTGCTGACTTTGTTATGGCTGTTAACTTATTGCTGTACTTACTGTATGTAACAACCATAACAAAGTCAGCACCCAAAATCAATGTGACATAGAGACATGATAGAGACATGATAGAGACATGATAGAGACATGATAGAGACATGATAGAGCTCCTGCTTACAGTGCTGCCTGTGTGATAATTGTAATGCTGATGATAATAAGAAACGGTGTAATGCTAATTTACACTTCATTTTAACTGCTTCCCGTCCAGCGATGTACCAGTACGTCGCTGGATTGGAAGGGTGATATCTCGGTCATCACTACAGCAATGATCAAGATATCATTTTTTAACACCAGGAATTCTGCACAAAGTAAAAGTAGTCCTAGTGGCTAAGAAGCCCCTGTATTACTTTTACAGGCAGTGGAAGGGGGTTCCACCACCACCACCTTTACTGCTAGATGTGACCAGTAGCATCTGGTTACTGGGACACAGTGAGAGGGATGGATGTCATTCCGCCCACCGTGTGATGTCAGAAACTGGAAGTGATGAGGATTTTAGCACTTTCTGTTTCGGGCTCATTTAATGACACCATTACCGGCTTGAACAAGTATCTGATCAAACTGATCTCGGTTTGATCTTATGCTTTGGAGGCCAGAGGACAGATATGGGGTCTAAAAGACCCCAGATCCCTCCATAAAGAGGACATGTCATGGCCCATGCTATCACAAGGGATGTTGTTCATCTCTTGTGAAAGCAAAAATGAAAAAAAAAAAATTAAAGATACAGTGTAAGATTTGTTTTTCTGTGTAATAAAATAAATAAAATACAATTTAAAAGAAATTTAAACTGCCCCAACTCCTTCATGCTTATTAATTGCAAAGACATTCACTAACTTTCACTTAGGCTGGTAATATACAGTACAAATTTCTTTCCAGCAACCACAGATTGCAGGAAAGAAACTTGCATGATTCCCCCATGCAGTCTCTGACCATCTCCTGTAATATGTCTGCAGTCTCTGACCATCTCCTGTAATATGTCTGCAGTCTCTGACCATCTCCTGTAGTATGTTTGCAGTCTCTGACCATCTCCTGTACTATATCTGCAGTCTCTGACCATCTCCTGTAATATGTCTGCAGTCTCTGACTGTCTCCTGTAATATGTCTGCAGTCTCTGACTGTCTCCTGTAATATGTCTGCAGTCTCTGACTGTCTCCTGTATTATATCTGCAGTCTCTGACCGTCTCCTGTATTATATCTGCAGTCTCTGACTGTCTCCTGTATTAAATCTGCAGTCTCTGACCGTCTCCTGTAATATGTCTGCACTCTCTGACCATCTCCTGTAATATGTCTGCACTCTCTGACCATCTCCTGTAATATGTCTGCACTCTCTGACCATCTCCTGTAATATGTCTGCACTCTCTGACCATCTCCTGTAATATGTCTGCACTCTCTGACCATCTCCTGTAATATGTCTGCACTCTCTGACCATCTCCTGTAATATGTCTGCACTCTCTGACCGTCTCCTGTACTATATCTGCACTCTCTGACCATCTCCTGTAATATGTCTGCACTCTCTGACCATCTCCTGTAATATGTCTGCACTCTCTGACCGTCTCTTGTATCATGTCTGCACTCTTTGACCATCACCTGTAATATGTCTGCACTCTCTGTCTCCTGTAATATGTCTGCACTCTCTGACCGTCTCTTGTACTATGTCTGGGGGCTCTTCCTAACAGACTCTCTAACAGAAGCCCTCTCTGTGTGCATCAGAGAGACTCCCCTCCAGGTCTCATTAGTGTACGCTCTTCCTGTATTTTCTTTATTGTTAAAGGATCATTGGAGGATCCCTGGGTAACGACGACTTCTTAGGGGAGCATCTCTGTGTTTGAGTCGTTGCCATAGAAACATGTGTAAGGGGAGGAGTTTGTAAGATAACCACGCCCACGTGGGGGCGCCAGAAATATTTCTGCACCCAGGCGCCTGTGACCCTAGGATCGGCCCTGGATCAGCAGATGGGGTAAGGATGGATCAGGACAGGGAGACAGGATCAAGCAGGGGGCAACCAGGCTGCAGAGCAGGGATCAGGGATTAGGACGGACACAACAGGTTCAGGATCAGGTTACAGGGATCAGGGATCAGGATACATGGATCAAGGTTCAAGCAGACAGGCTACAGGTCAGGGCACGAGGACGATACCAGGGCAGTGTGTGTATACACCTGCCGGGTATTTATAGGAATGCCTGATTAGCTTCAGGTCACACCTGATCGGAGGGAGGGCAGTCTGCTCCACACTGCCAGGATCCATCCGCTGGTGGAAACCAGTACTGCGTCCAAAAGATAATACAACACCAGCAGGGAAAGATTCTCCTGACAGTTACAAACTGCCAGGAGACACCTGCTGGTGGACCACAGTACTGCAAGATAAATAATAAATGCCACCAGCGGATGGAACCTTTCCTGACAGTACCCCCCCTCAAAGGAGCGGCCTCCGGACGCTCCAACTAGCTGTTGCCGGAGAAAGTTCATGGCAATCAGCTGGGTAGTAGGCAAAGTCACATCCAGGCAGACAATCACATCAAGCTGGGCAGCAGGCAGGAACACCTCGGGCTGGGCAGCAGGCTCCGGGTCATCGAGCTGGGCAGCAGGCAGGAACACCTCAGGCTGGGCAGCAGGCCCCGGGTCATCGAGCTGGGCAGCAGGCAGGAACACCTCGGGCTGGGCAGCAGGCAGGAACACCTCGGGCTGGGCAGCAGGCTCCGGGTCATCGAGCTGGGCAGCAGACAGGAACACTTCGGGCTGGGCAGCAGGCTCCGGGTCATCTCAGGCTGGGCAGCGGACGGGATCATCTCAGGCTGGGCAGCGGACGGGATCATCTCAGGCTGGGCAGCGGACGGGATCATCTCAGGCTGGGCAGCGGACGGGATCATCTCAGGCTGGGCAGCGGACGGGATCATCTCAGGCTGGGCAGCGGACGGGATCATCTCAGGCTGGGCAGCGGACGGGATCATCTCAGGCTGGGCAGCGGACGGGATCATCTCAGGCTGGGCAGCGGACGGGATCATCTCAGGCTGGGCAGCGGACGGGATCATCTCAGGCTGGGCAGCAGACGGGATCATCTCAGGCTGGGCAGCAGACGGGATCATCTCAGGCTGGGCAGCAGACGGGATCATCTCAGGCTGGGCAGCAGACGGGATCATCTCAGGCTGGGCAGCAGACGGGATCATCTCAGGCTGGGCAGCAGACGGGATCATCTCAGGCTGGGCAGCAGACGGGATCATCTCAGGCTGGGCAGCAGACGGGATCATCTCAGGCTGGGCAGCAGACGGGATCATCTCAGGCTGGGCAGCAGACGACATACCCTCGAGCCGGGAAAAGGGCTCCACAACCTCGGGCCGGGAAACGGGCACCACAACCTCAAGCCAGGGAACGGGCACCGCAGCAGGCACCACAACCACAGGCCGGGAAACGGGCACCACAACCACAGGCCGGGAAACGGGCACCACAACCACAGGCCGGGAAACGGGCACCACAACCACAGGCCGGGAAACGGGCACCGGATCTTCCGACTGGGACACTGTCATCAGGGCTTCAGTTTGGAAGGCTGGCACGGGAACTCCATGTTGGCAGGCTGGCACAGGGTCTTCAGGCTGGCAGGCTGGTACAGGGTCTTCAGGCTGGCAGGCTAGCTCGAGAACCACAGACTGGAAGGCTGGCTCAAGGACCGCAGGCTGGAAGGCTGGCTCAAGGACCGCAGGCTGGAAGGCTGGCTCAAGGACCGCAGACTGGAAGGCTGGCTCAAGGACCGCAGGCTGGAAGGCTGGCTCAAGGACCGCAGGCTGGAAGGCTGGCTCAAGGACCGCAGGCTGGAAGGCTGGCTCAAGGACCGCAGGCTGGAAGGCTGGCTCAAGGACCGCAGGCTGGAAGGCTGGCTTGAGAACTGCAGGCTGGAAGGCTGGCTTGAGAACTGCAGGCTGGAAGGCTGGCTTGAAGGCTGGCTCTGGGACTGCAGGCTGGAAGGCGGGTTCTGGAACTGCAGACTGGAAGGCGGGCTCAAGGACCGCAGGCTGGAAGGCTGGCTCAAGGACTGCAGGCTGGAAGGCTGGCTCAAGGACTGCAGGCTGGAAGGCTGGCTCTGAAACTGCAGGCTGGAAGGCTGGCTCTGAAACTGCAGGCTGGAAGGCTGGCTCTGAAACTGCAGGCTGGAAGGCTGGCTCTGAAACTGCAGGCTGGAAGGCTGGCTCAAGGACCGCAGGCTGGAAGGCGGGCTCAAGGATTACAGGCTGGAGCAGGTTGGTGGGTGTGGAGGAAGGTGGGATTACTGGTTGGATTGTGTGGGTAGGGAAATACTTCCGCTTCTTTTTAGATTTGGTCACTGCAGGTTTGCACATAACGGGGGGAGTATATGGAAAAGATGGAATCGAGCAAATGGAAGAATATGGCAGGGATACGGGGACAGTGGCTGGAGGAGGTTCTTGTGGGCTTGCAGGCAGCTGAGAAGAGGCAGGTGGGTTGAATGCAGGATAGGTGCAAGGAGCAGAGACTGGATATTGATACCTGGTGGGAAGTAGTGTGTACTGAACTGCGACTGGTGTTGCCATGGGTGATGGAGAAATAGACTCTTGGGCAGGCAGGTGTCTGGCAGCAGAGATGTTTTTTTGTGGGCTGGCTGGGGCCGATTGCAAAATATCAGACCATGCTGAGAGTAGTGGCTGCACAAACTGCAGTTTACATTCTGCCTGTCTGACAAGGGATTGTACACAATCAACACACTCTATTATTTTCTGTTGGGAACAAGCTGTGTAATGTTCAAAAAAGTATGGGGAGTCATCCTCCAGAAGCCAAACCAAAGATACGACCTGATTAACATTAAAGGGGGGGAGAAAAATCATCATGGCCCTCTGGGATACATGGCAAAGCCAGCTCTGTGCAGATTTTAATTAAAGGTTGAACATCCCCAAACATCATACAGCCCTGATCAACCCAGGAGTGAGTTAAACGAATAATCTCTAGCAGCTGATCACTGGTCCACTCTTTCAGTGTCTGACAGAGATATTCACCACTCTCTGACGCCAGCAGAGTATAATAAGGAATCATATCAGAGTTCATTTTAGCAGAGTAACAGAACCAAAATGGGTCCTCTGTGCAGCTACCATTAATGGCCCTGGTATACTGTCACGTACCAAGTGTGACCAGAACTGTACAGCTAGCAACAGAGGAACACCAAACTCGTATAAGTGAAATATAAAGATTTATTAAAGATAAGTGAAATAATATATATATATAACCACCTCCAATACCACACAGTGCACAACAACCAATACCAAACAGAACCCACAATTAATAACAGTAACAGACAAATATGTACAAGTAATGGGGGAACCAGAATCATAAACAGGGCCAGGCCGAGGTCATACACAGGGGGATCAGCAGATGGGGTAAGGATGGATCAGGACAGGGAGACAGGATCAAGCAGGGGGCAACCAGGCTGCAGAGCAGGGATCAGGGATTAGGACGGACACAACAGGTTCAGGATCAGGTTACAGGTTCAGGTTACAGGGATCAGGGATCAGGGATCAGGGTTCAGGGTTCAGGGTTCAAGGTTCAAGGTTCAAGGTTCAAGCAGACAGGCTACAGGTCAGGGCACAAGGACGATACCAGGGCAGTGTGTGTATACACCTGCCGGGTATTTATAGGAATGCCTGATTAGCTTCAGGTCACACCTGATCGGAGGGAGGGCAGTCTGCTCCACACTGCCAGGATCCATCCGCTGGTGGAAACCAGTACTGCGTCCAAAAGATAATACAACACCAGCAGGGAAAGATTCTCCTGACAGTTACAAACTGCCAGGAGACACCTGCTGGTGGACCACAGTACTGCAAGATAAATAATAAATGCCACCAGCGGATGGAACCTTTCCTGACACCGACACTAAGACAGCGATCAGAAAAACTATCGCTTAGTGACAGCGGTGCTAGGGGGTGAAAGGGTTACCTGGGGGGGCGATCAAGGGGTTAAACCTTTATTAGGTAATATATGGGGGTACCCGACGCTATAAAAACCTGCAGCGAACCTAAAAAAAAAACTGGCTACCTATCGGCATCACCGACACTAAGAC
This sequence comes from Rana muscosa, assembly GCA_029206835.1. Lineage (NCBI taxonomy): Eukaryota > Metazoa > Chordata > Amphibia > Anura > Ranidae > Rana > Rana muscosa. Next base: position 430,723,458 of record CM055116.1, read on the forward strand.
AGCGATCAGAAAAACGATCGCTTAGTGACACGGGTGAAAGGGTTACCTGGGGGGGCGATCAAGGGGTTAAACCTTTATTAGGTAATATATGGGGGTTACCCGACGCTATAAAAACCTGCGACGAACCTAAAAAAAATAACTGACTACCTATCGGCATCACCGACACTAAAACAGCGATCAGAAAAACGATCGCTTAGTGACGGCGGTGCTAGGGGGTGAAAGGGTTACCTGGGGGGTGATCAAGGGGTTAAACCTTTATTAGGGGGGTTAGGGGGCTACACTGGACCTAAAACGAACTGCCCTGACACTTTTACAGTCAAAAATGTCACTGATTGCAGTGATCAGTAAATAAATGGTCACTGCAATCAGTGACACTGTGACTGGGGGCTGGGGGGTGATCTGGGGGGTGATCTGGGGGTGTCTGGGGGGGCCTGGGGGGGCGATCATGTGCCTATGTGTGCTGGTGTTAGTGTAGTGTTTGTGCACTAACCTCTGTGTCTTCTCTCTCGGCATATGTGAGCGCCGCATGAGGAATGACATCACTTCCTCCTGCCTGTGTAAACATTACACAGGCAGAGGAAGCTTTTCATTCGCCGGGAGCGATCGCGAGGGGGTGGCCAGAATCGAATGGCGGCCCCCTCATCACGGATCGCTCCCGAAGCGATCCCGGCCGCTCACTGTACCAGAGGGTGGTTCGATTGGACCCCCCACCCATACGAAGGCAGGCACGCACAGGTACGTGATTGTGCCTGTCCGTGCCATTCTGCCGACGTATATTTACAGTGGGCGGTCGTTAAGTGGTTAAAGGACAATCAAAATATGAACTGTGATGTAGAGAAGATATTGGGGCATTGATGCCTAGTGCAGAGGAGTAAGGTTCGTCATGAATAACGGCTGTGGGGGAAAACTTGTTCCTCTGCAGATATGTAAGGCCCTTTGCATTAATTCTGTTATCACAAAGTAAAGTGCAGACCTATACAAAAGAACAGGACTTCCCCCATCAACATTGTAATACTGATTATTTTAGTAGACCAGCCAGCTTCACTGTGTCCCAGCTGGCTCCTGAGCTACTATGTAAATTGTTGGCACTATATAAATACCTATATTAAAGTGATACTAAAGTCTTGTTTTTTTTTTTTTCATTAAAAATAACAAACATGTTATTCTTACCCGGTGTAATGGTTTTGCCCAGATCCTCCTTTTCTCGGGTCACTCGCTCCTGGCCCCTCCCTCCTGCCAAGTGCCCTCCCAGCAAGCAGCTTGCTATGGGGAACTTGAGCCGAGCCACAGCTCTGTGTGTCCATTCAGACACGGAATAACAGCACTGGGACACTTGTCAGCTACCGTGTTGCTATATGTGTTTAGCGATATTATTTTGGATCACAACACATTTATATAACATGTTCCTCACATCTTCCTTATATATATATATATATATATATATATATATATATATATATATATATATATATATAACTTTTTCAAGATTGATTGATATACAGTCAGGACCATAAATATTGGGACATCGACACAATTCTAATCTTTTTGGCTCTATACACCACCACAATGGATTTGCTTTAACTGCAGACTTTAAGCTTTAATTTGAGGGCATTTACATCCAAATCAGGTGATCGGTGTAGGAATTACAACAGTTTGTATATGTGCCTCCCACTTTTTAAGGTACTCAAAGTAATGGGACAGATTAACAATCATAAATCAAACTTTCACTTTTTAATACTTGGTTGCAAATCCTTTGCAATCAATTACAGCCTGAAGTCTGGAACGCATAGACATCACCAGACGCTGGGTTTCATCCCTGGTGATGCTCTGCCAGGCCTCTACTGCAACTGTCTTCAGTTCCTGCTTGTTCTTGGGACATTTTCCCTTCAGTTTTGTCTTCAGTACTCAATACTTGGTTTGGGCCCCTTTTGCAGCAAATACTGCCTCAATGCGGCCTGGCATGGAAGCTATCAGTCTGTGGCACTGCTGAGGTGTTATAGAAGACCAGGATGCTTCAATAGCGGCCTTCAGCTCTTCTGCATTGTTTGGTCTCATGTCTCTCATCTTTCTCTTGGCAATGCCCCATAGATCCTCTATGGGGTTTAGGTCAGGCGAGTTTCCTGGCCAATCAAGCACAGTAATCCCATGGTCATTGAATTAGGATTTGGTGCTTATGGCAGTGTGGGCAGGTGCCAAGTCCTGCTGGAAAATGAAGTCTGCATCCCCATAGAGCTCATCTGTGGAAGGAAGCATGAAGTGCTCCAAAATCTCCTGGTAGACGGCTGCGTTGGCCCGGGACTTAATGAAGCACAGTAGACCAACACCAGCAGATGACATGGCTCCCCAAATCAACACAGACTGTGGAAACTTCATACTGGACTTCAAGCATCTTGCAGTGTGTGCCTCTGCATTATTCCTCCATACTCTGGGTCCTTGGTTTCCAAATGAGATGCAAAATTTGCTCTCATGAGAAAAGAGGACTTTGGACCACTGAGCAACAGACCAGGTCTGTTTTTCTTTAGCCCAGGTAAGACGCTTCTGACGTTGTTTGTTGTTCAGGAGTGGCTTGACAAGAGGAATACGACATTTGATGCCCATGTCCAGGATCCGTCTGTGTGTGGTGGCTCTTGATGCACTGACTCCAGCCTCAGTCCACTCCTTGTGAAAGTCCCCAAAACTTTTGATTGGCTTTTTCCTGACAATACTCTCCAGGCTGCGGTCATCCCTGCTGCTTGTGCACCTTTTTCTTCCACACTTTTCCCTTCCACATAACTTTCTATTAATGTGTTTTGATACAGCTCTTTGGGAACATCCAACTTCTTTTGCAATTACCTTTTGAGGCTTTCCTGGAGGGTGTCAATGATGGTTTTCTGCACAACTGTCAGGTCAGCAGTCTTTCCCATGATTGTGATTCCTACTGAACCAGACTGAGAGACCATTTAAAGGCTCAGGAACTCTTTGCAGGAGTTATGGCTTAATTAGCTGATTAGAGTGGAACACTTTGAGCCTAGAATATTGCACCTTTTCACAATATTCAAATTTTCTGAGATTGTGGATTTGGGGTTTTCATGAGCTGTAAGCCATAATCATCACATTTATGACAAATCGCAGCTTGAACTATCTTGCTTTGCATGTAATGAGTCTATCTCATATATTAGTTTCACCTTTTAACTTGCATTAGTGAAATAAATTAACTTTTGCACGATATTCTAATTTTTCGAGTTTCACCTGTATATAAGAGCTGTAAGCTGTAACTGCAGTTTTCCAACCCCTCCTCTGTACTCCTCACAGATGCATAATGATTTTATCACAAATCTGTAGGGTTCACTTTTGAAGGGTTGTAGACAAGAGAAGACTGCAGATAAACAAATACAAATTATGTAGGAGGATTTGTTTAATCTCTGTGTATCATCTGAGCATGTTCACTTTACTAGATATATGTAATGCCCTGTACACACGATCGGATTTCCGATTAAATAAAATCCGATGGAATTTTCCGTCAGAATTCTGATGAAGCTGACTTTCATCAGTCTTGCCTACACACCATCAGACAAAATTCCGACCGTCCAAAACGCTGTGACGTAAAACACTCTGTTGAGCTGAGAAAAATTAAGTTCAATGCTTCTGAGCATGTGTCGACTTGATTCTGAGCATGCGTGGGTTTTTTCTCCGTTGGAGTTCCACACAGACGATCAGAATTTCCTATTGTTTTTTTTTCCATTGGAAAAATTTAAAACATGTTCTATTTTTTAACACCGATGGAAAAAAGTCCGATGGGGCCCACACACAATCGTTTTTTCAGATGAAAATAGTCCGTCTGACTTTTTTCATCGGAAAAACCGACCGTGTGTACAGGGCATAAGAGTTTGCAACCACTTTAAGGCAAAAAAAAACCTTAAGCCTTTACAACCACTTTAAAGGAAATCTGCTGTATAGCCACAGCATATGCATTCATTTTATAACTTCAGTATTGTAATAGCAATACAAACATTAGTTTGTATTGACAATCTAATATATTCTTACTTGAAAAATCTGCTTTCATGTTGTAGGTTCTGCCTGTCTGATGATCATCTCTTTCCACAGCTTTCTGGATTCCATGTATGTTTTGCAGCTTCCCCTCTGCTGTTTACTTTTAATTTCCAAAGACTATATATCCCATGGTACCTTGCTGCCTGCAAGTAGTGATTCTTGTACAAAATCCACCTCCAGAAACTCCTCCTCTCAGCACGTTTGTAGTTCAGAAGGCAGGTTCTTTGAAATGTGAGACACAGCAGGGCCTTCTCACAGGGCATAGTGACTAGGTGTAACAGAATTCAAGGAAGTAAATGTGTGGGGATGTGCACAAAGTAAGATTACAAACTTTAAGATTGTTCAGAATCATAGGAGTATACTAGAAACAATTGTGATGCAATGTAGAAATTACAGTGTTACTAAACCCAGCATGCTTGTGATACTCACTGTGGAGCCTAAGGGGTTAATCCTCTGCATTGTGAAAAAGGATGTTTGATCCTGTCTTCCCTTCTTTCACAGTCCTCAATCCATCTCCTGATAGTACAGAGCCTTGGGGGCACTCTACACATGCTCAGTATGGTTGGGCGAATGGTTGGGCCCGAGCATGAGTTTGGGCATGAGTTTGGGCTGAACATTTGCCCCGAACACTGGAATTTGCAGGGTGTTGGCCCCTGCCTTTGCCCAATCAGGGCGAAGTGTAAGCTTGTTGTTAATGAGCGGAGACTGGGCTGAGTCAGCTGAGATGAGTCAATGGGTTTCAGTGCCTGTTAACACAAACACGGCACGGGGTCCCCCCCGCCCAGTCCATACCAGGCCCTTTGGGAATTGTCATTCAGAGTATGACAGCACTGAAAGCTGAAAATTGGCCTGGACAGGAAGGGGGTGAAAGTGCCCTGTATTGAAGTGGTTAATATATGATTTTATATCTTGACCAGAGATACGCTTTAGGCTCACATACCTCCATTAAAAAAATGTTTATTTAAATTTAGCTCTTCAACCACAAAACATGTAGAAAAAACATCCACTTAGCCTGATGGCATTCGTAAAGCATTTCTAGAGATACCTGATGTCCATTTCCTTTGATAAATGAGCAGTAGAATAGGTTTCAATCACTGATTTTCAAAGGTCATAGTCTTGATTTTCCCTTCATATGTCAAGGGATCTAACAGCACCAGCAAGAGCATTTTATTGTAATGTTTGTAGAAGAGGAATGGGTTAAATGACAAGACAGGAGAATCCCTAAGGCACAAGTGTCTGCTGTTCAGACTCATTATAATTAGTCAACTTCAAGCATTGTTCCCTGTTTACACAAGCTAGGAACAATGTTTATCAAGACATGTATTGTTTCTGTCTTGTCAAGATCCTCAGCAGGGATGAGTGGTAGTGGGAGTGCAGCCAATGCTCTCAAGACCAGGTACAGAGAAAATGACCAATAAATAATTGTTGCTGGCACGAATGATATATTAATTATGCTGGGGTTTATTCTCAAAGGGTACTCTGTAGACAAGAATTACGACAGAGGAAACAAAAATAATGGATGCCATTATTTAACTGCGTTCCTGGAAGTAAATGTTAAAATTTGACACACAGAATGGATAGCTAGGGAACACTAAAGGCCCATACACACGTTCAGAAAATCAGAAGTAAAATTTCATCCGATGAACGATCTGCCAATTTTCTGATCGTTAGTATGGTGCATTCGACAGCCGATTTTGAATTTCTGGGCGACAAAAATTGGATGTGCAGGCTCTTAAATTTTTGTCGGATTTGAACACAACATCCGATTTTTGTTTAATTAGTACAGTTTTCGTCCGAAAAAAATCGTAAGAACAAGACTACGAATGCTCAAACGAAAGAACACATACAAACCAATTCAACACATTACATCACTTCTGACGTTGAATTCTGTCATACGAGAATTTTTGTATGTTGAGTATCCACTTCACTAGGCTTGTGCAATTCGTTTCGTAACGAATCGAAATTCGTCCGAATTTAGCAACTTTCGGACATTCGGAAGCATTTGAATTTCCGAACAAAGCAATTACAAATAAAACCGAATCCGAAATAAATTATAGCGCAAATAGCGAATGCCCGAATGTCTTCGGCATAATTCGTTATGAAAAAAGTTACAATGTACGAATCCATTCAAAGCACAATAACACTCTGCTCTGCTCTCTGCTTCTCCCTCACCGTGCTGAACTCCCTCTCAAAATGGTGTACAGGGGCGGAGGCTATATCCGCATGTAAAAAACTAAAGTAAAATACGAGATTTCAAATCGTTACAAATAACTGCTATGTATTTAGAAAAGTACAAATCCATTCAAAGCACATTAGGCATAATAGGCAGCATTGTTGTGTGAGAGACACGAAAATTCCGAATCAACAAACCCCAAAAAAGTTACGAAAGTAGGAGTTGTGTCCCGAATCAACGAAAAACAATGTACTCTACCGAAAGTACGAATTAGTCCGAACACGAAAAATCCCGTCTAGCAAAATTACGAACGATTACGAATCAACAGGACCGAAAAGAAACAAAACAAGCCGAAACTAAACAAATTTTTCCGTTGTGCACAAGAAACGAACCGAAACGAAACAAATTTTTCCGTTGTGCACAAGTCTACTCTTCACTTTCGATATGAGACTAACGTGCAACAAAAAACGGATGAAAATTTGTCCAATAATCTGATCATGTGTACCTGGCTTTAGAGAGCCATTTTAGTTGCGTTCTGGAGGTGTTCCATGCAACTTGGCTTGATTCAAAAACACAGTGCAATAAGCTACTGATCTGAACTAATAACTCCAGTCGATATTTCTGGTTGCTATTGTTTTTTTCACACTAATGCGTCTTAAAAAAATACAAGTGTGTCACTGGAAAAGATCTTGGGCAGGTTGGCTTTAAAACTGCAGCATGCACAGCATACGGGTTTATGGAGGTGACTATCATATAAATATTCCAGCTTACATTAGATAAATGGGAGTCTTTAGTAATATATTATTCTCTTTTTGTTTTAATATATTTTCATTGGTTTCTCAAAGAGCATTTTGTTTCCAAAAAAAAAAAAAGAAGAACATGTACATAGTATGCTCATAGAGGCCCTCGCTGTGATCTGTCCCGGCTGTTCGGGACTGGTGGTCCAGTTGAAGCCGTTCGGGCGATGTGAGGTTTGCAAAGAGTTCCTCTTCGAGGTATAGCCATCCACAGAAAGGCCTTGCGCCTTCCACCTCAACTACCTCACAGGTACTGCCACTCCGGAGGGAGAGATCGATGCCTATTTGTTTCCTGCGCGCACTGACCAGGGCGAAGTGACTGCCCCAAAAGAGATTGAGAGAGAAAAATCTGAGGATGCTGCCTCGGTCACCACAAGCTCCCTGCTCCCACCGCCGAAGAGGAAAGTTGGCCTGGTGATGGCATCCTGTGGTCGTGGAAGAGCTTCGCCCCATCGCTTGCCTGGCCTGGATGGATCCGGAGGGAAGAGCCCTGGACATCTCTGTTCTTCAAAAGGCCCAGGTGAGCCAGGGGTTGGGACTGTGTGTGTGGTTGGAGGTGTCGGGAGCCCACGGTCGGTGGAACCCATCGAGGGGGGTGATTCCGTGTCTACGGGGAATTCCCTGCCAGCAGAGTGTTATGACACCTCCGACCTAGAGTCACTATCTTATGCCGGTGATGATGGGGAGATAGATGAAATCTTCCACAAGAAGGGATGGGACAAGATGAAGTTACCCTCGTCCCGTGTCACAAGGGTCTCACCTATGTCCATTGGGGATAGTACACCCCGGGTGGAGGCCCCCGGAGCCTAGGGAAGAATCTGGTCCCCTGCCTACACCCTCGCTTCTTGAATCATCGAGTGTTTCACCTGCTCCTGTTGTGGGAATGCAACGCGCATCACTGCGGGCTCCTAGGCCCAAGTCTGCCGAGGTGGTTGGAGTACCTCGTCATCCTGAATCAATCGTTCTGCCTGGAGAAGGAGACCGTGCCACAATCCCACCTTTGGCAAGGCTGCAGCGTCTCTTTTGTCAGAAGGTTGCCCGAGAATATGGATGGGAATGCCCATATCTACCCCGAGAATTGTTTTATGAGGTGAAAGTTTTTCGGCAGCGGTGGTACGATGATTTCGTATGGACAAAGCTGAACGTACCTCACGCACGCCGCTACCTCTCGCGTTCCCCTACAGTTACCAGAAAATTCAAGGACTGTAAGGCGGAGTGGATGTTGGGAAGGCACATCCATGCTGACAGGGTGGTTATCTGTCGGAAGGATGGAGGGAACATTGAGTACAACGTGGAGGCTTTTGACAAGCATTTGAAGCCTTTGTTCCTGCCACATCCGAAGTTTTATTTATAGGAGAAAAAGACTCCTTTATATTCCTTTTTTTTTCTCTTCTGCTGAACTTTCCAGAGTATGTTCTGGAACACAGGGACTGTGCCCTACATTTTGGGTATTTTGTTCTTTGGAGAAATGGGAGCTGTTATGGTTGTTTTGTTTTTTTCTCCTTTCATCAAGAAAAGAAATCAGTGATTTTGGGGCATAGCTAGTATAGGGTCACAGTACAGAGAAGAGAGAAAAGTTCATCTGGATTTGCTAAGTGTCTTGACCGGGGCATTGCCACTGTCAGGGTCACCTGTGGCCAGGTGACAGATGCACACCGTAGGGGGACAGGAGTGCACCGCAAGGTAGTGAACCCTATGGCTGGCTTCTGCGGATAGGAAACTGGGTGGTTGTGGAAAGCGGGACCAGAGGAGCACAACCGGGATCCTAACGGGAGCTAGAGCCAAGATTCCCCAGGGCGCGGAGTCTAAGACCCAGCTGGTCTTCTCCAGGGCCTCTAGTGGTGAGGATGTTATGCTGCAGGCTGGGACCAGGTCGCGGCCCCTGGAGTTTCCTAGCTCACGCCCCGTAGGATAAGGGGAAAAGAGGGGAAGCAGCAGCACACGATAAGAGAGAACCGAATAACAAGCTGAAGGTCAGGGGCCACAAGCAGACAAGGATAACGAAGAACGAGCCGAAGGTCAAGGGTCACGAGCAGACAGGGATAGTCGGGGACAAGCCAATAACGTAACAGAGAGACAGACGTAGCACACGGCAGGCAGGAACAAAAACACACAATGCCTAACAAACACGTTGATCAGCAAAGCAGGCTTGCAGTGCACAGGTTAATATAGTGTTCTGTGATAGGGCCTGGGGTGGAGTCTGGCTGGGAGGAGATTATAAAGGAAGCCAGGTGAAAGGGCTCAGGCCTCTAAGATGAACACATGGGAAGGAAGGTAAGCTGACAGACAAACACTACTGCATATCCATGACAGTACCCTCCCTCTTATGGGCCCTCCCCCGCCTGGGCCCAGGCTTAAAGGGAAATCTCTGATGAAACCTTCTCAACAGATGAGGTGCAGCGACATCAGATGCAGCGATCCAAGACGCCTCCTCAGGACCAAAACCTCTCCAATGCACAAGGTACTGAAGAATGCCTCTGCAGAGCCGAGAATCCAGAACTTGTCTAACCTCGTACTTAAGATTATCCTCAGAGACCGAAAACGAGGTAGGGAGATGACAAGAAGATCTATTGAGGACCAAAGGCTCTCTAGGAATAAGCAAGGGCATGAGAGGATCAACAGGAATCTGAGGAGGGTCCCCTAGACCCTTAAAGGGGAACTGGTCATCTTGCACAGGACCATCAGACTGGGCAGATGTCAGTGGAACCCTGAAGTCAGGTTGGTTAGAAGGTGACATGTCGCCGGAGTCAAACTGAATAGCTGAAGGACAAGCAGAATGTCCCGAACAAGACAAAGTAGGAGGCTCACTGGGCATGGGCTGGACTGGCATAACTAGTACAGAGGCAGAGTGAATAGCTGAGTCAGGTGTAGCGACTACCTGAATCGCATCGCAAGACGTAGCGACTGCAGGACTTGTAGACAAGCTAGCCTGGCTGTGCGTCCAAGGGTGGTTAGGGACAGAGAAATGTAAATGGTTATGCAACCTGGAATGAATGACCGGCTCAGATTCACAGGGGGCAACCTTGGGTAGGCAGGACGAGGAACAGGAGGGACCCCAAGCCAGAATCTGTCCAGTAGTCCAGTCCACATGAGGAGAATGGAGCTGTAACCATGGGAGACCCAAAATTATAGGCGTTGAGGCCTTGGGTAAGATAAGGAAGGATATCCACTCCTGGTGGAGTGTCCCTACCGACATCTTAACAGGGAGGGTCTGGAAGCGGATAGGTCCCCCTGGGAGAACAGTACCATCAATCGCCAAGACCACCAATGGTGTGGTGAGGGGCAAAAGAGTAAGTCTCATGGACGATGCGATTTCCCAGTCCATAAAATTACCAGCGGCTCCGGAATCCAGATATGCTGAGACCGAATGAGAAGAAGCACCAACATGAAGGAACACAGAAAGCAGAAGACGAGAAGGGGAAGGTGATATTTCTGGGTCCAATACTCCACTTTCCAGATGAAGTGGACCCGAACGTTTTTCTGGACAAAGAGAGCAAGTGTCACGAAAATGACCTTTGCCCCCACAGTAAAGACACAGACCAAGAGTTCTGCGCCTAGCACCTTCCTCGGGGAATAGCCTGGTCCGACCCAGCTGCATGGGTTCCTCAGCTGGTAGGAGATGCTCTACGGGTCGAAGAGAGGGGGGCTCAGGCTGACTAAGAACCAAGGAGTGCTGGCGTTGCTTTTCTAAGGTCCTCTCCTGAAAGCGAATATCGATCTGGTTACACAAGGAGATAACGCCGGCCAGATCAGTGGGGATGGTTCTTCCTGCTAATTCATCCTTCACTCTATCAGACAGGCCATGCAAAAAGGTTGCGACTAAGGCCTCATTGTTCCAGCTCAACTCAGCCGACAGTATGCGGAAATGAAGGGCATACTGTCCCACAGAAGCAGACTCTTGGCGGAGACGTAAAAGGGCGCTGGCCGCTGAAGAGACACGAGCCGGTTCTTCGAAGATATTCCGAAAAAGTTTCAAGAAGCCAGACAGGCTAGAAACCACTGGATCATTCAGTTCCCACAGAGGGGCTGCCCAGGCTAAAGCTTCACCAGAGAGGAGGGAAATGATATAGGCTACCTTAGCCCGATCAGACAGGAAGTTTTGGGGCTGGAGCTCAAAATGAATTGTGCATTGGCTAAGGAACCCCCTGCAAGCCTTGGAGTCCCCAGAGAAACGGGACGGAGCTGGCAGTTGTAGTGAGTGTGTGGCTGCGACTGGTGCAATAGGTGCAGCCGCTGGTTGTATTTGAGGTTGCGGATTCAGGGTTCCCAAGGAGGCCTGAAGCTGCTCAAAGCGAGAAGCCAGATCCTGGAGGAATCACATCACCTGAGTCTGATTCGATTCCTGGGTTTCAAGTCTGCAAACTATGCCCTGCAACGGATCATCCACGGGTAACGGGATGTCAGCCGGGTTCATGGCTGATCAAACTGTCAGGGTCACCTGTGGCCAGGTGACAGATGCACACCGTAGGGGGACAGGAGTGCACCGCGAGGTAGTGAACCCTATGGCTGGCTTCTGCGGATAGGAAACTGGGTGGTTGTGGAAAGCGGGACCAGAGGAGCACAACCGGGATCCTAACGGGAGCTAGAGCCAAGATTCCCCAGGGCGCGGAGTCTAAGACCCAGCTGGTCTTCTCCAGGGCCTCTAGTGGTGAGGATGTTATGCTGCAGGCTGGGACCAGGTCGCGGCCCCTGGAGTTTCCTAGCTCACGCCCCGTAGGATAAGGGGAAAAGAGGGGAAGCAGCAGCACACGATAAGAGAGAACCGAATAACAAGCTGAAGGTCAGGGGCCACAAGCAGACAAGGATAACGAAGAACGAGCCGAAGGTCAAGGGTCACGAGCAGACAGGGATAGTCGGGGACAAGCCAATAACGTAACAGAGAGACAGACGTAGCACACGGCAGGCAGGAACCCAAACACACAATGCCTAACAAACACGTTGATCAGCAAAGCAGGCTTGCAGTGCACAGGTTAATATAGTGTTCTGTGATAGGGCCTGGGGTGGAGTCTGGCTGGGAGGAGATTATAAAGGAAGCCAGGTGAAAGGGCTCAGGCCTCTAAGATGAACACATGGGAAGGAAGGTAAGCTGACAGACAAACACTACTGCATATCCATGACAGCCACCAGGTGGCGGTGTTGCGCAACGATTGTGTTTTTCTGTACACTATACACCATGATCATTGGAGCGAGTGGGTTTCTCCTTGGATAGACCCATTCCTTCCAAGAAAACATATACATTGTGTTAGGATGTGTGTTTTTTTTTCTTTTCCCTCTGCAGGAGACTCGTCTGCCAAGGCTGCTGAGAATGGGGTGGTTCTTAGATAGCGAGGGGGGAATTTCAATGTGTGGAATCATTTAAAGTTTTTATATACCAAGTTCATTGTTTTATATATTCCTGTTTCCCTTTCCCGTTTTAGGTCCTGGCACAATTCATGACTAAATTGTGAGGTTGGATTCTATGTGTAGTTTGGTCTCTGGGTCGAACTTATGTTACCACTCCTTGGGAGACATGGGTTTGCACCAGACACTGGGGACCAGTGTCAAATCACCAGGGGGAGAGTGTAGCGGGTATGTGAATTTAGGGGAGGCATCTGGGTGGTAGTGTAACCCAGATGCACTGATTGTTAGGCAATCTGAGACCCTTTTGTGGTTCTTGGAGGACTCTGGTGGTGTGAGGTTCCCTGCGGCCTGCAGGTGGCGCTGTCGCCCTGGGCCGGAGCTGAACACTCACTGCAAGACTGCATCCCTTTTTGTCCTTTCCTGGCGCTGGTACAGCGGGGCGGGGAACCTGCTGTGACGCAAAGGGAGAGGAGATAAAAGGGGCGGACGCCCTGACCTTGGGGTTGAGAGTCGGAGGACGCAGCCGTGCCCAGGCACCTTCAGCCTGGGTTCTGGCGTTCCGGAGTTCTGGACCCAGGTGCCCTTGACCTGGCCGGAGCGGGAGATGGAGTCCATCCCAGGCACCTTTAGCCTGGGGTGAGGTACTAATGAGGAGGCCTGGGACTCAGTACCTTCGACTGAGTTCCGCGAGGGTGGAGGAATCCGAGGGGGCCCTAACGCCTTGGGTGCCCGTGTCTGAGATTGAGGAGGCTGGTGAGCGGAACTTCTCCGGAAAGTCTGGCACAGCATTTGCTGGTGACGGAGAGACCTCCGGTAACTCTCTTGGACGGATGTCTTCCCTCTGACAGGGGCTGTGATAGCGAAGGTAATTCATGCTCTTGTTCTATATAGTCGTTGGCAGTGACTATACATCATAACCATTGGTGACACCACAGTGGTTAGCTCTACTTAAAGAATTGTGCCTTGACCTACTCCCACAAATACTGAAGTGTTCTCTGGGTCTCAACCTGTCTGTGCTGTATGACTATTTATTGCTGGAAGAGAAATAAATACGAGTTGGACCTTTTCAGTGTGTGCAACTCTGGTTACTAGGAGCAAAGGGAGTCATTTCGAAGAAAGGATTTGACTCTGGGACACACACACAAAACCCGATAGTTCTGGCTTTCACCTCCAGTCTCTCTGGAGGACATGGGCCGTGGTGTATCGCATCCCTCCCCCCCAGTACTAAACCCCTAGACAAGACCAACAAGCCGAGAATGAGAAGGGGTGAGAGGGGTGAGGTCACTACAGTAAGGTAGTCGGAGGGAGGAGGCAGTACAGAAATAGGGGTTGCATTCTCTGCAGGACTTTTTTTTCCAGCCGTAACGTGGTGGAACTTCGTACCACCATCTCCGGCTCTCGCTCCTCGCTCAACACATTCACTTGAAAACCCAAAAGCCCAGCTTCTGGGTTTACAAGGACAGCTTTTGTCTTGGCGGCTCTCACAGATCCCTCCCTGCCCACATACACTCATGGCGGTGACAGGGGAGATGCAAATGCATGTGCAATATTGTCAAGGGTGGGAGGGGGCGTTGCGTGGTAGGCTTCACTATCATCTCCATCTGTGTCCGGGTGCATAGAAGACAGATGATCATTGCAAGTTAGAGAGAAAGAGAGGTACTTTTTTTAATGTAAAATGCGTGGAAGCATTGGGGATAGCGTGCAGAGATCAAAGCTGAGGAGAGGTGGAAGATATGAGATATGAGATATGGACAGCTTGTGAAAGAGAGCTGAACTCTGCACTCTGTACATAGATCACCCCTGAACTCTGCCCTCTGTATGTAGTGCACCCCTGAACTCTGCACTATATACATGGTGCACCCCCTAAACCCTGCACACTGTACATAGCACATTCCTGAACTTTGTACTCTGTATGTAGCGCACCTGTCAGGGAATGCCTATCAGATGTTTGGCTCGCAGAAATGCGCATGTGCACTGCATTCTCAGCAGAATGGTAACCAGGAGTGAGCATGCACACAGGAATGCGCTCGGACACCGGCGTGTGCTTGTTGCATGTTGGCGCCAGACCTGCTATTTAAGGATGCTCCTACTCATGCTTTAGTGCTGACTGGTCTTTCAGCTATTTCCTGTGCCATGCTATTACTCTGCTTGTTCCCTTGTTGCTGACCCAGCTTGCCTCTGACCTGAACTTGGATTCTGCATCTGCCTTGTCACCAGTTCCTGAGCCTGACTCCGTTCCTGACCACGTTTCTGCCTTATGATTCTGTACCTCACTGCCTGCCTGCTGCTGACCTTGGCTATCCCTGTGACCATGCTTCTGTTTCTGGCTCTGTTCCCACATCTGGTTTGCGTGCCTTCCTGTCATCTGTATCAGCTCTGCTCATCACATTAAATTCTTGTTTCAGGTCTGCTGGGAACTCTGACAAGCCTCGGATCTGGACCCTGCAGACCTTGCGGAGTGCACCTTTACCTTCGGCTGGATCTCAGTTCACAGTTACTGTTCCAGACATGATGTTCTGCCAGCCTGCCTGGGACCGCATCACCTGCTGCAAGTTCTCCTATCAATGCCTGCCGTCACTCGTGTTCCTCATGTCCCTCGGTACCCTCTGTTCCATCTTCAGCGCCTCTGTTCCATCTTCAGTGGGACCTACGGTGGAGATACAAGAGACCTACTTTATTATTTCAGTCTCTGATCAGGTACATAGCAAACCCCTGAACTCTGCATGTAGCACACCCCTAAACATTGCACTCTGTATGTAGTGCACCCTTTAAATCTGCACTCTGTAGGTAGTGTACCCCTGAAACCTCCACTCTATACATAGCACACCCCTAGATACTATTGTACACTATGAACATAGCACACTCCTGAACCTTGCACTCTGTATGCAGCGCACCCCTGAGACCTGAACTCTGTGCATAACTCACCCCTGAACTCTGCTTTCTGTGAGTAGCACACTCCTGAACCCTGCACTCTGTCCATAGCGCACCCCTGAAACCTGCACTCTGTGCGTAGCGCACCTCTGAACTCTGCACCCTGTACATAGCACAGCATTGAACTCTGCACTCTGTTTGTAGAGCACTCCTGAAGCCTGCACTCTGTACATGGCAGACCCCTATACCCTGCACTCTGAAAATAGGCACTCCTGAACCCTGCGCTCTGTATATAACACACTCCTTACCCTGCACTCTGTACACTCTCCTAAATTCTGCACTGTATGCAAAGCACACCTCTGAAACCTGCACTCTGTACATAACACACCCCTGAATTCTGCACTCTGTAAGTAGTGCACCCCTGAAACCTGCACTCTGTACAAAGCACACCCTTGAACTCTGTACATAGCCACCCCCTAAACTATGCACTCTGTATGTAAGTAGATCACTCCTGAAACCTGCACTTTGTGCATAGTTCACGCCTGAACCCTGCACTCTGTATGTAGCACACCCCTAAACTCTAGACTATGTATGTAAGTAGCACACTCCTGAAGCTGCACTTTGTGCATAGTGCATCCCTGAATTCCGCACGTAATGCACTCCTGGTATTTAATAACTCTTTAAGACCCTCCCACTGCAATTTGGCCACACCCACCATTCAATGTGGTTCAGCGGGGTAGGGGGGGGCATGGTTGAGTTCCCGCTCTATTCTCGTAGAAAAAAATGCCACGATTAGGGTAAGAAAGCCTTCTGTGACTAGGATCCCCCCCAGCACCCCCTTATACTTACCGGTCTCGATGCAGCACTGTGCCTGAGAGTAGTGTCTCTCTCCACTCTCTCTCTCCTCGCAGGACAAATTGATAGCAGCGGGAGCCATGGGCTCCTGCTGCATTTTATCAAATGCTGTAATGAGGGAGCAGGGGGTGGGGCTAAGCAGCGCTTGTCTGTGTCTGTAGATACAGGCAGCACTGCTCAGGGTTGAATCCGCACAAATGTCCCCATAGGAAGTAGCTTCCTATCGGGGCACTCACTAAAGAGGAGGAGCCAGGAGTGCCTGCGGGGGACCGCAAAAAAGGAGGATAAGGGCTGCTCTGTTCAAAACCACTGCACAGACAGGTGAGTATAAATATGTTTAGAGTCACTTTAAAAAATATAAATTGGTAATATGGTAGATACATAATTAGACAGTAGGTGATTTCGAATTTTTCCTTTAAAACCAAGTTGAACTAATACTCTGCTGTGAATAGCCTATGTAGTTTGATCTTCTGCTATTTAGATGACTTAGGTAATTCCCTCCCCCTTCCCTCTTGCTAGCTTACATGGACCCAGAGAATTTTAGTTAGACAAAAGCAGTCAACAAGTGAGCAGGTAATGCTGGGCTTTACTGTTAGAAAACGAAACATGCTCTACAAACAGACTGTCATAACCACTCTGAAAGTTGTCTTTTTCTATGCAATTAATGAAAACATACTGTATATAAAAATCCATTTATAACAGTAAAAATGTGATATCACACAAAACTGAATCCCGGACAAGATTTCCAATTTATTGAAAGACTTTGTAAGAAGAAGATATGTTATGTTTTAGGAATGTAAAAAATATTCATTTTATTTATTACAGGTACTCATATAGTACTGTCAATTAGTGATGAGCCGAACACCCCCGGGTTCGGTTCGCACCAGAACCCGCGAACGGACCGAAAGTTCGCACGAACATTAGAACCCTATTAAATACAATGGATGCGAACGTTCGGATTCTAAAGTGCTAATTATAACGACTATTATCCATGTTATTGTCCGAAACAGAGTTTGGGAACCCGGGTTCTGCACCAGGGGACATGTATCAATGCAAAAAGAAGTTTTAAAAACGGACGTTTTCCGGGAGCAGTCATTTTAATGATGCATAAAGTGAAAAAAAAAGTCAAATATTCCTTTAAATATTGTACCTGGGGGGTGTCTAAAGTATGCCTGTGAAGTGCCACGTGTTTCCCGTGTTTAGAACTGTCCCTGCACAAAATAACATTTCTAAAGGGAAAAAAGTCATTTAAAACTGCTTGCGGCTTTAATGCAATGTCTGGTCCCGGTAATATGGATGAAAATCTTTAGGAAAAATGGCATAGCTACCCCATCAAAAGCCCCCCCCCACTGTAAGGCCTGACAGTTACTCTTGGTGGGCGCAGCAATGGGCCCTGCTGTGAATTATTAGATCAATAATTATAATTGCATGCCCCTGTTGAACAGGGGCTTAAAAATTGGGCCTTTGGTGGTGGTGGTGGTGGTGATGGTGGTGCTGGTGCCACAACACTGTAAGGCCTGACAGTTACTCTTGGTGGGCGCAGCAATGGGCCCTGCTGTGATTTATTAGATCAATAATTATAATTGCATGCCCCTGTTGAACAGGGGCTGAAAAATTGGGCCTTAGGCACTGGTGGCACAACACTGCAACCCCTCACAGATACTGTACTTGGAGCACAGCAATGAGGCCTGTTGCAAAGTATTGCATCAAAAATTTTAATTACACGCCCCTGTTAAACAGGGGCTGAAAAATTGGGCCTTAGCCACTGGTGGCGTCACCCATAAACCAAAATGATCTTCCAAGCTATCATCGTTAATCGTATCATTGAGGAGGAGGAGGAGGATAGCCAGTCAACATAACAGCACAGGCACTCAGCATCAGCATCAGTCTTGAAGGGATGTGACATTTTAAAATCAATTAGTCTGTTATATCAGCATCTGGTGTGTGGTAGCTGGTGGTGATCCAAGACTGGTTCATCTTGATGAAAGTCAGTCGATCAACCGAGTCGGTGGACAGGCGCACCCTGTGATCCGTGACAAATCCTCCAGCAGCACTGAATGTGCGTTCTGAAAGAACGCTGGATGCAGGACAGGCCAGTAGCTCAATTGCATACTGTGCAAGCTCTGGCCAGTGATCCATCCTCAAGACCCAGTAAGCCAGAGGATTTTCGGTGGGGAAGGTGTCCAAGTCTGACCTTGCCCCTAGGTATTCCTGCACCATGTATATCAGACGCTGGCGATGGTTGCTGGAACCGATCATACTTTGGGGCTGCGGACTAAAGAATTGTCTGAACGCATCGGTCAGACGGCCACCTTCCCCACCGCTCCTTCTTTGACTGCCCGAAGCCTCAGCAACTCGTTGTCCAGGACCAGGAGTTTGTAACCTCCCAGTCTCTGGGAACGCGTTGCACAGACCTTTCTGCAAGGCCTCCCGGAGTTGTCTCATCCTCTGCTCCCTCTGCGACGGTACGATAAGGTCCGCAACCTTACCCTTGTACCGTGGATCAAGGAGAGTGGCCAGCCAGTAATGGTCCCTCTCCTTGATCCGAAGAATACGAGGATCCTACCGCAGACTTTGCAGGATCAGGGAGGCCATGTAGCGTAGGTTAGCTGAGGCATCCAGTCCGGAGTCCTCTGGGTCACTAAGGACGACATGATCCGCAGCCACCTCCTCCCAGCCACGTACAAGTCCACTGGTTTCTTGGGACTGTAAATCATCCCTAAAAGACTGCTGCTGATGATGCTGAGTGCCAGCCTCCACCTCCATGCTGACACAATCCTTCTCCTCCTCCTACTCCTCCTCCTCCTCCTCTTCCTGTGCGATGGGTGGGACAGAAGGAACACTGTCTGGGTAAAGGGGGCCTTGAGAGGCAAGGAAGTACTCCTCTTCCTGCCTCTGTTCTGCCTCAAGTGCCCTGTCCATTATTCCACGCAGCGTGTGCTCCAACAGGTGGACAAGAGGTACAGTGTCACTGATGCATGCACTGTCACTGCTCACCATCCTCGTGGCCTCCTCAAATGGTGCCAGGACAGTGCATGCATCCCTGATCATGCCCCACTGGCGTGGTGAAAAAAACCCGAGCTCCCCTGACCCTGTCCTGGTGCCGTAGTCGCACAGGTACTCATTGATGGCCCTCTGCTGCGTGTGCAGCCGCTGCAGCATGGCCAACGTTGAGTTCCACCTGGTGGGCATGTCACATATAAGGCGGTTCTTGGGCAGGTTCAACTCCTTTTGAAGCTCAGCCAGGCGAGCACTGGCATTATAAGATCTGCGGAAATGCACACAGACTTTCCTGGCCTGCCTCAGGACATCCTGTAAGCCCGGGTACCTGCCCAAGAACCGCTGCACCACCAGGTTAAGGACGTGAGCCATACAGGGCACATGGGTCAGTTGTCCCTGTCGGAGGGCGGAGAGGAGGTTGGTGCCATTGTCGCAAACCACCATTCCTGGCTTAAGCTGGCGTGGCGTCAACCACCTCTCGGCCTGCCCCTGCAGAGCAGACAGGACCTCTGCCCCAGTGTGGCTCCTGTCCCCCAAACACACCAGCGCAAGCACGGCATGGCATCTTTTTGCCTGCGTACTTGCGTAGCCCCTTGAACGCCTACGGAGCACCGCTGGTTCCGAGGACAAACCACAGGAAGAGGCCATGGAGGAAGAAGAAGAGGAGGGGGTGGAGGAGAGAGGTGTGTCACAACCAGTAGTAGCATTTTGGAGGCGTGGCGGTGGAACAACCTCCAACACTACTGCACCTTGTCCTGCATCCTTCCCAGCTGCCAAAAGAGTGACCCAATGGGCAGTGAAAGAAAGGTAACGTCCCTGTCCATGCCTGCTGGACCATGAGTCAGCGGTAATACGCACCTTACCACTGACCGCCCTGTCCAGCGAGGCCAAGACATTGCCTTCCACATGCCTGTAGAGAGCCGGAATAGCCTTCCGTGCGAAAAAGTGTCGTTTGGGAACCTGCCACTGAGGAACCGCACATTGCACAAACTCACGGAAGGGGGCCGAGTCTACCAACTGAAAAGGCAGCAGTTGAAGCGCTAGCAATTTAGCCAAGCTAGCATTCAACCGCTGGGCATGTGGATGGCTGGGAGTGAACTTCTTTCGACGGTCCAGCAGCTGGGGCAGGGAAATTTGCCTGCTAGAATCGGACGTTGGTGTACTGCTAGCAGAGTGCCCGCAAGTACTTGCCTGTGACACACCTAATTCTACACCTTCATTCCTCTCAGAGCAGGTTTCAGAGAGGAGTGAAGGTATAGTGGGGTTGGAGATCCCAGCTGATGCGGTGCAAGAAGAGGTCAGCTTTGTTCTTTGGTGTGGGTCTTTAAGGTAGGCTTGCCAACGAGCTGCATGGCAGGTCAACATATGTCTGATCAAGCATGTGGTGCCCAAGCGGCTGATGTTTTGGCCACGCGATATACGCTTGAGACATATGTTGCAAACAGCAGCTGTGCGATCTGATGCACTCGCCTCAAAAAAGGCCCACACCAAAGAACTTTTTGAATGACGGGCAGAGGCAGCGCCCTGCACAGGCGGAGCTCTGCGGTGTGATTCCGTCGGTGTGCTGCCCATACGCTGGCCACTCAAGGGCATCCTGCCTCGTTGGAGATGTGCCTCCTCCTCATCCTCCTCCTCCTCCTCTCTCCTATTAGGCACCCACGTGGAGTCAGTGACCTCATCATCCCCTCCCTCCTCATCACTGGAGCCAATCTGGCAGTATGCTGCAGCTGCTGGAGCATGACTGCCAGATTGGTGTCCTTCTTGAGCATCCCCTCTCTCTGCTCTCACGCTGCTGCCTTCCTCTAGCTGGGTATCATCATCAGATCCTTCCAAACGCTGGGCATCCTCCTGGAGCATGTACCCAACACTGTGCTCAAACAGTTCGGGGGACTCCTCAGGAGCAGGGCATGGTGGGTCTAGGGAAGGATTGACTAATGAAGATAATGATACCAGAGAAGAGGACGCTTTGGCAGCTGCTTTGCCAGTACCCTGAGCCTGGGTGAGAGAGGATGAGGAGGATGAGGTGGGCTTGGTCATCCACTCTACCAAGTCTTCGGCATGATGTGGCTCAACATGTCCAGCTGCCGAAAACAAGGACAAGCGTGTCCCATGGCCATGTGCTGATGACAATGCACCGCGTACACTACCAGCACTGTTGCCCCCAGACACAGAGCCTGCTTGCCCTCTTTTTTTGCCTCCTGACTGTCTGCCTCTCCTTGGTTGCCTTCCAGACATTTTAATGGATGGCCTGCAGGGAGATGGGAAAAACAGCAATAAGGGCTACCTTCAGGTGTATACTGTGCAGGAGGCTTAGCAACAATGACACTGACACTGTCCCCTGCCTATCCTTCTCTGTCCCTAAACACAAGGATTGAAAATATGGTTCAGCAAAAAAGTTTTAGAACAGAATAGCACACTGACACTTTCCCTCACTGTCCTACTCTGTCCCTCCCTACAAACAAGATTTAGCACAGAATAGCACACTGATAATTTCTACGAGTGTCCTTCTCTGTCCCTAAACTCAAGGATTGAAAATATGTAACAGCAAAATTGGTTTAGAACAGAATAGCACACTGTCAGTTTCACTCACTGTACCTCTCTGTCCCTCAACTCAAGGATTGAAAATATGGTTCAGCAAAATAGTTTTAGAACAGAATAGCACACTGACACTTTTCCTCACTGTCCTACTCTGTCCCCCCCTACAAACAAGATTTAGCACAGAATAGCACACTGATAATTTCTACGAGTGTCCTTCTCTGTCCCTAAACTCAAGGATTGAAAATATGGAACAGCAAAATTGGTTTAGAACAGAATAGCACACTGTCAGTTTCACTCACTGTACCTCTCTGTCCCTCAACTCAAGGATTGAAAATATGGAACAGCAAAATAGGTTTAGAACAGAATAGCACACTGTCAGTTTCACTCACTGTACCTCTCTGTCCCTCAACTCAAGGATTGAAAATATGGTTCAGCAAAATAGTTTTAGAACAGAATAGCACACTGACACTTTCCCTCACTGTCCTACTCTGTCCCTCCCTACAAACAAGATTTAGCACAGAATAGCACACTGATAATTTCTACGAGTGTCCTTCTCTGTCCCTAAACTCAAGGATTGAAAATATGGAACAGCAAAATTGGTTTAGAACAGAATAGCACACTGTCAGTTTCACTCACTGTACCTCTCTGTCCCTCAACTCAAGGATTGAAAATATGGTTCAGCAAAATAGTTTTAGAACAGAATAGCACACTGACACTTTCCCTCACTGTCCTACTCTGTCCCTCCCTACAAACAAAATTTAGCACAGAATAGCACACTGATAATTTCTACGAGTGTCCTTCTTTGTCCCTAAACTCAAGGATTCAAAATATGGAACAGCAAAATTGGTTTAGAACAGAATAGCACACTGTCAGTTTCACTCACTGTACCTCTCTGTCCCTCAACTCAAGGATTGAAAATATGGTTCAGCAAAATAGTTTTAGAACAGAATAGCACACTGACACTTTCCCTCACTGTCCTACTCTGTCCCTCCCTACAAACAAGATTTAGCACAGAATAGCACACTGATAATTTCTACGAGTGTCCTTCTCTGTCCCTAAACTCAAGGATTGAAAATATGGAACAGCAAAATTGGTTTAGAACAGAATAGCACACTGTCAGTTTCACTCACTGTACCTCTCTGTCCCTCAACTCAAGGATTGAAAATATGGTTCAGCAAAATAGTTTTAGAACAGAATAGCACACTGACACTTTCCCTCACTGTCCTACTCTGTCCCTCCCTACAAACAAGATTTAGCACAGAATAGCACACTGATAATTTCTACGAGTGTCCTTCTCTGTCCCTAAACTCAAGGATTGAAAATATGGAACAGCAAAATTGGTTTAGAACAGAATAGCACACTGTCAGTTTCACTCACTGTACCTCTCTGTCCCTCAACTCAAGGATTGAAAATATGGAACAGCAAAATAGGTTTAGAACAGAATAGCACACTGTCAGTTTCACTCACTGTACCTCTCTGTCCCTCAACTCAAGGATTGAAAATATGGTTCAGCAAAATAGTTTTAGAACAGAATAGCACACTGACACTTTCCCTCACTGTCCTACTCTGTCCCTCCCTACAAACAAGATTTAGCACAGAATAGCACACTGATAATTTCTACGAGTGTCCTTCTCTGTCCCTAAACTCAAGGATTGAAAATATGGAACAGCAAAATTGGTTTAGAACAGAATAGCACACTGTCAGTTTCACTCACTGTACCTCTCTGTCCCTCAACTCAAGGATTGAAAATATGGTTCAGCAAAATAGTTTTAGAACAGAATAGCACACTGACACTTTCCCTCACTGTCCTACTCTGTCCCTCCCTACAAACAAAATTTAGCACAGAATAGCACACTGATAATTTCTACGAGTGTCCTTCTTTGTCCCTAAACTCAAGGATTCAAAATATGGAACAGCAAAATTGGTTTAGAACAGAATAGCACACTGTCAGTTTCACTCACTGTACCTCTCTGTCCCTCAACTCAAGGATTGAAAATATGGTTCAGCAAAATAGTTTTAGAACAGAATAGCACACTGACACTTTCCCTCACTGTCCTACTCTGTCCCTCCCTACAAACAAGATTTAGCACAGAATAGCACACTGATAATTTCTACGAGTGTCCTTCTCTGTCCCTAAACTCAAGGATTGAAAATATGGAACAGCAAAATTGGTTTAGAACAGAATAGCACACTGTCAGTTTCACTCACTGTACCTCTCTGTCCCTCAACTCAAGGATTGAAAATATGGTTCAGCAAAATAGTTTTAGAACAGAATAGCACACTGACACTTTCCCTCACTGTCCTACTCTGTCCCTCCCTACAAACAAGATTTAGCACAGAATAGCACACTGATAATTTCTACGAGTGTCCTTCTCTGTCCCTAAACTCAAGGATTGAAAATATGGAACAGCAAAATTGGTTTAGAACAGAATAGCACACTGTCAGTTTCACTCACTGTACCTCTCTGTCCCTCAACTCAAGGATTGAAAATATGGTTCAGCAAAATAGTTTTAGAACAGAATAGCACACTGACACTTTCCCTCACTGTACCTCTCTGTCCCTAAACTCAAGGATTGAAAATATGGTTCAGCAAAATAGTTTTAGAACAGAATAGCACACTGACACTTTCCCTCACTGTACCTCTCTGTCCCTACAAACAAGGATTAGCACAGAATAGCACACTGTCACTGACACTCTCCCTACCTATCCTTATTTGTCCCTAAACACAAGGAATCCAGGATTAGTAAAGGAAAAATAATGACACTGTCCCTGCCTATGGTTCTCTTTCCCTGCTCCGGAACACACTACACAAGGCCGCCGCGCTGGCGGCCTTTTATAGTGTGGGGCGTGTACTAAACCCCCTCAGCAATAATTGGCCACAGGCATCCTGCCTGTGGCCAATCATTGCTCTCCTCGCTGCCGGCGCTGTGATTGGCCAAGCATGCGGGGTCACAGTGCATGCTTGGCCAATCACAGCGCCTGGATGACACTGCGATGGCGTAGTGCATTGTGGGCCGTTCGCGTCACTCGAATTTGGCGCGAACGGCCCAAATCGTTCGATCTTCGTCGAACGATCGAACAGCCGATGTTCGAGTCGAACGTATGTTCGACTCGAACACGAAGCTCATCCCTACTGTCAATTTATGCAGCGCTTTACACTTATATATTGTTGTACATTCATATCAGTCCCTGCCCTCAAGGAGCTTACAAGCTAAGGTCCCTAACTCATGGTCTTATACATCCTAGTGCCAATTTAGATAGGATCCAATTAACCTACCAGCATGTCTTTGGAGCAGGAGTGGCCGGTCCATTAGGGGCACTGCTGCCCCCCTAGTTTGCATGCGGGGATGCATGCAGGGCATCGGACTCATATGTTTGCATACATTTTTTTCTAAGCAAATGATTAGAGCTTGAGGCTCTAATTGGCTTGAAAAAGTTTGGGCTCGGGGCACAGAACACTGCGCCCCGAACACACCCACTTGTATAATATTCACTATTGTCTTCCGGCTTCTCCTGCTGGGCCAATCAGGACAGGAGGCGGATCAGGTTTGCCGGGGAGCTGTAAGTGCAGGGGGACCATGGAGCAGTGAGTGCAGACATGGGGGGGTTTGTTTGCTGCCCCCCAAAAAAGTTTAGCACCAGCCTCCACTGATTTGGAGTGTGGGGGGAAACTGGAGGAAACCCACAGAGGCACAGAGAGAACATGCAAACTCCAGGCATGTAGTGTTTTGGTTGGGATTTGAACCAACAACCTTAGTGCTGCTAGGCAGAAGTGCTAACTACTTAGCCACTGTGATGCCCAAAATAGGTCTAATACCAATATTAAAAGCATCATTGGCTGACAACCTACCTAAGGCAATAACTGGTACAAAATGACTTACAGTGCCTCATCTATGAACACATAACTGTAAGGTTTATGGAAGGGAAATCTTACTATTAGAATATCCAAGGTATATAAAAAGCCAGGTGTTTATTCTCATCTATAACTAAATATCTTTTCAGTGGACAGGACCATTATATATTTTAAGTATTGCTATAAGGGCAACAGAGTAGGGCCCAGCCCAGCTCCCCTCCCCCCCAGGTGACCCTCATAATGTCCTTTCAGACTGGGTTCACACTGCAGTGTGGAGCGGCTCACAGCAGGGGTCTGGTGCGTCCCTGTTCACCGCTTCAGGTCCGATTTCGGTCTGAATTTTTGGCTGAATTCTGACCTGAAAATGACAAAAGACGCACTCCTGTGCAATTCGCCATCCCGGAGCTGTGTGAACCGGCTCCATTGAAAGCCGGTCACAGGCTCCTGACATGCAAATTGGATGCCAGGAAACCCGCGTCCAATTTGCAATAATGTGAACCCAGCCAAAAATACTTCTGGTTTTCAAGGCACAGCACTAACCACAGGTCAAAAATACTCCTGGTTTTGTGCCCTATTTGAAGCACACCTAAATTGGTGCGTTCAGGAGTTCAAGAGCACACCGCTAAATGCACTGCCACACACACCTTCCAAATGTGGTGGAAGTTTATTTAAACTGGGAGCACAATTTGAGATTGTTTAAAGGTGTGAATGAGCCCCAAGCATTAAATTAAGGAGAAGGGGTGTCAAGTAAATGGAAACGGGGGGGGGGAGTTCAAAGTTGTACTGGTGCCCCTAAATCTCTTGCTAAACCACTGACTAAAGCACGGTGAAAAGAGCAATGGTGTTATTCAAATTTAAGAAAACCATAACAACAAATTTGCCTTACTCGTCTTATTCGTCTTACCATGTCGAGTTCACATTAGTGAGAGAAGGTTAGTGAATGACTGCTATGATTTGCTGACCTATGCACATTTCCATTTAGATAACCACACATAAATATATACATAAAACATTGAAATAACTGGAAAAAAAATCACATACATTTTCAAACTCTTTTTTATGTATAGTTGTATTGATTTTATACAGTATATAAAATATTAAACAATTACAACTCTACTTTACTTCATTCAAGACGGCTTTCTTGTGAGAATTTTAGATTTACTTACAGTATAATTTTGCATATCCTAGGCTCCCTACTAAAATACATAGATTTTCCTATTATGCACTATACAGGCATTATCCAACAGAACAGTTTGTGTTTTTATGTTTTGAATGAATATGCATTACCTGTAGTGTCCTGATGGGCTCTGATATGGTTACCCCGGGAACTGGGATGAGCACAAGGAATTTTTGTAATTACACCGTTCATTATGAGAGACAGTGGTGCACCATTCTATGCCACCTGAGTCTTGTCTATATAAGACAATGACAAATGATCATTTGCATTACAGAGATCAAGTGTGGATAGGGCAGGGTCACATGCTTTACATGACACCTGAGGAGATCTTCAGTTGCTGGCGTGGCTGGTGTGGCGACACTACCCACCAGTCACTAAGGTATCGTGTCTGGCATTTCAACAAAGCATCATCAATTGAACCCTGCTGAATGATAATTATTCCAATCACCAGATCTCTAACTCTATGTTAGACATGCAATGGATTCTTTAGAGGAACGCGGCTTACAAATTTACAAATAATCCACCACGTATAACAAATAAAAACAAACTTTATAATAGGCTTTATAGTTTTTAAAACATCTTAAAAAAATCAATAAGAGACGCAACCCTGAAAAAGAAATAGAAAAACAATATCAATAAACAGTGGAGAGCTCATGATTGCATTGAACAATCATTAAATTACTGCATAACTGTGGCTCAAGGGAAATAATGCTATGACTGTTTTAAACCCCCAAATGATATTTTGTTCAACGTGTTTGGAATTGAAAGCAGAAACTGTATTGAAGCTAGTGGGACACCAGTAAGTATCATACCTCTAAATTTAGCCACAGACATTAGATGGTAGTGGGATTGCACTGCTATGACATAAACATGGGGCAATTATTTAATTTAATTTTTTTTTTCATTAAAATATAAGTTTAGACTGCCTTCTAAGGGGGAGGGGGGCAAACTAGTTCCTCCCAACACCCTTGCCAGATTAAAAAGGATGGTCCACCCAAAAAAGAAATGTTAGTTGTAGACAGTGTTTGATGGGTTTATTCAACCACTGGCTACTTTTTCTTTTAGATGATTCCAGCAATTTTGTTTTCATACAATAGTCACTTGCCCTTTTGTTTTGAAGTTTTGGGCAATTCTACTTATCCTGTTAATATTCTAGTGGGCAAACTAGATCCTCCTAAACCTCTTTTCAGATTTAAAAGGATGGTTCACCCAAAAAAGAAATGTTAGTTGTAGACAGTGTTTGATGGGATTATTCAACCACTGGCTACTTTTTCTTTTAGATGATTCCAGCAATTTTATTTTCATACAATAGTCACTTGCTCTTTTGTCTTCGAGTTTTGGGCAATTCTACTTATCCTGTTAATATTCTAGAGGGCAAACTAGATCCTCCCAAAGCTCTTTTCAGATTTAAAGGGATATCCCCCCCAAAAAAAAAAAAATGTTAGTTGTAAGCAGTGTTTGGTGGGTTCATTCAACCATTGGCTACTTTTACTTTTATGCCGCGTACACACAGTCGGAATTTCTGATGGAAAAAGTCAGATGGGAGCTTTTCATCGGATATTCCGACTGTGTGTATGCCCCATCGGACTTTTCCCATCGGAATTTCCGACGGACTTAGATAGAGAGCAGGTTCTCTATTTTTCCGTCAAAAATTCAGACGGAGTTTTGCCCGTGGCAAAGTCCGGCCGTGTGTACGCGGCATTAGATGATTCAAGCAATTTTATTTCCACGCAATAGTCACTTGTTACTTTGTCTTGGAGTTTTGGGCAGTTCTACTTATCCTGTTTATATTCTAGAAGGCAAACTACAGTAAATCCTCCCAACGCTCTGGCTAGATCTAAAAGGATGGTCCACCCAAAAAAGAAATGTTAGTTGTAACCAGTGTTTGGTGGGTTTATTCAAACATTTGCTACTTTTACTTTTAGATGATTCCAGTAATTTTATTTCCACACCATAATCACTTGCTCTTTTGTCTTGGAGTTTCGAGCAATTCTACTTATCCTGTTTATATTCTTCTCAATATACCAAAAAAAATCCAACAAGAAGAGGGGAACGTCTGTCATGGCTGTAGCAGGTGTGCAGACCCAGGGACGCACGTGCACAGATTTAACTAATAAAGTCTTTGGTAAATGATTAAAGCCTCGTACACACGGCCGAGAATCTCGTCGTTAAAAACATGTCGTTTTTTACGACGAGATCCTTGGACAAGAAACTTGTCCCGGCCGAGTGTACAGACGCTCGATTCAAAGAACCCACGGTTCTTTGAATGGAGCGTACGCGGTGACGTCATCGACTACGACGAGCATGCGCTCGTCACATTCGATGCCGTCGCCGCCATCTTGGTATACCCTACCTATGCCTAGGAAGCTACCGCGCATGCGTCAAATTCATTTCGAACATGCGCGGGCTTCCCGGAGGACAGGTAAGTGTACACACACACACTTTTCTCGTCGAGAAACAGGCTGACGAGAATCTCGACGAGAAAATAGAGAGCAGGTTCTCTATTTTCTCGTTGAGATTACTTGTCGGTTTTCTTGACGAGAAACCATACACACGAACAAATTTCTCGGCAAGACATCTCTGCCAGCAAGTTTCTTGCTGGTTCTTGCCGAGAAACTCGGTCGTGTGTACGATGCCTAAGTCTACAACATTTACCAAAAACTCAAATATCAGTGTTGGGCATACTGACTGTTTAATGAAATGGAAAAAATGATAGGCTGAAAAAAAAAATACAACCAGTAGTTGATGAATATTTAGGTGAGAAAAGACAGTTGGGGGTGTCCGCTCTTCTAAATGATCGGGCTGAAATCAACTTTATGCATATCTTTTGTTGATTATGCCAAAAATAAGCAAGAACTTATTAGATAGATTATATATCTCATAGACCTTTTTTTTTTTTTTTTACACATATGCCCTTACATTTTTTTGATATTTACTAGTATTTATGCAGAAAATGCTTAGTTTGAAAAAAAAAATATATGTATATCTTTATATTTATATATACAGTATATATATACCTGTGTGTGTGTATGTATATGTATATATATATATATATATATATATATATATATCACCCTTATTTTATTGTACATTGTGGCAATATACAGTTAGCTCTGTGCAGCACATGTGATTGACAGGTGAAGAGTTGAACAGAGACAGTGTCACTTACATAGCTGCGCGCTCTTTTTTTCCCAGGTTTTCCGCTGTCATTTGTGTCAGTGAGGAACAAGCTCCTGTGGTACTGCCGGGCTCCTCTTTGTCAGGAGCCTGGGGCCTGGCCTAATTCATTGCGCTGCACTTTAATTAAACTGCAGTAGAGTAGTTTCCCTGGTAAAGTAAGTGTGGGAAGAGAATGTGTGTCAAAAGAGACATGCCTCTTACTGTGCACGTTTTATTGTTGCACCGCAGTTAATGTATTGTGGGAATTCCCATGGAGCCACTGATAAACTGTATTATCAAGCTCCATAAAACAGGCAGTCTACCAGTGCAGGTTACTGTAGTTTGCAATTCCATTAATCCTCCTAATTTATTATATTACGCTTCTATGTGAGGTCTCTAGCATTTATTATTCCCCTTTCATCCCAATAAACCTGCTTGTTTCTGCTCTTACATAGACGATCTTATTATTTGTTGTGTCTGTTTGTGAAAAATCTTTCAGCCGTGGGCAGGCAAATAAAATTACTGGCTACGAATGTAAACTGCAACTGACATCTTTTTCTGCCATAAAAATTAAACAATATTATTTTAGTTGTTGAACGGGTAAAAATTGCCTCCCTGCACAGACTTATTGAATTTTTATTTACTTATTTTTCTTCTAGAGGATTTTTTTCAAAGTGTAGTTATGTGCTGGACGTAAACCTTTTAAAGCCATAAATGTTTAAACCGGTATATTGGATTTTTTCGAGTTTACCATTTTATTGCTGCCTGCACCTTGAAAAATAAGTTTATCCAGAAATTGTACAGGCACCTTTTTCTGTCTCTCTGTATGTGAACCTGACTGTCTGTCTTCCCTTGTAATCCCTTATGCTTTATTTTTCAAAAGGTAATGAGCAGTAGTATTATTAGGGTTCACATTGGTCGCTTGCCATTGCAGGACTCTTCACATTGGTCTTTATGCTATGGTAAAATAGAAAGCATATATTTCTATCCTTCACTTTTCTGTTCCATTAGCTTCTGCTGAGGCCTCCAATACTATTACTGAAACAGAACAAATGATACTTACCGTATTTTTCGCACCATAAGACGCACTCCCCCCCCCCCATAAAATGGGGGAAAATGTCAATGCGTCTTATGGAGCGAATACTGAGCAGGCTCCGCCCCCCGGTAATTTTGATAAAGCTTATCTCTGGGCAAATGTGTTCTGCCCCACCCCCCAATTAAATTCCTTTCATCCATTCACAATATGCTTTTTGTAGCAACCCTCTAATACTTTTTTAATACAGATTCACTGTGACACATTCTCTGATAATGAGAACTTTACTACTGCATCTCTTCCCAACTTTACCACATTATCACTAAAATGTTCAGGACCTTGGAGGACACTGCCGAAGGATAGACAATGGAAATGTCCATGTCACCATGCAGCAACTGGAAACCTGAAGAAGGACCTGCTCACTGTGTAGTCCAGAAAAGAGAAGACTTTTCTAGACTACACAGTGCATTATGTGACCATGAATCAAAAAGTGAAGTGTATGTAAACCCAAACTAAACTCTCTAACATTTAATAATAGTGCAGAGAGCAGAGTTGATGACATAATTCCAACTTCTTTCTGCATCTTTGAGGATACCCCAGTACCAAAGAAGAAGCAAAGAGGAGGAGGACCCTGGGGCATTACATGACTGGAAAAGGCAAATATATAAAAATTAAGCATAATATACTGGCAGGGCCCCTCCAAGGGAGTGAGGATAATTGGTTGGCAGGTGGAGGGGGGTGAAGTCGAAGTCAGGAGTTGGGCTTTAATGTCATTTCAAAAGTCATTCTAAATATTTCTAAACCTTCGGCTTTCAAATTATTTCAAGTTATAAAATTATGGATGGTAATTCTGTCAATTGTGTTCCTGCCATACTTTTATACAAGTTCCTGATGGAGACTACAAGAGGCTGTTTAAACTCAAGTGTTGTCACCATAAGGAAACCTGTTCTTAGTAAAATGCAGCCATTGCAAGACAGCAAGTGGCTGAAGCAGACTTCAGCAGTAAGGTGAACAAAGGATGAAAGAAGGTGTTAGGCTGCCCATGCATGGAGCTATTTTTTTTTCTTCAACCACGGGTTGCAGGAAAGAAATTTGCCCGATTCCCCCATCAACACAGACAGTGTTGATGTAGGAATCCCTCCTTCTGGGCAATTGTCTTCTCCCGGCAGGGGGAAGCCATCCCCACCAAGAGAAGACAGTGATTATCACTAGCGGCTATAGCAGCCGCTTGCGATTATTTTAAGGGAATCCGGCAGGGTGGTTGTACCTAAGATCGATCGATTGATGAATCAACATGGTACATTTAGCCAGCCCATTATTGGTGAACCGCCCGAGATTTGAACCGTGTATGGCCTGCATTAGGGTTTAAATTTACAATTGAAGCTTGCAAAGGAACGCAGCACTATCATTATGCAGTGGTCACCTCACTCATAACATTTCTATGGTTGTTAATGGTATTTTCTGAATGGCCATGAAAGGAAGTCTACATAAGTTCGGCACAAATGATACAGGTACAAACAGTGGCGGCCGATCCATTAGTGGCGCACGGGCGCTGCCCCCTATCCATGCATCCGGCCCCCTGATCTACATGCAGGGTGCCGGACGCATGGATTCCAATGGTGCGGGTGTGTTTTTTTGAAGCACGTGATTAGAGCCAGAGGCTCTAATAGGCTTCAAAAAAGGGTAGGATCCACCCAGTTGTCCCACCCAGTTGTGTGACAATAGCGAATTAATATTCGCTATCGCCACAGTGATCCCCCTCCCGGCCAATCAGGAAGTGGGTCTTGAGACCCGTCACCCGATTGGCTGAAAGGACAGGCGATCCTTTTGGATGCCTAGGAGGACGGAGTAGCTGCACGGCGGAAGCTACCATGATGCAGAAGATGGGGAGAGGACACAGGAGCCGTTGCCCACCGCCACTCGTAGGAGCCTGCAACCCACCCACCACCCACTCAGAACCTAGATGGGGTAAGTTCCGGGGGGGGTGGGCGACCAAACAGGGGGGGTACAAACATTTCATTCTGTGCTTTTTAAAGATAAAGTTTGCATATCATAGTAATGAGAAGCTGCAGTTGGACATAAAAAGGATCAGTCTTCAGGAACACATCCAGGTAACAAAAGTAAGAGCAAACAGCAAATTATTAATGACATACAACAAAAAGTGCAACTGTGCTAATATTGGAAAGTACACTCAGTTTACCTTAGGGATCTGAGGAAGGAGGCCACGCCCTCCGAAACATGTTATCCTGACAACTACAGCGTCCTCTATCAGTTGGTTCAACAAGGGTTGTCCCAGGGAGAGCCCTCTCCTGACCGGCTGTTTCTTCATTCAGTGAGTGGCTCACTTGCGGCCTGTCAGCAGCTGCTTGATGAGCCTGTGTCTGTGGAGCCAGCCCATCCAGCCATCCAGCGGTCTTCTCATTCACTCTGAAGCACGGATGTGTCCCTCGCTAAGGCTCTCTTTTGGAGAAACAGTTTGACGCTGTTTATTCACCTTCACTTGTGAGTGTATTGATTTTATTCTTTTATATCCAATAAAAGACGTTATTGCACCATGGGCCTGTGCACGTGTATTCCCTTTTGTTTTCACAGCTATCAATTTCCCGTTGATCAATGAGCTGCAAGGATTATGGTGCTGGCCAGATTAAGCAGCCCACGTCCTTAACAACCATGAGTCATCATTTGTCAGCGGGCTTCCCCACTGACAGATGTATATACGGCGTGGGGTCCCCCCCAAAAATTTATACAAGACCCTTATCCAAGCATGCAGCCTGGCAGGTCAGGAAAGGAGGGACAACGAACGAGCCCGGCTCGCTGCTTAACAACCAGCTATTTCTTCACACAGAATTTGAGTCGGTCAATCGTTTTTCGACCAATCCGAATTCTAATTGTTCTGAAATTGTTGGAATTTGTTAGGAAATGAATAAACAAAACAAATTTTAACGGATTTTAACGAAATTCATTAATATTCGTTATTATTTCATTTGGAGATTCGGATACATCTGCATCTCTGAATAACCCAAAATTTGTCCAAACTTGTATTCAGACCGAAATGAATTGCACATGTCTAGTGCTGTACATAGCTTCCTGAAAACATCACAGCACCCAACCTCAGTACTTTTCTCAAGATCCGTCAGCTGTGATGCAAACAGTAGACCGGCTCCTGGGAGAAGATTTGTAATTATCAAAATGCCTTATGGATGAGTGTCAGTCTTGCCGAGTAACCCTGTCGTCACGTGTCTGAAGAAGGGGTCCTGCATGGCTCTGAAACATTGCACTACACTGAGATGGGATCTTTCTTCAATAAAAACAGTTTGGACTTAATTTGAGATATGTGGTGTGATGGCAAATATTTATGTTCATTAATATTTATGCACCAGTATCCAGCTGGTGGTCATTGCAGCACCGGTGCTTTTGTGAGCCCATTCCATGAACATTTGCGATGGGAATATGAATTGTAGTCTTGCGGAGTGGGCATTTCTGAGCAGGCTGGCTTTTCAGGCATACTGCCCTAGGTAATGCCTCCTTTATGGTAACTGCAATCCAATAAATGAATGAGGTGAGCCGGGGACTAAAATCAAGTTTCAGGATCAAGGAAGTACTTTTGCAAATAGTTTCATATACAGTAAAACCTTGGATTGCGAGCATAATTTGTTCCAGAAACATGCTTGTAATCCACTTGTATATCAAAGCAAATTTCCCCATTAGAAATAATGGAAACTCAGATGATTCGTTCCACAACCATTTATTCATAGGTCTTTCAGTTTATAGTTCATATAAAAAGATTATAGCAATGTGACCAGGTTATGTAACTGTAGCGGGGTCTTTGAATTTAGTTGGGGTACACCTGGGTAGTAGTGTGACCCAGGTGTGTAAATTATGAGAGGTTTTGGACCCCTTTGCATTCGTGGAGGATTGGGTGGTGTATTATCCTCCTTGGCCTGTGGGTGGCGGGGTACCCACGGGCTCAAGGTAGAGTCACTGCTGCAGTGCTACCCTTTTTGTCCCTTTCCGGAGATGGTACGGCGAGGGCGGGGAACCCGCCGTGGTGTCGATGGGAGGAGATAAAAGGGGGAGACGCCCTTACCACGAGGTCTTCGAGGATCTTCTCTTCACGCACCCAGGCACCTTAGGCCTGGTTGCGGGCGGTTCGGAGTTCTGGCCCAGGCGCCCTAGGCCTGACCGGAATGGAGTTGGAGTCCATCCCAGGCACCTTCAGCCTGGGGTGAGGTACTAAATCGTAGGCCTGGGGCCCAGTGACTTCGACTGGGTCTCGCAAGGGCGAAGTGATCCGAGGGTCCCCGAGGTGGACGGGACCCGCATCTGAGGTGAGGAGGCCGGGGAGGTCACCCATCCGGAGAGTCCGGAGCAGCATCAACCCGGTGACGGATGGGCCTCCGGTAACTCCCTTGGAGGGACATCTTCCCCTGATAGGGGCCACAGCGCAGCGAAGGTACTCCTAAATACGTTCTCTTGAGTTGCTGGTAGAGACTCACAAGTTCTATGTTCTGTACTAATCAAGGCTACGATAACCGCTGGTGAAACCACAGTGGTTTAGATTGAAATCAGGATAGTGCCTCGACCTGCTCATCCCACCGTATCAGGCTGTTATAATGTTCCAACCAGTTGGCTACTGAAGCACTGTTTATTGTGGATCTTGCAATAAAACAAGAGTTGGACTGTGATCGGTGTGTGGACTCTGGTTAATGGGAGCAAAGGGAGGTGTCAGCATAGCAGGACTGAGTTTCATAACTTAAACGCATTGGCCCGAGGAAGATACTGATACTGGCCTTCACCTCACCCACAGCTATGGGGAGGACATGGGCCGTAGCGCATCTCACCCTGTCGTGTGACATACCCCTAGACAAAGAAGATAAGGTGAGGCCGCTACACGTGGGGGCTCGTCCGGGATGAAATGTGTATTGACTTTGAAATTTGGAATGGCTGTGTCTGGACTTTGCTGCCCGGAGGAGTTCCGAGCGGGTCGGCCATGTGATTGGCCAAAGTGCGTCCCTGTGCTCGAAGTCGTGGACATGACCCCAAGACGGGAAAGGCCCATGCAGAAAGAGCGGGAAGAGGGAGGAGTCCAGCCGTGTGAAGTACTACATGTGGGGACTTTTGCTGCACTGCGCCATGAGGCACCCCGTGACTGTGCAATTCGTGGACGGAGACCGAAGAAAGCCCACGAAAACGTGCAAGTTGTGGGAGGAGTCTGGCCATGTGAGGAGATACACGTGGAGACTCCGGCGCGTGGGGTTCCCTACCCCACGAAGATGACTGCTTTTTCTGCTCCCCTTACAGACACGGGGATAAGACTCAGGCCCCAAGGACAGTTGGCTTTGTACTCATGCAGAGACATGGAGGCCCTTGGCGTGATCTGTCCCGGATGCTCGGGACTGGTGGTCCACCTGAAGCCATTCGGGCGTTGTGAGGCATGTAAAGAATTCCTGTTCGAGGTGGAACCATCCACAGTAAGGCCCCGGGCCCTCCGCCTCAACAGCCTCACAGGTACCGCTACTCCAGAAGGGGAGATCCAGGCCTTTGCGAAGGTCCCCGTACGCACTGACCAGGGCGACGTGACTGCCCAACCAGAGACTGAGAGAGAAAAATCCGAGGATGCTGCTTCGGTCACCACAGATTCCCTGCTCCCACCTCCGAAGAGGAAAGTCGGCCTGGTGCAGGCCTCCTATGGTCGTGGAAGAGCTTCACCCCGTCGCTTACCGGGCCTGGATGGATCCGGTTGGAAGAGTCCTGGACATCCTAGTGCTTCAGAAGGTCCAGGTGAGCCAGGGGCTGGGACTGTGGTGGTGGTTGGAGGTGTCGGGAGTTCACAGTCGGTGGAGCCCGCAAGGGAGGGTAGTTCCACGTCTACTAGAGACTACCTTTCCGCCGAGATGTATGACACCTTCGACCTAGAATCGCTGTCAGACTGCGGAGATGACGGGGAAATAGATGAACTGTTTCACCGGAAGGGCTGG
Source organism: Rana muscosa (assembly GCA_029206835.1). NCBI lineage: Eukaryota > Metazoa > Chordata > Amphibia > Anura > Ranidae > Rana > Rana muscosa. Next base: position 430,760,261 of record CM055116.1, read on the forward strand.
GATAAACACCCGTTACCCGTGCTACGTGAACCGCAGGATTCCCCTATGTCTATAGGAGACAGCACACCCCGGGTGCAGGCCCCGGAGCTTACGAGGAAGTCTAGTCCTCCAACCAACTTGCCACATTCCACAACATCACTCGTTTTGGTAGCGGGGATGCAGCGCGCTTCATTGCGAGCACCGAGAGCAAGGCCATCTGAGGTAATGAAAGTACCTCGGCACCCGGAGGCCATTGTTCAGCCAGGAGAAGGTGAGCGGGATGTCATGCCTCCTTTGGCCAGATTGCAAAGACTTTTATCCCAGAGAGTTGCCCGTGAGTATGGATGGGAATATCCCTACTTGCCTCGGGACTTACTTTATGAAGTTGAAGTCTTGCGACAGAGATGGTATGACGAATTAGTTTGGGAAAAACTCAAAGTGCCTCATGCCCGGCGATATCTGTCCTGTTCGCCACCAGTGTCGAAAAAGTTCAAAGACTGCAGAGCAGACTGGATGTTGGGGCGCCACATTTATGCGGACAAGGTGCTTATCTGCCGGAAGGATAAAGAGGACGTTAACTATTCGATTGAGGTCTTCGATAAGCACCTAAAGCCTTTGTTTTTGCCTGACCCGAAGTTCTATTTGTGAGAAGAGACTCACTTGTTTTTCTCTGCAGCTTCTTGAAATGTCCTTGCCGGAACATCTGAACTGTACCCTGGTTTTTTATTTGGGTTTGTTTTTTTTCTACTCTTTGGAGGAATGAGAGCAGTTTTTGTTTGTTCTCTCTTCTTTCATAAATCAAAGACAGAGACTTTGGGGGTAGAATCAGTGTAGGGACGCAGGAAGAATGAAGATTTCACCAAGTGTCATTACCGCGGCACTGTCACCAGGTGGCAGTGTTGCGCAACGGCTGTTGTGATTCTACACTTGCATTACTTTGCTCATTGAAGTGAATGGGTTTCTCGGCTGATAGACTCATTCGTTTTAAGTCAATACAAAATGTTAGGATGTTATGTTTTCTTTTGTTTCCCTTCTGCAGGAGATTCGTCCGTCAAGACTACTGAGTATGGGGTGGTTCTTAGACAGTGAAGGGAGGGATTGTATATGTGTATATGTTCAGATGGTTTTATGGAAAAGTTTTATTGTGTTATATTTCGTTTTCCCTTGAGCAGGTCTTGGCACAAACAGGATCTAAATTTTTAGGGATAGCCTCTGGGGTCAGTCTTATGTCACCACTCCATGGGAGACATGGGTTTGTACCAGACGCTGGGGACCAGCGTCAAATCACAGGGGGAGTATGTAGCGGGGTCTTTGAATTTAGTTGGGGTACACCTGGGTAGTAGTATGACCCAGGTGTGTAAATTAAGAGAGGTTTTGGACCCCTTTGCATTCGTGGAGGATTGGGTGGTGTATTATCCTCCTTGGCCTGTGGGTGGCGGGGTACCCACGGGCTCAAGGTAGAGTCACTGCCGCAGTGCTACCCTTTTTGTCCCTTTCCGGAGATGGTACGGCGAGGGCGGGGAACCCGCCGTGGTGTCGATGGGAGGAGATAAAAGGGGGAGACGCCCTTACCACGAGGTCTTCGAGGATCTTCTCTTCACGCACCCAGGCACCTTAGGCCTGGGTGCGGGCGGTTTGGAGTTCCGGCCCAGGCGCCCTAGGCCTGACCGGAATGGAGTTGGAGTCCATCCCAGGCACCTTCAGCCTGGGGTGAGGTACTAAATCGTAGGCCTGGGGCCCAGTGACTTCGACTGGGTCCCGCAAGGGCGAAGTGATCCGAGGGTCCCCGAGGTGGACGGGACCCGCATCTGAGGTGAGGAGGCCGGGGAGGTCACCCGTCCGGAGAGTCCGGAGCAGCATCAACCCGGTGACGGATGGGCCTCCGGTAACTCCCTTGGAGGGACATCTTCCCCTGATAGGGGCCACAGCGCAGCGAAGGTACTCCTAAATACATTCTCTTGAGTTGCTGGTAGAGACTCACAAGTTCTATGTTCTGTACTAATCAAGGCTACGATAACCGCTGGTGAAACCACAGTGGTTTAGATTGAAATCAGGATAGTGCCTCGACCTGCTCATCCCACCGTATCAGGCTGTTATAATGTTCCAACCAGTTGGCTACTGAAGCACTGTTTATTGTGGATCTTGCAATAAAACAAGAGTTGGACTGTGATCGGTGTGTGGACTCTGGTTAATGGGAGCAAAGGGAGGTGTCAGCATAGCAGGACTGAGTTTCATAACTAAAACACATTGGCCCGAGGAAGATACTGATACTGGCCTTCACCTCACCCACAGCTATGGGGAGGACATGGGCCGTAGCGCATCTCACCCTGTCGTGTGACATACCCCTAGACAAAGGAGATGGGGTGAGGCCGCTACATAACCATAAAATGTCCATCCACAAATGGAAGCCTCCACAAGGGGATTAGAAGCAAAATCCAGCAGGATGTACAGAGTAGTAAAGAGAAGAGAGGCGCCTCTAAGTGTAGCAATATGTTGCTAAATGTTGTACCTTCATTAAATGTAACCATATTGCTACACTTAGAGGTGCCTCTCTTCTCTTTTATTCTCAGTTGTGACATGACACTACTTGTAATTCAAGACATCGCTTGTATATCAAGTCAAAATTTATTAAAAAGATTAGCTTGTCTTGCAAAACGCTCTCAAACCAAGGTTTTACTGTACACGGATAATCCTGGACTATATTCATTCGAAGCTGCTCTGTAGCGTCCACGCTAGTGAATATACACATTAAATCAGTGGTCCCTATGAATCACATTTAACCTCTTAGTGCACTTCCCGCCCGCCATTTGCAGAATGACGGCCAGGAAGTGGTTTTGTTATCCTGACTGGGCGTCATATGACGGCCAGCAGGATAACATGTCAGGGCGCCCGTGGGGGCGCACAGCACGGCGATCGCGAGTGCGGCGTGTCATTCTGACACCCCGCATCTCCGATCGTAATAAGAAGCCTCTGTCAGAGGCTTCTTACCACATGATCAGCTGTGACCATTCATAGCTGATCATCGCGTGAACCAGGAAGTGCCGGTAAACGGCATTCCTCGGTTCGCGCTGACAGTGAGAGACGATCGGCAGGTCTCCCTGTCAGAGGGGGGGGGTCTGTGCTGATAATCAGCACATTGATTATCAGCACAGCCCCATCAAATGTACAAATCACCTGCCAACCAGTGCCCAGCAATGTAAAAACAATAAATTCTGCCAGTGCCCACCACAGTGCCAATCACTGCCCACCACAGTTCCAATCACTACCCACCACAGTGCCAATCACTGCCCAGCAGTAACACCTGTCAGTACTTATCAGTACCACATCATCAGTGCTGCCCATCAGTGCCACCTGTCAGTGCCATCTGTCAGTGCCAATCCATACCGCCTATCAGTGCCACCTGTCAGTGCCCATCACAGCCACCTGTCAGTGCCCATCACAGCTGCCTGCCAGTGCCCATCAGTGCCGCCTGTCAGTGCCCATCAGTGCCACCTATCAGTGTCCATGAGTGCCGCCCATCAGTGCCGCCTATTGGTGTCCATCAGTGCTGCATATCAGTGCCTCCTATCAGTGCCCATCAATTCTACATATCAGTGCCTCCTCATCAGTGCCCATCAGTGCCACTTTATCAGTGCCAACTCATCAGTGCCCATCAGTGCCGCCTCATCTGCCATCAGTGAACGGGAAAACAAAATTTTATGGCAGAAACAAAAAAAAAAATCTTTTTTGTTTTAAAAAATGTTGGTCTTTTTTAGTTTGTTTAGCAAAAAAAAACAAAACACAGAGGTGATCTAATACCACCAAAAGAAAGCTCTATTTGTGGGAAGAAAATGATAAAAATTGTTTGGGTACAGTGTTGCATGACCGTGTAATTGTCATTCAAAGTGTGACAGCGCTGAAAGCTGAAAATTGTCCTGGGCAGGAAGGGGGGAAAGTGCTTGGTATTGAAGTGGTTAATCAATCTGCAATTCATCTATATCATGTCTAGACCTAATTAGTGTGATTGCTGGGATGTATGGATGTGAGTGCAGCTGCGATCTGTCGAAGAGTATTTTTCACTTAAATTCTTCTGTATATCTTTTTGATAAATTATGGTGCATTTTTCTACCTTAAACTTATATTTTTTATTCAACCGTGGAGTCATTCATTTAATAGTTATATACTAAATTTCAGTTTAGCAGTTGATCCAGGCAAAATTAACTATTTTTATGTTTCCCTGCAGACAGACTGGGTAAGAGCTGGGTCATGTGACAGCTGTATATCAATTAGGAAAAAGGTACTTAGATGTTTTTTTTATTTTTATTAAAATAATTACAATGCCATCATCCACATCCAGAAATACAGCGGGGGTTATTTACAAAAGGCAATTCCACTTTGCACTGCAAGTGCACTTGGAAGTGCAGTCACTGTAGATCCGAGGGGGACATGCAAGGAAAATATAAAACATAATTTTAGCTTGCACATGATTGGATGATAAAATCAGCAGAGCTTCCCTTCATTTCATCTCTTCCCCTCAGATCTACAGCAACTGCACTTGTAAGTGCACTAGTAGTGCAAAGTGGATTTGCCTTTTGTAAATAACCCCCAGTGTGTGTGTTTAGTATCAATTTAGGTTGGGTTCACACCTATGCGAATTGGATGCGCATCCAATTCGTGGAACATTTTAAAATCTATTACTTTCAATCAGTCTGGTTCACATATGTGTGTTGCATTCGCACTCCGCATTGGGCAAAAAACGTGTGCGTTTTCTAGGCAGTGCGGTGCGAATTGCAGGCACATATTCTTCTATGGGAACGCATCTGATTCGCAGATGTGTTCCTTTGTGAACAGGCATTCTCTCCCCCTCCTCTCTACACCTTCCCCTCTCCCTGCTCAGCTGATTAGCTGATCTGCAGCTACAACAGAGAGGAAGCACTAAACAGCTGCTTTTTCTCTTCGCACAGAAAACAGAGCTGGAATTCGCACCGGACTGGTGTGAATCCAGCCTCAAGATCTATTAATAGAGAAGTTTGTGCTTGAAAAAAAAAAAAACATTTATACTCACCTAGGTGAATGCATCATTGAGCCAATGCTGCATCTGTCCCCTACCAGCTCTAAGACTCAGAACTGAGCGATCAAAGACTGCTGATCGCTTGGTTCTCAGCCTTCAGCAAGCAGAGAGCCGGTGACTGTCAGTCACCGGCTCCCTGCTCTGCCCCTCCATTGCTCACTGGGTCGCTGGGCTGTGGAGGGGAAGAGAGCGGCTGGCTCAGGCTCTCAGCAACATACTGAGAGCCTAAAGCCTCGTACACACGGTCAGACTTCCATCTGACTTTTCCGTGGTTTTTTGTCCGAACGGAGTTGGTTGGGAACACCCATAGCATACACACGCTCTGACTTTTCTGCAAACTTTCTTAAAACTTCTTACAACATCACGTGTTTTTTCTGCTCTTTTCTGATCTTTACTGCCACCCTTTGGTCAACTTCTGCTATTGTTGGTTGATTTTAACATTAGTTGTTTTGTCCATCGGACTAAAGTCCGATGGTTTTCTGTACACACGGTCGGACTTTGCTCCAACAGACTTTTGTTGGGCAAAAGTTTGTCCGTTTGCAGACCCAACTTTTGTCCGATGAAATCCAAAACCAAACAAAAAAAGTTTGTCCGATGGAGCGTACACACGGTCGGATTGTTGGTCCAACTTGCTCAAAACGAAGTTTGTTGGGCAAAAGTCCGACCGTGTATACGGGGCTTTAGCCAGCTGCTGGTCCAGGCACCTGGGAGGATCCCGACTATATGGTCAGGATATTTTCAGAACCTGGACCTCTGTGACATCAGCCGACAATGGGTTATACAGGAATAGCTTTGGCTATATTTCTCTTTTAGGAATGGCTTACATCTGTGGCAAAATCCCTGGAATATACAGGTGATACTCGAAAAATTTGAATATCGAGCAAAAGTTCATTTATTTTACTAATGCAACTTAACCACTTAACGACCGCTCACTGTATATATACGTCGGCAGAATGGCACCGACAGGCACAATCACGTAGAGTGTATGTGATTGCCTTTGTACAGTTGGGGGGTCCAATCGGACCCCCCTCCTATACAGTGAGCGGTGGCTAAGTGTCCGGGAGCGTTCCCGGATGAGGGGGCAGCCATTCGTTTCTGGCCACCCCCTCGCGATCGCTCCCGGCGAATGGAAATGCCCCCTCTGTCTGTGTCAGACAGAGGGAGCAGGAGGAAGTGATGTCATCTCTGGTGCGGCGCTCACATATACCGAGCGCCGTACAAGAGAAGATATCAGGTCAGTGCACACAACACTACACTGACACCAGGACACATAGGGACATAAATCGCCCCCCCCCAGGCCCCCCCAGACACCCCAGATCACCCCCCAGATCACCCCCCCAGCCCCCAGTCACAGTGTCACTGATTGCAGTGACCATTTATTTAGTGATCACTGCAATCAGTGACATTTGTGACTGTAAAAGTGTCACCAAAGTTTAGTCTTAGGTCCAGTGTAGCCCCCTAACCCCCCCTAATAAAGGTTTAACCCCCTGATCACCCCCCAGATAACCCTTTCACCGCCTATCACCACTGTCGCTTAGCGATCATTTTTCTGATCGCAGTCTTAGTGTCTGTGATGCAGATCGGTAACCGGTAATTTTTTTTAGGTTCGCCGCAGGTTTTTATAGCGTCAGGTACCCCAATATATTATCTAATAAAGGTTTAACCCCCTTGATCGCCCCCCAGGTAACCCTTTCACCCCCTATCACCACTGTCGCCAAGCAATTGTTTTTCTAAACGCTGTCTTAGTGTCGGTGATGCAGATCGTAGCCAGTAATTTTTTTTAGGTTCGCCGCAGGTTTTTATAGCATCAGGTACCCCAATATATTATCTAATAAAGGTTTAACCCCCTTGATCGCCCCCCAGGTAACCCTTTCACCCTCTATCACCACTGTCACTAAGCGATCGTTTTTCTAAACGCTCTCTTAGTGTCTGTGATGCAGATCGGTAGCCGGTAATTTTTTTTAGGTTCGCCGCAGGTTTTTATAGCGTCAGGTACCCCAATATATTATCTAATAAAGGTTTAACCCCCTTGATCGCCCCCCAGGTAACCCTTTCACCCCCTATCACCACTGTCGCTAAGCAATTGTTTTTCTAAATGCTGTCTTAGTGTCGGTGATGCAGATCGTAGCCAGTAATTTTTTTTAGGTTCGCCGCATGTTTTTATAGCGTCAGGTACCCCAATATATTATCTAATAAAGGTTTAACCCCCTTGATCGCCCCCCCAGGTAACCCTTTCACCCCCATCACCACTGTCGCTAAGCAATCGTTTTTCTAAACGCTGTCTTAGTGTCGGTGATGCAGATCGGTAGCTGGTAATTTTTTTTAGGTTCGCCGCAGGTTTTTATAGCGTCAGGTACCCCCATATATTATCTAATAAAGGTTTTAACCCCCTGATTGCCCCTAGTTAACCCTTTCACCAGTGATCACCATATAAGTGTTACGGGTGACGCTGGTTAGTTAGTTTGCTTTTTATAGTGTCAGGGCACCCGCCGTATATAACCCAATAAAGGTTTAATCCCCTGATCGCCCGGCGGGTGATATCAATTAGGTTTTAGCGTCAGAGAGGGTCTGCGTCACACCCCAGGCAGCGTCAGGTTAGTGCCAGTAACGCTAACACCCACGCGTGAAGCATACACCTCCCTTAGTGGTATAGTATCTGAACAGATCAATATCTGATCTGATCTATACTAGCGTCCCCAGCAGTTTAGGGTTCCCAAAAACGCAGTGTTAGCGGGATCAGCCCAGATACCTGCTGGCACCTGCGTTTTGCCCCTCCGTCCAGCCCAGGCCACCCAAGTGCAGTATCGATCGATCACTGTCACTTACAAAACAAAAACACACATAACTGCAGCGTTCGCAGAGACAGGCCTGATCCCTGCGACTCCAGTGCTGTAGGAGGTGATTTCACCACCACAGTTTTAAAAAAAACCCAAATATGCCGAAGCATTGGGGCAGCAGGGGCGGAGGAGCGATTTTGCTCCTAATGGCGCGTACATACGGTCGAAATTCCGACGGAGGCTTGCCCGTGGAAAAGTCCGACCATGTGTGTGCGGCATAACTTTTTTGCGGGAGGATGCCCCCATGCTTCGGCATATATAAATGGTGCGTGTATGCCCATCATTGGAAGTGGGTGGATGAAGGGCGGTATTCTAATGGTGGGCATACCCACCGATCAATCTCTTTTTTCGTTCAGCCAACTGGCTGCATGAAATAAAAAGATTACAATACATGTCCAACAAGGACCAGCAACGTACTGGTATGTTGCTGGAATTTGAATGTTTATACCAGAATGATGCCTGCGGGTTTAGGTATCATCTTGGTATCATTCTTTTCAGCCTGCGGCCGGCTTTCATGTAAAAGCAATCCTAGTGGCTAATTAGCCTCTGGACTGCTTTTACAAGCAGTGGGAGGGAATGCCCCCCCCCGGATATAAAAAGCGCCATTGGGAAAGCATTTTATCACACCCATCTTGGTGTGGTCAGATGCTTTGAGGGCAGAGGAAAAATCTAGGGTCTAGAAGACCCCAGTTTTTTCAAAAAAAGAGTACCTGTCACTACCTATTGCTATCATAGGGGATATTTACATTCCCTGAGATAACAATAAAAATGATTAAAAAAAAAATACTTGGAAGGAACAATTTAAAAATAAAATAAAAAAGCAAAATTAATAATAAAAAAAAAATAAAAATAAAAAAAGCACCCCTGTCCTGCCCTGCTCTTGCCCAATTGCACCATGCATGTGAGGTATCACCGCAAAGGTCAGATCGAGGGCAATCATTTTAGCAGTAGACCTCCTCTGTAAATCTACTGGGGTAACCTGTAAAGGCTTTTAAAGGCTTTTAAAAATGTATGTAGTTTGTCGCCAATGCGCGTTTGTGCGAAATTTTAAAGCATGTCGTGTTTGGTATCTATGTACTCGGCCTAAGATCATCTTTTTTATTTCATCAAACATTTGGGCAATATAGTGTGTTTTAGTGCATTAAGATTAAAAAAAGTGTATTTTTTAACCCAAAAAATGCGTTTGAAAAATCGCTGCGCAAATACTGTGTAGAAAAAAAAAATGCAACACCCACCATTTTAATCTGTAGGGCCTTTGCTTTAAAAATATATATAATGTTTGGGGGTTCAACATAATTTTCTTGCAAAAAAAAAATGTTTTCATGTAAACAAAAAGTGTCAAAAAGGGCTTTGTTTTCAAGTGGTTAGAAGAGTGGATGTAAGCTTCCTAATGTTGTGTATAAAATGCCAGAACCGTTCAAAACCCCCCCAAATGACCCCATTTTGGAAAGTAGACACCCCAAGCTATATACTGAGAGGCATGTCGAGTCCATGGAATATTTTATATGTTGACACAAGTTGCGGAAAAACTACAATTTTTTTTTTTTTTTGCACAAAGTTGTCACTAAATGATATATTGCTCAAACATGCCATGGGCATATGAGGAATTACACCCCAAAATACATTCTGTTGCTTCTCCTGAGTACGGGGATACCACATGTGTGAGACTTTTTGGGAGCCTAGCCACGTACGGGACCCCAAAAACCAAGCACCGCCTTCAGGCTTTCTAAGGGTGTAAATTTTTGATTTCACTTCTCACTGCCTATCACAGTTTCGGAGGCCATGGAATGCCCAGATAGCACAAAACCCCCCCAAATGACCCCATTTTGGAAAGTAGACACCCCAAGCTATTTGCTGAGAGGTATTGTGAGTATTTTGCAGATCTCGCTTTTTGTCACAAAGTTTTGAAAATTGAAAAAAAAAATATATATATATATATTTTCTTTCTTCATTTTCAAAAACAAATGAGAGCTGTAAAATACTCGCCATTCCTCTCAGCAAATAGCTTGGGGTGTCTATATTCCAAAATGGGGTCATTTGGGGGGGTTTTGTGCGATTTTGGCATTTTATGGCCTTCGAAACTGTGATAGGTAGTGAGGAGTGAAATCAAAAATTTGTGCCTAGAAATCCTGAAGGCGGTGCTTGGTTTTCGGGGTCCCGTACGCGGCTAGGCTCCTAAAAAGTCCCACACATGTGGTATCCCCGTACTCAGGAGAAGCAGAAAAATGTATTTTGGGGTGTAATTCCACATATAACCATGGCATGTGTGAGCAATATATCATTTAGTGACAACTTTTTGTATTTTTATTTTTTTTTTGTCATTATTCAATCACTTGGGACAAAAAAAATATATTCAATGGGCTCAACAGGCCTCTCAGCAATTTCCTTGGGGTGTCTACTTTCTAAAATGGGGTCATTTGGGGGGGTTTTGTGCTATTTTGGCATTTTATGGCCTTCGAAACTGTGATAGGTAGTGAGGAGTGAAATCAAAAATTTGCGCCCTTAGAAATCCTGAAGGCGGTGCTTGGTTTCCGGGGTCCCGTACGCGGCTAGGCTCCCAAAAAGTCCCACACATGTGGTATCCCCGTACTCAGGAGAAGCAGCAAAATGTATTTTGGGGTGAAATTCCACATATAACCATGGCATGTGTGAGCAATATATCATTTAGTGACAACTTTTTGTAATTTTTTTTTTTTTTTTTTTTTAGTCATTATTCAATCACTTGGGAGAAAAAAATAAAAAAATCAATGGGCTCAACATGCCTCTCAGCAATTTCCTTGGGGTGTCTACTTTCCAAAATGGGGTCATTTGGGGGGGTTTTGTACTGCCCTGCCATTTTAGCACCTCAAGAAATGAGATAGGCAGTCATAAATTTAAAGCTGTGTAAATTTCAGAAAATGTACCCTAGTTTGTAAACTCTTTAACTTTTGCGCAAACCAATAAATATACGCTTATTGACATTTTTTTTACTAAAAACATGTGGCTGAATACATTTTGGCCTAAATGTATGACTACAATTGAGTTTATTCAATTTTTCTTATAACAAAAAGTAGAAAATATCATTTTTTTTCAAAATTTTCGGTCTTTTTCCGTTTATATCGCAAAAAATAAAAATCGCAGAGGCAATCAAATACCATTAAAAGAAAGCTCTATTTGTGGGAAGAAAAGGACGCAAATTTTGTTTGGGTACAACATTGCATGTCCCCACAATTTACAGTTAAAGCAGCGCAGTGCAAAATTCTGAATTCACCTCTGGTCCTCTAGCTACCAAATGGTCCGGGGCTTAAGTGGTTAAAAAGTGAAACTAATAAATGAGATAGATTCATTACATGCAAAGCAAGATAGTTCAAGCTGTGATTTGTCATAATTGTGATGAATATGGCTTACAGCTCATGAAAACCCCAAATCCACAATCTCAGAAAATTAGAATATTGTGAAAAGGTGCAATATGCTAGGCTCAAACTCTAATCAGCTAATTAAGCCATAACACCTGCAAAGGGTTCCGATGGTGCAGGTCAATATGGTTTTTATTAAAAAAAAAAACAACAAGAAAAAGTGATCACATACAATAAAAAACTTTTTAAAATAGGGCAGTGTGTAGAGCGGTGTAGCAAGCCCCACGCGTTTCGTACTAGGGTACTGCCCCTGTGGAAGTACCCTAGTATGAAACTCGTCGGGCTTGCTACACCGCTCTACACACTGCCCTAATTTAAAATGTTTTTTATTGTATGTGATCACTTTTTCTTGTTGTTTTTTTTTAATAAAAACCATATTGACCTGCACCATCGGAGCATTCCCTTCATTCTTTTTTCCATGGTTGGCTGATTGAACTGAGATGTTCTCTATGCTGCATTTCCATTCCGGTGAGAACCTCCAGAGTGGAGGCTGTCCTTCTGCTTTTGCCTCTGTTTGAGGACTACGGGGATCATCGTCGAGCCCAGAGTCGCCTTTCAAGTTGGGGAACCCGCTGGAGAGCCGTCATCTGAGATTCGTTTGATCCAACCTTCAAACAAGCAGAACTGCCGCCGAGACTTTTTCATGCCCGTATGATCTGCCTAACCCGCGGATCCACCTCCTCCGGTAAGAGTATTCTACCTCTCTTCACCTCCAGAAGTTATGCGATGATCCATATTTCCACACGTGTGATTTTATTCTTTCACTGATTTATGGACACTTTGTGGACTTTTTTCATTGTTTTATATTCACATATATGTTCATTTTGAGGTCCAATTTCTTTGGTCTTCCCCTTTTAGAGCTACATCCCCATTCACGTGTGTAAGGAAATGTTTGACCATTCTTCCAGAAGCGCATTTGTGAGGTCAGGCACTGATGTGGACGAGAAGGCCTGGTTCGTAAGTTTACACTCTAATTTATCCCAAATGTGTTTTCACAGGTTGAGGTCAGGACTTTGTGCAGGCCAGTCAAGTTCCTCCACCCAAAACTCGCTCAACCACGTCTTTATGGACCTTGATTTATGCACTGGTCCAAATCATTTGGTGGAGGGGGAATTATGTTGTCGGGTTGTTTTTCAGGGGTTGGGCTTGGTCCCTTAGTTCCACCAGTGAAGGGAACTCTTAAGGCATCAGCATACCAAGATATTTTGGACAATTTCATGCTCCCAACTTTGTGGGAACATGACTGCACACCAGTGCACAAAGCAAGGTATATATATAATATATATATATGTAGCGGCCTCACTCTCCCTCTCCGCTTCTATCGCCTGGTTGGCTGGTTTTGTCTAGGGGTACCTGGGAGAGGAGAGTGCAGGAACACTACGCCAAGCTCTCCCCTCGTATGTATATGAGGGTTGAGCAAAGTCACTTGAATTACCTCCGGATCTGTTCACTGCATACGAAGCCTCCGAATTGTTCCGTGGATATGTCTGCCAGTAATAGAGCCCCACACCAATTAAAAGTCCAACACTCTTTTATTTCTTGATTGCCAGGGTGAACATAATAGTTGAACTTTCAGTAACAGACAGACAGGGGTGTGGATACGAGTAGGGCCAGGCACAAATAAACTCTCCTATTCCTTTGCAAGCGAATAGGCCTGGCGCACGGTCTCTGCCACCGACCGTGAGATTGGTCGCTGCCACCGACCAGATAAACTGTTGAGGCCCCTGTCACAGGCCTAATAGCAGGTCTCTGCCACTGACCTGAGTTGACTAGTTGAACCGCTGCCACCGGTCAAAGAACATGAACCACCCTCCTCTATGAACTTGGCCCCTGTTCGGGAAAGATATCCATCCGGGCGGTCTCCAGAGGTTCACCCGGCACTGGCAATATGCTGCACCAGATCTTCGGATGAATCCCTCCTCTGGGCCCTTACGCCTCTGGATTCGGGTGCCCAACGCCCGGGGCACCCTAGGACAATCCCTCCCTTGCGGGACCCAGCGGAAGGTACTGGGCCCCAGGCCTCCGGCTGAGTACCTCACCCCAGACTGAAGGTGTCTGGGATGGAACACGAATTCCAAGTGTCCAGGCCTAAGCCGCCTGGACACCGACCGCGGACAGCAGCCCTCAGGCTGAAGGTGCCTGGGACTCGAACCTCGTGGCTAAGATGTCTGACCCCTTTATACCCTCTCCCAGCAAGCACCGCGGGTTCCCCGCCCCGCCGTACAACTGCTGCGAGAGGTCACAAAGGGTACGGCACTGCAGCGATGGTCCAAATATGGCCCAAAGTGACAGCGCCACCTGCTGGGCCACAGGGAACTAGACATCACTGATGTCTTCACCAGAATTAAACACTTTGAAAAGTATATACCCGCTACATATATATATATATATATATATATATATATATATATATATATATATATATACACACACACACACACATATATATATATATATATATATATATATATATATATATATATATATATAATAACATAATTTTTATCCCCAGACTCTAACACACAGGTTTGGATGTTGTGGATATTATTTGTACAATATTTCTTACTTAGCAGGAATGGTCAAATTCTTTAATCAAAACATTTATACCAAGTGTAAATTCCATATCTGATTCACAATCTGTCATTTTTTATTTTATTTCTAAAGGGTTAAACTATAGGGCTCATTTATAAAGCGATGATATGGCCTTACCATGGCCGTACAACTGCTTTAAAAAAGGTCTGAACATTTGCAAAGCACAGCAATGAGCTTCAAGCGGAGTTCCACCCAAAACAACAACTATATCAGATCACATTCTTAACACTATTAACAATTTCAATAGCCACATCAATTTTTTTTTTATGGTGTAAATACCGTAGTATATACAGGTGAAGTGCGACTTCCGGGATTTCACTCCCGCGGGAGTAGGCATTTCTAATGCTTTCCCCGGCGAAACAATGTAATGTGGGAGCTCGCCGCAATGTAATGTGGGAGCTCGCCGCAATGTCTCCTGGGAGCACAGTGTCATGCTTCCCAAGAGACAATGCGGAACGCGGTCCTGCGAAATCTCTCGAGATTTCACAGCTGAAGTGACGCATGACACCGGTCACTTGGCGAGGGCGTATCTAATTCTAATTCTACTGTTGTGAATGCCATCACAACGGGGCGTGAACTTTCAATGATGCCGCCCATTGTGATGGCAAACAGAAATTTTCAGGCGCTACTCGCCGTAAACACTGCGCATGCGTGAGAAAGAGCGGTGAATGCTGGGAGATGAGCATTTACCGCTACCCAGAAATCAGTGCTTGTGGACTTCACAATGCCCACAAGCAAAATGGAAAATCCCTATATCACTTTTTTAAAGTTCTTCTTTTGAAATAAAAATGACAGACGATAATTGAAGACACCAAACCACTGAGTTTTACTTTGTTAGGTAAAAACACATTGAATGCTCAAAAAAAAAAAAACGATTGGCCACGGAACTTCCGCTTTAATGCTCCATCCACTTTGGGACTTTTAAGCTAATGGGGCACCTAGAAAATGAATGGAGCATCTGTAAAGAAGGGAAACGTAACAGAGTCTCTTTAAATGACAGCTAAGGGCCCACATAAAGGAGGCTATTTACTAAAGCTGAAGAGTGCAAAATCTGTTGCAGCTTTGCATAGAAACCAATCAGCTTCCAGGTTTTATTGCCAAAGCTTAATTGAACAAGCTGAATTTAGAAGCCGATTGGCTACCATGCACAGCTACACCAGATTCTGAGTGCACCACTTTTAGTAAATCTCCCCCAAAGTCTCCATTGTTGCAACCTCCAGCCTGGCGTTGCTATGTTGAAAACACCTAGTGCTTCCAGGAATGTTAGAGTATGTAACCCCCTCCATGATAGAATGCTTGTGCCTAAGTGGCCCACCCGTCCCGAACATGGTCACATGATGGAGGAGATTTTATCATCAACTGTGTATAGCACACAAAAGGAGTTTCAAAGCCCACACACAACTTACTTAACAGCAGTGTGACTGAACTGAAATGCCAGAAGTGATTTTATTCAATGCAATGTATTTTCATACATTTTCCATGCAAAAAAATAGTTTGAATCCTCTCCTATATATTAATCCCACAATGTCCTGCTCTTTCTTTAAATATAACCTTACTGTTTAGGAGACAGTGAATATTCTGTAATTTTGGTGGAAAGGGATAGTGAAGGTTTTGCTCAATGAAATAACACCCTTGCTGTGGTTTTGAAATCCAAATGAGAAAAATGACTGTTGAAATTTGATTGATTGGCGCCTTTTCCCTATAGTCCCCTGTAAAAGATCTGCCATATTTGTTCTGAGTAGAATGGCCTTTTATTGAAAGTTAGGTTCTTTTCTAAAGCAGAAAGCAGGTGACAAAGCTATAAATTGTATCCAGTGATAATACTAGTTTTTAGTAAGTGAATAGTAGAAGTTGCAAAATATTCTTGTACAGTGGAACCTTGGATTACGAGCATAATCCATTCCAGGAGAATGCTTGTAATCCAAAGCACTCGCCTATCAAAGCGAGTTTCCCCATAGAAGTCAATGGAAATGAAGATAATTTGTTCCGCATTGACTTCTATGGCATGCAATACCGCATGTGGCCAGAGGTTGGGGGCGCTGGAAATACTCGGAAAGGCTCGGGAACAGCTCGGCTGAACTTGGAAAACCTCGGAAAGGATTGGGAACTGAGTATTTCCGAGTTTTTCCGAACGGCTCCGATCGGCTCTGCTCGGCTCTGGCGCCCCCGCACCTCTGGCCAAATGCGGTATTGCACACCCCATTAGCTTGAATTCTGCTCGTTTTGCGAGACAACACTCGCAAACCGAGTCAGATTTATTTTTTAAAAGTTGCTCGTTATTCAAAATGCTCGTTAACCGCGTTACTCGTAAACCAAGGTTCCACTGTATAGTATTATGAACTCTCACACGTTTTAAAAAGAATACGATTCTCATAAATAATGATTCCAACATTATCTGTACCTTAAAATGCTGAAGGCCTTTACTACTAATTTGCAAATGGAAGTAAAAAAAAGGGGTAATTGGCCAAACATGCAAATGAATGTCCTATATAATAGGGGTATTACTACCTCTATTATACATGAGAGCTTCCCGCTGTCAATAGTTGTTAAAGACTGGTTGACACAGGCATTGATGAGTCCCTAATAACCAATGACATCCTTGGTCATTTAAACAAAGGAGCCAGAAATAGCCTAAAAAAAATCAGCATGGGGTTACCCCCACTACCTCATACCAGGCCTTGCAATAATTTTAAGGGGGGCTCCATGCAAAAACAAAAGCAGGCGTTAGGTTCTTTCCAAATTCTTTGTTAGAGGTGAGGTCCCCCCAAATATCCACAGCATACCCTTATCCGTGTATGCAGCATGGCAGGCCAGGGAAGGGGGGAGGCAATGGTGCACCCCTCCTGAACCATAACAGGCCTTAAATTGGAGGGGAGCCTTGGCAAAGCACCTTGTTCACATGTTGAAGGGAAGGAACAAGGGTCTCCTCCTCACAATCCCGATCAAGTGATTGTGGGGCATTGTCGGTGGGGGTTATCATAGTTACATAGTAGGTGAGGTTGAAAAAAGACACAAGTCCATCCAGTTCATCCTATGTGTGTGATTATATGTCAGTATTACATTGTATATCCCTGCATGTTGTGGTCGTTCAGGTGCTTATCTAATATTTTCTTGAAATCATTGATGCCCCTTGCCTGTGGAAGAGAATTCCACATCTTTGCCGCTCTTACAGTAAAGAACCTTCTACGTAGTTTAAGGTAAACCTCTTTTCTTCTAATTTTAATAAGTGGCCACGTGTCTTGTTAAACTCCCTTCCGCGAAAAAGTTTTATCCCTATTGTGGGGTCAGCAGTATGGTATTTGTAAATTGAAATCATATCCCCCCTCAAGCGTCTCTTCTCCAGAGAGAAGAAGTCCAGTGCTCACAACCTTTCCTCATAACTAATATCCTCCAGACCCTTTATTAGCTTTGTTGCCCTTCCTTATACTCTCTCCATTTCCAATACACCCTTCCTGAGGAATCTGGAAGCCCCTTTGAACAATAAGGGAGCACCTTGCTACCACCCCCTATATGAATGAGTAAGGGGAACATGCCCGTACTCTTTAACAAAAAGGAAAAAGAAACAGCAGGGGTTTGGGGAAGAGGTCCTTGTCCTCATCAACATAGGGATAATAAGCTTTGTCAAAGGGTGTCCAACCCTGGCAAAGTACCCCCCAGTGTTGGGGGCATGTAGCCTGGTATGTATGGTATATTACTGAAACTGAAGTTGCACTGGGTTGAGAAAGAAAGTTTTGCTCTATGAAGGGCTAGAAGAAAGCACACCTGCTCCTTTGTTCTTGACATCAGAATTCTGGCACTGGGAGTTTTTTGTGCAGGGCAATTGGCACCATGCTAAAATCTTGACGCTCCCCTAATAATTATGTAAAAAATTGTGCTACACCAAAGCTTTATCTTACATTTAACCCTCCTCAACCTGAATATTTAACCATCCAACTCCATCTTTATGTAGCGCACAGATCCCTGTCCTGCTTACCTCCACTTGCAGGATAGGACACACCATGCCACATGCCCAGTTTCCTCCATTTTGCAGAGGGTGAGCGGTGTTAACAGTTTTTGGGTCCTGCAGCGAGTTACCTCCCCTCCACGGGTTCTCGTCCCTAGAGTGTAGGGGAAAGTCTATTTTCTCTAATAAAGAAGGCCAATGTCTAGACAGTGTTAAACTCCAACAGACGAGTTTATTTTCTCTTTGCTAGTAACTTATGAGGAAAGTTGAAGATAGAGATAGAGTTGGATAGGGAGGCAGGTTCAGGCACGCGGCACTTATTTACCCTCGTCACCACTCAAGCCTGAGTGGGTTTTGCTCACCCGGATAGTTCCCTCTCACGGTCCTAGCAGCCGAAGTGAAGCACGAACAATTACTTTAGCTTGATTTCTCCTAGGAACGTGTTAGGAAGATCCTCTGCCACAGAACCTTTAAGCTACTAAGTCCCGAACTTTCCAGCACTTGTAACTAGAGAGTGAAGAGACCATAGGTGCCAATGGGGCACGTTACAAGGGCTTAAGGTATATCACAGAATCCTTCCCTCTGACAGGTAACCAGGCTTCTCCCGAGACGGTGACATCCTTCACCGCTCCCCTTAGAAAGGTCCTCCCCCGGTTGCCTCTCCTTCAGAGTGGGTCACCCTCCCACGGGCACCCTGGGATTCGGTTTCTTGGTTGTAGGCCTCAGTTAAAGGTACTGGGCCTACCTGGAACGATGGGGCCTCGGCTAAAGGTGCCCGGGACCCAGCACATTCACACGCACCCCTGGCCATGAGGGCCACTGAAGGTGGGGTACGTGCTGAGGACGAAGAACAAGACCCAATGGCGTCTGCCCCTTAAGTACCCTCTCCCGGCATGCACAGCAGTAGACCACGCCCACTGTACAACTGCCGAGAGAGGACACCCAATCACACCACAATGCCACCCGTCGTTCGACCCGAGACCTGGGCAACAATGCCATCTACAGGTCAAAGGGGAACTATACACCCAGGCAACACCACAGCAGAGCAGAGTCCAATTTAGGGAATTTCAACAGCCTGAGCCAACTATAGCTCAGGCTACCCCCTAAATTTCAAATATAGCGGCCCCAAATATGGGGATCCCGCTACATTTAAAAATACAAAAAATAATAAAATAGGCTAACTTGATAAACCTAAAGTGGTTGCAAAGGCTGAAGGTTAAATGCATGAAGGTAAAATACCTTCTGTGTGCTGCTCTCCACACAGCCCCCCTAATACTCACCTGAGCTTCCTCCCCATCAGCGATGTGCACAAGAGCCTTGGCCATCATGAGACTCCCTCTCCTCATTGGCTAAGACAGCAGCAGGAGCCATTGGCTCCCACTGCTGTCAATCACAGCCAGTGAGCCAATAAGGAGAGAGTGGGGGGGGCACGGAGACACAGCTCTGTGTGTTTTATGGATGCATAGAGCAGGGCTCGGGAGCGAGCATGCGCCAGTGCCCCCATGCCACTCTTCTTCTAAGCTGAGTGACACCCAGTGTCCTACAACCCACTTACTGTGAGTCCAGGTCATCAGAGACATGTCCTCTGGGACCCTGTCATCATGCTAGCCTGGTCTCATTTCATTACTGGACAGAGTGTCTCTCAAACATCATTATGTAAGTGCCACAGTGGCCAGGAGTAAGGGGCACCCACCACCACTGCTGGAGAGGTGAAAGGACCTGTGACATCACTGAATCGGCCAGAAGAGTGTAGGAAAAAAGGTATGTATAAAGGGATTTTTAACAAAAAAAATTGAATGGGAGCTTGTTTTTAAAAACCGTAGTTCAGCTTTGACTCTTTATAACACACACTAAAGCCGTGTACACACGATAGGTTTTTCCGATGAAAACAGTCCGATGGATTTTTTTCATCGGACAAACCGATCGTGTATGGGCCCCATCGGTCTTTTTTCCATCGGTGTCAAAAAATAGAACATGTTTTAAATTTTTCCGATTGATAAAAAAACGATAGCAAATTCAGATCGTCTATGGGCAAGTCCATCAGTTAAAAAACCCACGCATGCTCAGACTGAATTATGAGAAGGGAGTGCTTGTTCTGGTAAAACTAGCGTTCCTAATGGAGAGAGCACATTCGTCATTCTGCAAATTATTGCCTCGTTTAATGCACCGCATTTTTTTCTTCTTTATAATGGTCTTTAAAATGTTTTTTTGCTGCAGATCTTTATCCCGAGTTCTGACAAACATATTTCTTTATAGTTTCTTGTCATCTCTAGAATAATTTTATATATTTTTAAAGCCAGATCTCCCTAATTTTAATTGTTATTTAGAATCAAGATATACCATTTTTTTTTTTTTTTAGATTTTGCTTCTTGTCGGCACATTTTTTTTGGTGTCAAGTTCTCACAACAACATATTTTTATTTATTTTTTACCCTCAAGGAGGTTGGTGTCCCTTGTTAATTACACATTGTATTTATGACATCTTATTGCTACTCCCAATAAAAAAACATAGGCAAGTATTTTTCATAAATCAAAAATCCATTTATTATGGCAAAAAATAAATAAACAGGAAGGGCAACAATTGTTAAATTAGTGGAATTTATGAAGACTTTGGACCCCAAAGGCAGACCTTACTATGATGAACAATAAAATAAACAACATGAGGAAATCAGGATCAGCAGCCGAAGACATACATCATCCCAAGCTGTGGTACTCCTACAAACTGCAACTTCCGGAAGAGCAGCTTGAAGCCAGGGAATCACCTTCTGCTCTTCTTGGTAGCCTTCCTTGCACTGCTCCCTGCAGTGTTCCCTCCACGCTTCCCTCCAGCGTTTGTTCCACGGCCTCGTCCACGCACCCTTCCAGGCTGTGGCTCTGTCGGTGGTAATGTGGCAGGAGGAGGAGGAGAAGAATGGGGCAGATGGCAGAGATGAGTGGCCTCTGTCAACTGCCCCATCCCCACCATGTGAATGGCTGTATAGAGCAGGTGCTCACAGAGGGCACGTTGTCTCTCCTCCAGTTTCATAAGTTTTTCTGAAAGATAAGTACTAAAGCCCTCAACAGGGTTGAGGGGGGCCCTCATTATGGCAGCAGCGTGCCTTATCATCTTAAGTGACTCCTCCTCCACCTGTGTCATCTGCCGATTTTTTGTGGGTCTGACGTGGAGGGGAGCCACTGGGGACTGTGTGCTGCCACTAGGCCTGGGGACCTGTTGAGTGCCACTTGGTCCGGCCTCCTCCTGGCTGCAACTCACCCCTGCCTCCTCCTGCCTGCCACATTCCGGAGCCTCTTCCTCCTGGCTGAGCTCATCCTGTGTAGAAAAAAGGGACATAGTTTAATTTTTTGTTGAATCAATCACACACAATTTTCATCTCATGCTGGACTTTGCCTTGCATAACAATTTTTTCCAATTCCTGAGTACCTTCTACCATCAGGTTAGGGGCACCTCAATGGGGGCAGCGTGGGCACCTGCCTACGCCTGCCTGCACCTCGGATTTTGGGAACAGCAGGATGTGTACACTTCATTGATGTATCGCCGCCACGCATTGACCTGGTGGCGCTACATCGATGACGTGTCTGGCTCATGCAATTTATGCATAGTTCTTTCTACAAGATAAAACACAAGACAAAAACAGTAGGTCAGCTTCAATTGTCCTAATCTTAGCCCAATATAGGCCTTTACAATCATGAACCAGTATAGGCCACTGATGCCTCAAGTTAATTTCTTACCTTAGTAGGATTCGTTCGGCACTTCCGGTCGTCCGTACTCCGCGCAACCAAAACCTTGTTTACCCTTTATATACCCTGCGCATGCGTGAAACTCCGGCCACGTCGCCCGCCCATGACGGTCTTTTTCTGAATTTCCCCGCCCCTTCTCGTTCGACGCACAGTGGGAGACGACGACATGGCGGTGACACAGGTGCGTGCTTTATTAATAAGTACCGACGAGGAAAGCCCGGAGGCGGGAACGTCCCGATCCAGGAATAAAAGATTCAAGGCGACTAATATGTCATTTGCTGAGATGGCGGAGATGGTGGACATCCTGCGGAGGAAGGATTACGATGGGAAGCATGGGCCATACGACACCCCTAATCTCAGGAAGTCTAAAATAATGAACAAAGTGGCGAGGAGTCTCTATAATAAATTTGGGGTCAGGAAATCCAAGGAGCAGCTCCGTAAAAGGTGGTCTCACCTGAAGCTGAGGGAGCCGGAGCAGTATAGGAAGCTTAAAAAAATCCTGGAAAAAAGTAAGCTTTTATTTTTACTGTCTTTAATCAAATTGGAATATGTACAGTATTCTTGCATGTTTTGCTCCATGTGCTTGGATTGACTGGTTTCATATTGTAGAATGGCAACTTTCATGTGAAGTTGAGTGGACTCATTTTTGGTAATGTTTCCTAGTAAACAGTGATCGTGTAAAAAAAAAACATGTTTTGCACAGTTACACGTGTGGTTATGCCTATTTGGCGTTAAACAACATTTATATATACATTGTTGTCTAGATGATGTGTTGTAAGTAAGTAGAATGTTAAATGGTAAACTAGATTCTGTGTAAAGGAGAGGACACTCAAGCAGCTGGTTACACATCTTGACTCAGGAGCAATATAGTGTGGGCCACCAGAAAAACCTTTTTAGTGTGACACACACAGGTGCTCCAGTGGATACCTTGGGGTGTCTCCTTTTTATTTTTGAGGACCAAGATTGAAAGTATTCTTGCTTTGTTGAATTTCCAAAAACTCATATGTTCATATTGGAACTCTGGCAAAACCAACAATTTGACCCCACTTCCAGGCAAAGTTTGAAAATTATGCCATCAAATCTCTGTGTGCTAAAGGATACCTTTTGATTGTTTCATTCTCACAGGGGAGAGGAGACTGGGAGGACACCAATGTGAGGAGCCTAAGAAGCACAGACCACATAAAGAACCCCAAGATCCAAAAGAACCCCAAGATCAGCATGTGGAGGAAGCAGAGGTGGAGGAAGAAGAGGTGGAGGAAGGAGAGGTGGAGGAAGGAGAGGTGGAGCTTATCACCACAACAGGTCAGTGTCTGTCACCACAGCTTCTGGTAAAAAGAGATGTAGGCCTGCATATTTCTAATACCTTTTTATTTTTAGGGGATGAACATGGTGGTGTGTCAGAAACTCCTACTACTCCATTCTTAAGTGCTAGTGCCCAAATCGTCATTCAAGAAATAATGGAATGTAGTAGCGAAATGGACATTATGAGGAAAAGGATGAATGTGATTGAGCAAAAATATAAAAACATCATTGATATTATGGGGCGAATAGTCTGAACCACACCCCCCCCTTGTTTTTTATTTTTCTTATGTAAGCAAAAATTGGCATTTGTTTTAACACAAGCCCAAATTTCAAGATGCACACAGTGTGTCAACATGTGCTATCTGCCGTCACAGGATATCTATGTCCCTGTTTTGGGGGTGCAACCTTTTCCTCGCTACTCAAGTAGGTGAGAGGAAGGGTTTGCACCCCCAAAACACGTCCATTGATCCCCCATGATAGCAGAAAGCACATGTTGACTTTCGCCATGGGATCAGGATGAAAATACCCATTTTGCACCACAAAAAATGTGTGCATCTTCTAATTTTGGATGGTTCAGGGGTGAAATAACCCCATCTCATGTTTATCTTTTTAAGGTTGAACTTTGTAAGTTCCTTTTTTTTTTATGTTTTGTTTTTTAACCCATGCATGTTTCTGCAAACGCCAAAAAATAAATAATCATTCTCCAAAATTTGGAGGCCAAAATGTCAAGATTGTATTTTGAATAAAAAATTACCGCACATGTTGTGCACAGAGTAAAAAATATTTTGGACACCCAACAATGTGTGGCTTGTTCTTTCTATGCTCAATAGCAGTTATATAAAATGGGAAAGGTCAGGTTTTTAAGTGTGACAATTGTGGCTATTTACTAAAGACAAATACACTTGGCACTACTACAAAGTGTACTATGATAACCTGGGAGACACATAATAATAAAAAAGAAATAATGACAAAACAAGGTTTTCCCAAAAATATATATATATATATTTTTTTAAAAGGTATCAAATATGATCTGGCATTGCGATGGCCCCCCTACCTGTGAAGTACTCAACGTATTTATAACGTACTTCACGGGCGCTTTGGGGGGCCAAGCCAGTACGGCCAGTGTCCAGGCTGGTAAGATTGTGCATGTCAGATACACCGGCCTCTGGCCCAACAGTAGATAGATATGAAGGAGAGTGTTGTCTCATAAAATTATGCAATATGCAGCAAGTTAAAATCAGGTAGTTCAATTTGTATTCCGCCATGTGTATGGCTGTCAGAAACCCTCCGGGCTCTGGCCAGCCGGTAATTAAAAACTCTCCTCTCCGGGGTGGGGGTCCTCTGGGGGAACGGCCGCATCAGGTGTGGTCCCAGTCTAAAAGCTTCATCAGCTATAAACACAAAAGGAAGTCCATCCACGTTGTTTGCATCTGGAGGCAGTGCCAGGCCCCCAGACTGCAGACGGGGAGCGAACTCCGACTGCGCGAACACTCCGCCAATCGGACATCTGGCCGTTCTTCCCCACGTCCAAATACAGGAACTTATAGCGTGCCGACACCACCGCCATTAACACTATACTATTAAAACCTTTATAGTTATAATAGTAAGACCCCGAACGTGGTGGTGGCACTATGTGGACGTGCTTCCCATCAATTGCCCCTCCGAAGTTGGGGAAGTCCCACCGCTGGGCAAATTGGGAGGCCACAGTCTGCCATTCCTGTGGCGATGAAGGGAACTGTGGAGTCAAACAAAAAGAAGAAACTAGTACTTTTGCACATTACATTGCAAGCAGATTGCACAAATACATTCTTGGCCAACGTCAGTATAACATTTATTAGAAGGAGTATTTAAACACAAAAATAGAAGGCCCACTTATCAGATGACTCACCCCCGCTGATGGGCCATTGGAACAAATTATAAGGGGGGGGGTGGTGTTTAAGCAGATTTAGTGCCCCGCAACAGAAGGCTCTACCACTTTGCTGACCTTGAATGTGCAATAAATCTTTAGGACACATTTTAGGGGGGTGGGGGTATCAAAACTACAATGGCGCTGACAAAAACATCATTAAAGAACAGACTAGGCTAGGTGTATATGGGCCCAGGATAGCATGCAGGAGAGGTTAGTGAAGGGAAATAGGCATGTAGGCAAAAAAATAAAAAAAGGTAAAAGTAAAAACATGCATGGGGAGAAAGGGGACATTCCCAGAATATTACAATCATGGCAATTTGGGAAGGATGAAAGAAATGGAATACTTTAGCAAACAATCAAAACATAGAATGTGCTGTTAAAGTATAAAAATTACCTTAATATTGTCCTTCTGCATGACTTGTATGATGGCAGAACACGTTTCAGGGATAATGATCCCAAGAGCCTGGGGGGAGATGCATGTTGAGAACTTGAGGTCCTGCAAGCTTCTCCCAGTCGCCAGGTATCTCAACGTGGCATTAAGCCTCTGCTCGGCAGTGATGGCCTGGCGCATCTCAGTGTCCTGCCTCGTGATATAGGGGGACAGCAAATCCAACAGACGGTGAAAAACGGGGTATGTCATCCGGAGATAATTCCTGAAATCATCAGGATTATTCTCCTGGATTTCCCGCAGCAGAGGCATATGAGAGAATTGGTCCCGCTGGAGCAACCAATTCTTGGTCCATGAACTCCTCCTCACCCTGTTCATGGACTGAACTCGAGTTACAGTGTTAACCACAACACCAAGTCCATAGCCAGCACGAGCTCTACATCGATAACGTACTTCAAACATGGTTTTAAACCGGTCGGCTGGTCAGAACGAACTCAAATAGAACGCACTGAGGAACAGCAAGGCCTGAGAAGAACGACCTGCAAAACAGTAACGAACGGCCAAGAAGGCACTGCAAAACAGTAACCGACCTGACTGCACGCACTGAATGACAAATACGAACCCACAAGCACAAACCAAACACCAGAAAAAGATCTGAAAAGCACGGAGACTGAAAAGCGCGAATCGGCTCTCACCAAACTTTTACTAACACGCGGTAACACGAAATCAGCAAAAGCAGTCCAAAGGGTGGCGCTATTAGATTTGAACTTCCCCTTTATAGTGCCGTTGTACGTGTTGTATGTCACGTCGTTTTGGTGTGGTCGGTTTTTTGACTGATGGTGTGTGGGCAAGACAGTTTCATCGGATTTCCGATGGAAAAATCCATCGGATTAGAATCCATAGGATATCCGATCGTGTGTACAGGGCTTTAAAGTCCACACTGAAAGTGGATGTTCAACTATCTATACTATCAATGCCCACACCCCCACTACATTAAGCCCCCCAATACACCCCCCCCGCCCCCCAGACATTCCTCTTGGACTGAAACACGCTTACAGTATGCAATGATGTATGAATGCAGCTCAGTCCTGGAGTACTTTGTGTTCAGCCTGTGTGGTGAAGCACCCTCATTTTTTATAATATGTAGGGACCTAATCATTGAAAAAATTATGAAATAATTGGAGTTTCGCTTCCATTCCACCCACTACTGCACACTTAACCCATAGCCTAACCCATAACACTTACATTCCTAATCCTAATCCTAACACAAAAATGTATCTCTAAAGTGAACCCTGGCCTTCTCCCCAACACTTACAGTAACATCAAAAGTGTTCTCTTAAAGCGGAGCTCCACCCAATTTTAAAAGTTTTGATTTATCAAATAGCATACATGTATTCATTAAGAAACTTTTTTTTTTTTTCCGAGTGTACCTGTGTATTTATGCTGTTCATCTCTGTTTCCTGTATATGATACTGCAGCTATGGGCGGGTATTTTGCGGGTATTTCATAATTTCCTGTGCGCCGCAGTGACTCCTGGGAGCTCGTGTCATTGTTCCCAGGAGTCATTGTGGCAGTGACGCGATTACTACAGTCAGAGAATACCGTTACAACTGAGCATGCGCGGGAACGAGAAAGGAATGCTGGTACAGTAGCTCAGCATCACTGGAAGCAGGAAGTAAATGCTTGTGGGCTTCAAATGCCCACAAGCAAGATGAAAACGGCCGTTCACATTTTATCTAACTTCTTTGCAATGAAACCGGACAGCGGGCAAGCTAATTCTCAAAAACAGAGAGTGTGGCATTGTCAATGTGTGATTGTGTAACTGTTTCTAAAAAAAAAAAAACACAACCGTCAGTGGACCTCCGCTTTAACAATTAACTCCTCCACCTCAACTTTAGCCACTAAGACCCATTCGGCTAAATACCTGCCCTGTCTTGTGCTGGTAACTTCTCCAGCAACAAAATGCTGAAAGCATGTGTAGCGGGCATGTACTTTCAGAGTGTTTAATTCTGGTGAGGACATCAGTGATGCATAGTTCCCTGCGGCCCAGCAGGTGGCTCTGTCACTTTGGGCCGGGGTTGAACCATCGCTGCAGTGCCGCACCCTTTGTGACCTCTCGCAGCAGTTGTACGGCGGGGCGGGGAACCCGCTGTGCTTGCTGGGAGAGGGTATAAAGGGGGCGGACATCTTCGCCACGAGGTTCGAGTCCCAGGCACCTTCAGCCTGAGGGCTGCTGTTCGCGGTCGGTGTCCAGGCGGCCTAGGCCTGGACACTTGGAGTTCGTGTTCCATCCCAGACACCTTCAGTCTGGGGTGAGGTACTCGGCCAGAGGCCTGGGGCCCAGTACCTTCCGCTGGGTCCCGCCAGGGAGGGACTGTCCTAGGGTGCCCCGGGTGTTGGGCACCCGAATCCAGAGTCGTAAGGGACCAGAGGAGGGATTCATCCGAAGACCTGGTGCAGCATATTGCCAGTGACGGGTGAACCTCTGGAGACCGCCCGGAGGGAGGTCTTTCCCGAACAGGGGCCAAGTCCATAGAGGAAGGTGGTTCATGTTCAATGACCGGTGGCAGCGGTCCAACTAGTCAACTCAGGTCAGTGGCAGAGACCTGCTATTAGGCCTGTGGCAGGGGCCTCAACGGTTCACTCAGTCAGTGGCAGCGACCAATCTCACGGTCGGTGGCAGAGACTGAGTGTCAGTCCTATTCGCTTGCAAAGGAATAGGAGAATTCATTTGTGCCTGGGCCTATTCGTATCCACACCCCTGTCTGTCTTTTACTGAAAGTTCAACTGTTATGTTCACCCTGCAATGGAGAAATAAAAGAGTGTTGGACTTTTAATTGGTGTGGGGCTCTGTTACTGGCAGACACATCTCCACGGAACAAGCGGAAGCTTCGTATGCAGTGAGCAGACCCGGAGGTAATTTAAGTGACTTTGCTCAACCCTCATACACATACGAGGTGAGAGCTTGGCGTAGTGTACCTGCACTCTCCTCTCCCAGGTACCCCTAGACCACACCAGCCAACCAGGCAATAGAAGCGCAGAGGGAGAGTGAGGCCCCGCTACACGTGGGGGCTCGGGTCCGGGATGTGTTCGTGCTACAATGGAGCTGGAGTTGTTGGAATTTTAATGTGTCTGCCCGGAAGAGTTCCGAGTAGGTCGGCCATATTGGCCACTGCGTCACAAGGCACACCCTCCCTGCTCAGTTCGTGGGCGTTACCCAGAGAAGGAGAAAGCCCGCGAACTGAGGCGCAAGAGGGGAGGAGTCCAATCGTGTGAAGGACTACACGTGGGGACTTTGGCGCCAACAAAGCAGTGCGCAATGGATCAGCAGAGAGTCGCCATGTTCAGTAACGCATCGTGGATTCCACTTCATCCTACTACTACTACTACTACTACTACTGCTGCTCCGATAACGGATACAGGGATTCGGCTAAAGCCCCGGGGACGATTCGCCCTGTACTCATGCATGGACGTTGAGGCCCTGGGTTTGATTTGTCCCGGCTGTTCGGGACTGGTGTGTCAGCTGAAGCCGTTCGGGCGCTGCGAGGCCTGCGGAGAATTCTTATTTGAGGTGGAACCAGCTATCGAGAAACCCAGAACCATCCACTCCAACCGCGCAACAGGCAACACCACTCAAGAAGGAGGAATCGCTGCTTTGACAGCCATCCCTGTGCGCACTGCAGCGACCGCAGTGGAGGTCGCAATCACAGAGATACGGGAGAAATCCGAGGATGCTGACTCGGTCACCACTGTTTCCCAGCGTCCACCGCCAAAGAGGAAGACCGGCTTGGTTGCCCCGTCCAGCGGTCGCGGTGGATCACCCTGCTCGCCTACGCCCGCCCCGGATGGATCCGGTCGGAAGAGTCCCGGACATCCCTTCTCAACTTTGGGCCGAGGTAAGCCGGGCGGAGGGACTTGGTGTTGGGGCGGAGGTGTCGGGGATTCACGGCCCTGTGTGCCCGCGGGGGTAGCAATTCAGCCTCCACTACAGACTACCAGCCCGCGGAGGAGTGTGACACCTCCGACCTAGAGTCGCTCTCCGATCCGGGAGACAACGTCATCATAGATGAACTTTTTGCTAAGAAGGGCTGGGACAAGATGCCTCTCTCCTCGTCCCGCAGAGTCAGGGATCCACCCATGTCTACAGGGGATAGTACACCCCGGGTGGAGGCACCAGCGCCTGAGGAGGGATGCCATCCCCAGTCTGCCCTTCTACCTCCAGTGCCACCTGCATCTAGCACCGGGGAAAAGAGACTGTTGCTGCGGGCGCCTATGCCCAGAATGGAGGTGATCAAGGCACCTCGTCACCCGGACGCCATTGTCCTACAGGGTGAGGGAGACCGGGCCACTATGCCTCCGCTGGTGAGACTACAGCGCCTCTCCTGCCAAAAAGTTGCTAACGAGTACGGGTGGGGGTACCCGTACTTACCCAAGGAACTTTTGTATGAAGTGGAAGTCAGTCGGGAATGCTGGTACAACGATTTTGTGTGGACGCACCTTCAGGTCCCACACGCCTGCAGGTACCTCGCGTGTTCCCCCAAAGCCTCTCAACGGTTTAAGGACTGCAAAGCAGAATGGATGTTGGGTCGGCACATCCACGCAGACAAGGTGTTGATTCGACGTAAAGAAGGAGTGGATGTCGAATACCATGTAGAGACAATGGACCAGCACTTAAAACCCCTTGTCCTGCAGCACCCAAAATTCTATTTGTAGGAGAAAAAAAAAGACTCCGCTCTTGCTTTACCTTACTGCTGTTGAATTTTCCGAGGTTGGTTTCCCGTAAACCCAGTGACTGTACCCGAGTTTAATGGGTGTTTGTGCTCTTTGGAGGAATTGAAGGACTGTTGCCATTGTTTGTTCTTTATTCTTCCATCCCACAAAGTGATCATGGACTTTGGGGTAGTTAGAGCTACAGAAGAAGATAGGAAAAAGAAATCTTCAACAAGTGCAGTTACCGCGGCACTGTCACCAGGTGGCAGTGTTGCGCACCGATATTCACTGTTCACTCACACACTTATAGAAGGAAAGGATTTCTCTGCGGAGAAGTTTTTTAGTTCTCACACGAACATATGTGTCAGGGATTTGAGTGTTTAACATTTATTTTCCCCTCTGCAGGAGAGCATCCCATCAAGACCACTGAGAATGGGGTTGGTCTTAGCCAGGATGGGTGGGGAAAAATGTTAATGTGAACATGTGATGCAAAATGTTGTTGTTATGTGTTGTTTGTTTCCCTTCCCTTCCCTTTCATGTCAGGTTCAGGCACAACTGTTTTAGTTAGTTTAAAAAAAAAAAAAAAACTTTTATATTTTTGGAATTTTTAGTCGGTTTCTGGATCGGGCTATGTCGGCCTCTTTTGGGCATAGTTTGCTCCAGACACTGGGAACCAGTGTCAAATAACCAGAGGGAGAGTGTAGCGGGCATGTACTTTCAGAGTGTTTAATTCTGGTGAGGACATCAGTGATGCATAGTTCCCTGTGGCCCAGCAGGTGGCCCTGTCACTTTGGGCCGGGGTTGAACCATCGCTGCAGTGCCGCACCCTTTGTGACCTCTCACAGCAGTTGTACGGGGCGGGGAACCCGCTGTGCTTGCTGGGAGAGGGTATAAGGGGGGCGGACATCTTCGCCACGAGGTTCGAGTCCCAGGCACCTTCAGCCTGAGGGCTGCTGTTCGCGGTCGGTGTCCAGGGGGCCTAGGCCTGAACACTTGGAGTTCGTGTTCCATCCCAGACACCTTCAGTCTGGGGTGAGGTACTCGGCCAGAGGCCTGGAGCCCAGTACCTTCCGCTGGGTCCCGCCAGGGAGGGACTGTCCTAGGGTGCCCCGGGTGTTGGGCACCCGAATCCAGAGGCGTAAGGGACCAGAGGAGGGATTCATCCGAAGACCTGGTGCAGCATATTGCCAGTGACGGGTGAACCTCTGGAGACCGCCCGGATGTATATCTTTCCCGAACAGGGGCCAAGTTCATAGAGGAAGGTGGTTCATGTTCAATGACCGGTGGCAGTGGTCCAACTAGTCAACTCAGGTCAGTGGCAGAGACCTGCTATTAAGCCTGTGGCAGGGGCCTCAACGGTTCACCCGGTTGGTGGCAGCGACCAATCTCATGGTCGGTGGCAGAGACCGTGCGTCAGGCCTATTCGCTTGCAAAGGAATAGGAGAATTAATTTGTGCCTGGGCCTACTCGTATACACACCCCTGTCTGTCTGTTACTGAAAGTTCAACTGTTATGTTCACCCTGCAATGGAGAAATAAAAGAGTGTTGGACTTTTAATTGGTGTGGGGCTCTGTTACTGGCAGACACATCTCCACGGAACAATCGGAAGCTTCGTATGCAGTGAGCAGACCCGGAGGTAATTTAAGTGACTTTGCTCAACCCTCATACACATACGAGGTGAGAGCTTGGCGTAGTGTTCCTGCACTCTCCTCTCCCAGGTACCCCTAGACCACACCAGCCAACCAGGCGATAGAAGCGGAGAGGGAGAGTGAGGCCCCGCTACACATGCAACAAGATTGCATTGCATTACCAGGAAAAACATAATGCATCAGCGATTCACTGCATCAGGGATGCTAATCTGCTCTGCGAGACACTAAATGCATCATTAAAAGGCCCATGGATTTGCCAATCATTAATTATGACAAATGCTTCCTGTTCATTTTTGAACATACAGAAATTGTTCATACTGGAATAATTTTTCACTTTTGTTAAGCTACATACTTAATAAATACAATAAAATGCAGCAAATGTTCCTATTGCTTTTAATTCCCATATGACCTGTTCTTAAAGGAAAAATAAAGACTAGTGGGACAGTTTGTTGAGTTAGTATTTTCTTGATTATGTTAATTGGTTGATATTTAATGTGACTTTGACATTTTATCCATGCTTGCTTATTCCATTATTTTATACTAGATAACATATTAAAGTATTTTTTTTATGCTGCTTATGACACTTACCAGTTCACATATAGAATTAAAAACAAGGGTGCCGTTCCAGGATGGACGTGTAGTGTGCGAGCTCCCGTCCCGAGGTCCAGCAACTTCAGCTTATCAGCTTACCTGCTCCACCGGACATGGTGAGAACCGCTCGCAGTGCCTCGGCAACCCGTTCCCGATCCCCGCTGAACACCGACACCCCGCTGAGTCAGCAAATCCCCGAGATATTCCGGTCACGGCCTACGGCCAGGATGCAGGCCTCGCAAGCAGCCTCCTCCCAAGCGCCACGCGCCCAGAGCTCCAGCCCGCAGCGACCCGAGGAGCAGAGATCCCCAGGTCTGGCAACGGGGATGACTCACCCCCCGGCAGTGAGCCTTAATGACCTGCACAGCGTCGCTACGGATATTAAAAACACCCTCATGGCGGCCATCTTGGACATGAGGTCGGACATACACGCCATGACGCTTAGGGTGGAAGAGGTGGAATACGCTCAAGCCCGCCAAGACACAGCGATTTGTCACGTTCAACAGGTAACAGAGTCGCATGCGATCCACCTCAGGGAGATCAATCGCCACATGGAAGATTTAGATAATCGCGGAAGGCGTCACAACCTTAGAGTGAGGGGTATTCCAGAAATGATCGATGCCAGCCAGCTCCCAGTGGCAGTAACTACCATCTTTAACGATCTACTTGAAAGAGCCCCTGATACCCCGATCGCGTTCGAACGGCTCCACAGGGCACTGCGCCCGCGGGGAAGGGACACAGATCCCCCACGGGATGCAGTCTGCTGCCTCACAGACTTTCCCTTGAAGGAGGAAATATTACGCAAGGCCAGACACCGCAACCAACTGTCTTTCCAGGGAACGGATATCAGAATCTACCAGGACCTATCTAACATCACCCTGCAGCGCAGACGCGAGCTACGTCCCCTCCTGGAAACACTGAGGGCCAGATCCATAATCTACCGATGGAAGTTCCCCTTCTGCCTGACAGCAACTCACCAAGGCCGCACAGCCAATCTAAAAGTCCCGGAGGATTTAGACCACTTCTGCACGGCCATGGAGATACCGTATGTGGAAGTACCAGACTGGTACAGCGACTTCCGTATACCGCCACTCAGAAGAGTCACCTCCATGGAAGGTATCGCAGAAGCAGGCAACTTTAGTATCGGCCGCCGACGCTCTCACCCACCTCCTCCCCACACTCCTTCAAAGGATCAAAGAGCCCCGCGTAATGGTAGCCCGACGGCTTCTCCAGTGCCCCGCAAAGCACGCATCGCCTAACAAGAAACATGAATACCGTCCTTCTGTTTCCACCTCACAGCTGGACTCTGGACCACTCCAATTCGCAGGTAACTTTATACAGCAATCCCTAGGGAACACTGGCAGAACGGTTGGTACCCTCTTTCCCTCTTGGACAACTCCCGAAGGTTTCCCCGGTCGCCCTAACTTCCTTATGTCGGGTCAGAGACTACCTTCTCCCGCACTGATTGTCTTTTCCTCCTTCTCCTCACACTGTATTCATTCTTGCTCATCGGCTGTACCCTTTTTCTATTGAAGCCTTCTTCCTACATTCTCCTATCTACTCCAATGCAGCTAATGACATGTCGATATATAATCCCCCGATTGCATTATGTGCTGTCTTTCTCCCCACAGGCCCTACTAGCTCCTAGCTCCTGAATTTTCTGCTTTACAGCACTGAGGGTGGTCGGGGATCCGAGGGGGACATGCACAGGTGTGTGGCCTACGTGGATGTCGGGTAGAATCCATTCTCAGGTTTGGGAATGGGCGTGCCCCCCTCGGATTTAGACAGCCTGCCCTTAACCCCTGGGTATGATTTTGTTTACTATGTTTTTGTTTACTATGTTTTGTTTGCTATGTTATCCATATTTGGATTTTTGATGTCAGCCATAACTGCAGATGCATACTTGTTCACGGTAACGCAAGCTGTACGTTCTGTTCTGTTCTGTTTTAACTAATTCACCATGTTACTGACTCTGTTCCCTGCATATTCCTCTAAACCAAAGTATATGCCCCCTATTCTCTGTCATGTGACATCTGAAATTTGAGCAATACACTTAATTTCTTATCCCCCTCTTCCACACAAACCCCCAGATTACACAATGCTAAACATCCTCCTCTAATTGCCGAATAAATGCCCTTACGACTCCACAGCCTTCATGCTTTATGAGAATAAGCCGTTACACACAGCCCTGAAGTCACCTACGAATCACCCTCTCACCATGTCCTTATAGGATGACCTGTCCGTCATCTACACAACAAGATTACTCCTCTGACACCAAAATGAGCCATAGATGACGCTAACAATCAGCAGCGTCTGTTATCCTTAAGACCTCATAGAGAGACGCAGACCTCACCTCTCTCTAGTTGAACTCCACCTACCGCTCTCACACACAGCGGACTCTGGTAGACACCGCTGAACCTCACCGGTACCCCCACTCCTAATTGGTGGGCTTGCAGGTCAAGTCCCACACCCGGTATAATACCCCATCCCCCTACCTGTCCCCTCCTTCCTCCCTGGTTATCTTCCTCCTCAACGTCCTAACCTCACCTACCCCACATCTTCCCTTCTCCCCATCCGCATAACCCCCCCCCCCTTTCTTTTCCTCCCGTCTCTGACTTCCCCATATCCTCCCGCCCCCCACTCGCTTAAACCTCTACTACCAACATGAGCCCCGATAATGTCCGAGGCGCCAACCTGTCCCTAAAGGTAGTCTCCCTTAACGCCAAAGGACTGAACATACCTGAAAAGCGAACACAACTCTTTTCCCTCATGCGCAGCATGAAAGCTGACATAATCTTCTTACAGGAAACCCACTTTTGTAAGAAATCAGTTCCCAACATGACTAATCGCCTCTTCCCCCATAGTTTCCATGCCACCTCACCTATCTCGAAATCCAAAGGAGTCTCCATAATCATTTCCAAAAACCTTCCCATCCAAATTACAGACACTCACCTTGACGAACTAGGCAGGTATATCTTCCTAAAAGGGACACTCAGGAACAAACCAATCACTTTGGCTAACATATACAGCCCCAACTCGTCCCAAGTTCCCTTTTTTAGGGCTGTAACAAGACACCTAACCAATTTCCAAGAGGGTATTCTTATACTGGGAGGGGATCTCAATGTACCCCTGAACCCCCTTTTAGACACCTCGTCGGGGAAATCCCACCTACCATACAGGGCGCTCCGACAAATCAGAAAATGTTTCCAAGAACTCTTGCTCCACGACACATGGCGCACCTTACACTCGAACGTAAAGGATTTTACATTCTTCTCCGCCCCACATAACAAATATTCACGACTAGACTACATATTTCTTACCCAACAGGATCTCCCGTCCCTGAAAGCAGCAACCGTCGAACCGATGACCTTCTCGGACCACCACCCTATCTCAATGACCCTCACTTTCCCTGAAAAAGTATACCGCTCGCAAATTTGGAGACTAGACCCTTCCATCCTGACAGACAAAACCAAAGAATTAGAGATTCAAACTTGCCTAAGCAATTATTTCACTGAGAACAACACCCCGGACATTTCTAAACTTACTCAGTGGGCGGCTCACAAATGTGTTGTCCGAGGGAAATTGATTTCCCTGGGGGCCGCAATTAGAAAGGAAAAACGGGCCAAACTGGCTGATCTCTTTTCCAAACTTAATAAACTAGAAGCACTACACAAACGAAACCTGGCCCAGCAAACCCTCGTAGAACTACTAGAGACTCGTACACTCATTCAGGAAGAATTGGGCCATCACCTCAGGAAGAAATACACTCTATCTCAGAAACTTTTTTATGAATTCGGCAACAAAAGTGGCCATCTTCTTGCTCAAGCCTTACGCAAGAAAAGGGCTGCTAATACGATACACCACATACAATCCCCCACGGGTAAGACTCTCACGAATAACAATGACATAGCCAGAGAGTTTGAGAAGTACTACTCGTCCCTATATAATCTAGATAAATCCGAACCCCCTACTACCTTATCGAATGACAGACCCAATGATATTAACTCGTTCTTAGACCAATTTGCTCCAGGAAAGCTCCCCACTGACACCACCACGATTCTGGAATCCCCGATCTCTATTCAGGAATGGAAAAAAGCTTTAAAACAACTTAAGCCTGGTAAGAGCCCGGGACCTGATGGTCTTTCCGCCGTATATTTCAAGACATTCTCAGACCTTCTTCAACAACCCTTCCTTGACGCCTTCAATACACTCTCTCCCACAAATCCTTTCAAAAGCGAAATGTTAGAAGCACATATCGTTGTTATCCCCAAAGAAGATAAGGACCCCACCCAAACGGGAAATTATAGACCAATCTCATTATTGAATGTAGATGTCAAAATCTTTTCTAAGATTTTGGCAAACAGACTCTTACCGCTTCTCCCTTCCTTAATCTCTCATGACCAGACCGGCTTTATCCCTGGACGTGAAGCCAGGGACAACACTGTTAAAGCAATAAACTTACACCACCTTATGACACAGACAACCCAAAAAGGCCTGTTTTTGTCACTCGATGCGGAGAAGGCGTTCGACAGAGTAGCTTGGGACTATATGACAGCGGTTCTGAGGGCCATAGGATTGGGCCCATATATGTTAGGCCTAATCCTGTCACTATACACGGGACCATCTGCTAAGGTACGGGTCAACAATACTCTGTCGGACGCCTTTCCCATCGGAAATGGCACAAGACAGGGCTGCCCCCTGTCCCCCATCCTCTTTGTACTCACACTTGAACCATTCCTCCGTAAACTGACATACAACCCAGATATCCAAGGTATAAGTTCCTCCAAAAGAGAATATAAATACGCTGCTTTCGCAGACGATATTTTGTTGTTCCTGTCGAACCCACTGATCTCCCTACCAAACCTTCTTTCTGAATTTAAACAATTTCAGTTCCTCTCCCACCTTAAAATTAATTTCTCGAAATCCTTTGCCCTTAATATAACATTACCTCAACACATAGTTGATCAATGTAAGGCTAACTTCCCGTTCCAATGGAAACATGATTCCATCACATACCTAGGGATACAACTCCCTTCCAAACTCTCAAACCTCTACGCTAAAAACCATGTTCCTATCCTACACAGAATATCCTCTGATCTTGAAACATGGAACAAACCGCTTTTCTCTTGGTTTGGCAGAGCGGCGATCCTCAAAATGAATGCCCTCCCGAGAATACTCTATATATTGCAGGCGATCCCTATACATATACCTCCGGCCTTTTTTAAATCTTATAGAAACATATGCACTAAATTCTTATGGGGGAACCGTAGACCCAGAATCAGCTTTACGCAGCTCACCCGACCTAAAAGACTTGGGGGCATAGGCCTCCCCAACCTTCTCAATTATTACACTGCTACACACCTTACCAGGATAGTGGACTGGAATACTCAATCTCTCCACAAAGATTGGGTTTCCCTAGAAGCATCTTTTTCTGCTCTCCCTTTGGAGTCTCTCCCATGGTTACTCTCACCCCACGTCCCCTCTGAATTACACGTACACCCACTTATAGGCCCAACCTTGCAATGCTTCAAAAAGCTTTGCTACCGATCACCCATATCTTCGATTCCCGGCCCACTGACACCTGTAAAAATGAACCCTGGGTTCCCACCAGGTATGCACGCAAAGTTTCTTACCGATAACTGGACACAGAGCCCAATTAGATCACATCAGTTCTTCCTCCGGGGCAAACTATTGTCTACATCCCAACTCTCCTCCCAACTAAACAAGCCACCCATTCCCCCTTGGACATATATTTTAATTGCTCATTTTCTAAAATCCCTTAACAAGAATATACAATGCTCCAGAGAACTCACCCCTTTCGAAAAGCTATGTATCCAAACGACACCCCAATCTCATCTAGTTTCTACCACACATGAACTCCTCTTCGCCGAGATGAAAGCTAACGAGACCTTAGCCTGTAAGAACTGGGAGTCAGACCTCTCGGTATCTCTTTCAGCGGAACAATGGGAACTAATTTTCCTCAACATACATAAAGGGTCGACGAATGTGTCGACCCAGGAAAACGGCTTTAAGATCCAATCTAGATGGTACCGCACGCCCACCCTTCTGCATAAATATAATCCCACAATCCCAGAGGTTTGCTGGAGATGTCTCCGGGAAAGGGGAACCCTTCTCCATATCTGGTGGTCCTGTCCATCTCTAAAAGACTTCTGGGAAAAGGTTTGCCATATAACCTCTCGAGTCACCTCATATCATTTGGACCTTTCCCCTTCTCAATTCCTTCTACACCATTCACCCCTGTCGCACAATTCCTATCACAAATCCCTAGCAATGCACATGATCAATGCGGCAAAGCAGTGTATCCCTATACACTGGAAATCGACTCACCAACCAACCATAAAAGAATGGTTTAACAGAATATGCAAAATTGAGGAAATGGAAAATCTTATACATATTGCAAGAGAGACTCCGTCATCATTTAGTAAAAAATGGGCCTGCTGGTTACACTATAAAACGACCCCAGAATTTGCAAACTCCCTGAACCCTGACAAAGGATAAATTACTCCTCTGAGAATTGTCATTAAAAATCTACGACGTGCCAGGATCTCCCCTTAACCCTAAACCTTACAAAGACACCTCTCTCCTCCTATATCTCCCCCTATACAGATCCGCCCCTAGTTTCTCATAACACGCCCCTTGAACACCCCAAGGGGTCGGGGAAGTCAGAGACGGACCCCCTGCCAACGCCATCCCTTCCTGCCTCACTCCCCTCCCCTCGATCCCCACCCCACCCCTTCTCCTTCCACCACTTACCCCCTCCTACTTTCTCATCCACAAGCTTCTGTACAATACAACCACTAACATAGCTCCAGCCTACACTCCCGCATTCATACACTCTCAACGAAATAAACCTGTTTATAGCTCCTTCCCTCCCTTTCTGCCATAATGCACCTGTTGGCCTTTCCCTCCCACACAGACCAAAAGTCCATAACGGCATCCGTGAACCTACCTAGCTCTAACCTACCAACAAGATCTATCCCCGTCAATGGTAGTGGACTTTGACTAGACCCCACAACTACCTTGAATTAAGGTAGCCCACCCCAACACGGCCTAGTTCATGAAGGATGCACATAGCCATTTCATTTTCACTACCCGCAAGTTGAATTGTATGTGACACATGTTATTCATCCATGTTTTGTGGTTGTATTAATACCTTATTGTACTACTATTGTTCAAGATATCTGTAAATGCTTTTTACATTTCAATAAACTGTTTTTGGAAAAAAAAAAAAAAAGAATTAAAAACAAATATTATGCAACGATTATTATTATTATTATTTTTACAATCTACTAGATATGCAAGTTTTCTGTATAATGTTTTAATGAATTTACCTGTTTAATATATCATTTACTAGAAGCATGTGAAGGAGGAAGAAAAAAAAAACCCAGTAAATTTAAGTTGTATTCTTAATGTGTCTCCACCCTGCTGCCATGGCTGGTACGAGCGTTGTCTGCGCTGAAGAGCTCATTCCAGGGGGTGGTGACAGCTCTCAGAGTAGAGTAAGGACTGAATGCAGCAAGTGACAGGGGGCTCTGTCTGACATGAACCTTATCAGCATGGAGTATGTTACAACAGTGAGCAAAGCCTGGCAGGGGAAGCGGGACAGTGGACATTAATTCACAGCTCGCACATAGTCATTTTTTAGGCTACTCTATTCACACTCAGTATGTGTTTGATCCTAACTGTTTATTTGAAAAGTAATTAGTAATTGTGCCATTCATTAAGCTTTCAGGTTGTCTATTATACTGTTAAGCAACACAATGAATATTTTAACATAAATATACATTTTAGAATAAGGTTTACTAACATTTCCATTGAGAGCAAGTTAGCACTTTTTGAAAATTTCAAAAACGATAAAAATATATTATAGGTAGAACAATGAAACAAATATAAATATACATTTTAGAAAAAGGTTTACAAAAATTTGGATTGAGGGCAGTTAATATACAAGTTAACACTTTTTCAAAATTTCAAAAACTACAAAATATATTACCGTATTTATCGGCGTATAACACGCACAGGCGTATAACACGCACCCTAACGTTAAGAGGGAAGTTTCAGGAAAAAAACTTTCCACAGCCCCCTGCGTATAATACGCAGGCACAGTTTACCCTCAGGGTAAAAAAGTGAGTGTTATACGCCAATAAATACAGTAATATAGTTAGAGCAATGAAACAAATATGAAAACTTTGTTCTAAATGCTTACTATTTCGTTTTTTTACTGAAAATAATTAAAGGAGATTGGTGCCATATACTGTATGGCAATTGGCAACCTGTGGATAACATGCAGGCCTGCATTGCTACTCTAGACTTGCACTATTTTTTTTTCCGCTCAATCACATAGCTAAAATATGAAGGGAATAATCTCTAAGATTAGCTATCAATCTCTAAAGAGATAGAATTAGTGGCCCCCTATGGTGTGGGCTACACAAGTAGCATGTAGTAGCATGCAACATATATTCATCATTCACAATTGAAGCTTTGTGCAAATAATTACTGCTACATGCTGCTTGTATAGCTTACACCATAAAAAGCTCTTTTGTTCAACCGCTTTAGCAAGGGATCGCTACTCTTAGCAACTAATCATTAGCTATTTTAGTATTACCCTTGTGCTACTAAGATTTGTTCATGTTGATCCAGCATTAGTGACCTTGCTTGCCATAGTAAAAACAAAATTATTATGTGAAAAATATTGATAATTTCTCTCTAGCTGTAGATTTCCTGTGATGAATAAAGTCATAACTTTCCAAAGAGCTGTACTGCAATAATTTACTGGATAATAGTGCTAGCATATTTGAAACTACTGGTGTGTTTACAGCATTTAGCCTGGCTGCAGGTGTCCTAACATTCTGGGTCCCCCATCAAATAGTGCCCGGGTTGGACTGCGCATGCGCAGCCAGAGATCACGGAAATCTCCAAACCTGATCAGCTATCCAGGCTCATTCCTTACCATCCCTGTGGACATGGAGATCTTAAAAGAAAAGCCAGGAGGCCAAGCGAGCAAAGCGAGTACGTGAGGCCGACTGGCCACTTACAGTGAATACCACGTCGCCCTGGACCCGGCCTGTTAAATGCGCATGCTCCAAGAACTGCTGATGGAACAGATGTTAGTCTCAGAGATTTCCGTGATCTCCGCTTGGGCATGCGCAGTCCAACCCGGGCACTCTCTGATGGGGGGGACCTATACTGATAGAGCACAGGCATTACAGATCAAAATCAGATTAGAGCCAGCAGTATTGATGGGCTTTGGCAGTCAGTT
Organism: Rana muscosa; assembly: GCA_029206835.1. Lineage (NCBI taxonomy): Eukaryota > Metazoa > Chordata > Amphibia > Anura > Ranidae > Rana > Rana muscosa. Next base: position 430,801,623 of record CM055116.1, read on the forward strand.
TGAGATGCTTCTGGGATCATTCAATATTCATTGCAGGTGCATTGCATTTAATCTCCTTCTAACCTGCTTCAAGCTGCTATTGCATTTCCTTAGACTTGTATAGGAAGCAAGTCTGGGATTTACCATGGGCAAACTGGGCAATTTTTTTTTTAAGGACCCCCACCACAATTTCCCCCCGGCCCTCAGTCTCCCTAACATATGAAAACTTGCACCATTATAGCAGCAATATTATTTCCCCCGGCATGACTCACTCCACGGTGTAAAAAAATACTCTGCTCATGAATTTCAATAAGTGAATTCTTGCAAAATATCTGTTTATCTTTTTGGGAAATGAAAAGAAGAAAGATGCATGGGAAAAGAACATTCAGTGTCCCATAAACTTGGTTGTGTTGGAGGATTATAGTATTTATTGGAATCGTGTATAATAATAATAATAATAATAATAATTTAGACAAGGGGGGCTCAGTTTGACTTTGCCTTTTTAAATATTGATATTCTACATTATTTTTTATTCCACAAAATTTTTATTGAAAGTTTTCATGAATAGTACAAATAGTACCATAAAGAACGAAACCAGGATACAGATACATGTTCCAACTAGAAGGAGGCATAGACTTCAAATTTCGTGAGAATAGAAACCAACAGATGACGCCTCTACGGGTTGCTAATATAATGGCCACATAACAAAAATTTAAAGTACTGAGACGCAATCTTTTAAAGAAGGTATACTGCAGTGCATTACAGACCTGCCTGATTCACATTGGAATGCAATACTACATAGAAAAGTATTCAATATGGCTTCTGTAGATACTATAAAACAGTGGTTCTCAACTCCAGTCCTCAGGGCCCACCAACAGGCCAGGTTTGCAAGATAACTGAAATGCATCACAGGTGATATAATTTTCTGCTCAGGGATTGCAGTATTCTAGTCTGCATCTCACCAAGGTAATAATGAAAATCTGGCCTGTTAGTGGGTCCTGAGGACTGGAGTTGAGAACCACTGCTATAAAACAAGCAAGATTCTTCAAAACCTTTCCATAAAGTAAAACAAAAATAAAAAGAGAGAAGAAAGAGGAGGGAAGAGAAAGAAGAGAAGGGAGCAAGAGGAAAGGCCAGAGTGGAATGGAGAGGGAAAAAAAAGGGGGGTGAGGGGGGCACTGTCAGCAGAGTACATGAGGAGGGGGTGGGATCACCACCAACAACCCTCCCCAGTAGACCCCAGGTGTTGTGAAAGTTATCGCTACCCTTAGTGCACCGTTCAAGGGTTATCCCGGGATAAGTCCTGAGAGTGCTGCGAATTTCGGCTGCTATCCGATCAACCCGCGCCACCCATTCCTTTATGGAAGGGGGTGACTTGGATCTCCAGTGAACCGGCAAACACAGCCTGGCGGCATTCAACATATGCATAGCTACTGACCTATAGTATTTTTTACGGGAGATTTTAGAGAGGTGAAGGAGGTATTGCGCCGGCGAAAATTCCAAAGGAAGCGATGATATCTCAGTCGCCACCTCATGCACCTTACGCCAATACGGCTGAATCACTGGGCAAGTCCACCAAATATGGAGGAGCGTGCCTAGCCCCTGTTCGCACCTCCAACACTGGTCTGAGACTGTCGGGATAAATTTATGAAGCGTTTCCGGGGTTCTGTACCACCTTGTTTTGATTTTGTAGCCGTTCTCTTGAGTATGGACATTCAAAGAGCCCTTGTGAATATACAAATGAACTCGATCCCAGTCAGTGTCATCAATCACCATGTCCAGCTCAGTCTCCCAAAAGGCATGCTCCGATCTCAGGGAGGCATAAGGTTCCCCAAACATTGTGGCATAAAGGACTGAAATGAGATGACTCTGGGGAGAAGAGCGAGAACATAGCGATTCCAGAGCAGTAGGTGCCTTTGCAAATCTGTCTCTATTCATAGAGCTGTCCAGGAAGTGTTTCAATTGGATATAGGCCCAAAAGGGGAAAGTCTTTGTGTTAGACAATGATGCAAGCTCATCTCGTCGGAGAAACCTTCCTCTGGAAAAGAAGTGTTTGGCCTGCATTTCTACGTAAGGCCACTCTGCTGCCAGAAAGGCCCCTTCCATGCCAGGAGGAAAGTCTGGATTACCCTTGATAGGCGTGATCGCGCAGTATGTGGTTGAAAGCTAGTGTACTTTGCATGCTCTATCGAAGGCTTGCAGGGTTGCTTCAATAAGAGGATGAGAATGGATAATAGCCGGTATGTGTTTCTTTGAGAACCAGGGGATGGAGCGGAGTTCAGTACCCGAAATCAGTTTTTCCAGCAACACCCAACCCTTGCAGTTAGTATGTAGCCTCCAGTCCACCACCCGGGTCAGATGGACTGCCCAGTAGTACCTCTGCAGGTCTGGAAGTCCAATTCCACCTCCCGACTTTGGTAATACAAGCTTTGCCCACCCCACTCGCGCCACCTTTGCTCCCCATATAAAGACTCTACATATGCGTTTGTAAGCTGTAAAGAAAGAGGGCGGCAAGCGAATTGGGACAGTCTGTAATTTGTACAGTAAGCGGGGGAGCACCGTCATCTTTAGAATAAAGGCCCGACCGAACCAGGAGATGGTGGGGGCCTCCCACCTGTGAAGATCCTGCTGTATAAGTTTCAATTCTGACAGAAAGTTCCTTTCATACAGCTCTTTAAGTTTGCTAGGGAGTTGGATACCTAAATATATGATAGCGTCCGTTTTCCAGCGGAACGGAAAGTTCACCTGACATAGCTGTACTACTTTAGGGGACAAAGACACATTTAGCGCGTAAGATTTTGAGTAGTTAATTTTCAGATTCGAAATAGTCTTGAACTGTTCTAATACTGGCATTAAATTGGGCAGGGACGTCAACGGGGATGAAAGAAAGAGCAAAATATCATCCGCAAAGGCGGCAATCTTGTATTCCCGTTGATGTACCTCTATACCAGGGGTCTCAAACCGGTGGCCCTCCAGCTGTTGCAGAACTACAATTCCCATGAGGCATTTCAAGGCTAAACAGTTACAAGCATGACTCCCATAGGCAGAGGCATGATGGGACTTGTAGTTCCGCAACAGCTGGAGGGCCGCAGGTTTGAGACTCCTGCTCTATACCTTTAATGTTTGGATTTGCACGGATGCATCGGAGGAGGGGCTCAAAGGTAAGGATAGACAATAAGGGAGAGAGGGGACATCCCTGCCTGGTCCCATTGTGGATGGGAAAGGCGTCCGACAGGTGGCCGTTAACCCGGACCCTAGCCCTGGGTTTGGCATAGAGCGCTCCAATAAAAGCACGCATGCCTCTTCCCAGGCCCAGGGCTTCTAGAACCGCGTTCATATAGTCCCAGGCCACTCTCTACATTATTTTTAGCGTTATTTTCTTCTGCTGGCTTGAGAAGAGGAGGAGCCCAAAGCGCCGTGGGGGACCCTAAAGGAGGAGGTTAAGGATCACTCTTTGCAACACCATTACACAGAGCATATAAGTATATAAGTATAATATGTTTATTATTTTTATAAAAAAATTATACTTTACAATCACTTTAAAGTGTATCTAAGCTCTTAAAAAATATATGTTGATAAAGTGATTATAAACCTCGGACATGAAAAATGAACAAAGCACATCCCACTATAGTGTGTACTAACCTGAATAAAAAACACTGAGTCTGGTTCCTCTCTATGCTATCTGCATGACTCACTCCTAATCTATTAAACTGACACCACAACCTCCTGGGAGACGGCCCAACTCTCCTTCAGCACACAGCAGACTCATACCTTCAGCTTTGTGTGTCTCTGAGCCTGTGTAGAGGATGTGTCTTTTTTCCCCTCAATCAGCTCTCAGATTACTCTCAGCTCTATGCTCTAGCTCTGTAGTATGTGTGACATGAGATCCCTACCCCCTGCTTTCTGCTGTTGAGAAAAATCCTTTGATCTGTGTGTTTTAGAAGGCTGTAGAGAAGAAATGGATGTTATAGATAAACAGGTACCTTGATGTAGGAGGTAGGAGGTTTCATCTATGTGTATCATCTGAGGCTAGTGACCTTACTGGGTATATGTAAGGGTTTACAACCACTTTAAATACTTTGAGGTATGTATCATCCTCAATCTACTTTAGACTTAAGGTCAGCAGCATTGTCACCCATACAGAGTAAGCCCCATGGAACAAATTATATTATAAATTGCCAGCCTGGAGGCAAAAGAAGATAAAGTAAAAAACATAGCTCATGGTATTCAACTGATATTTTTTCAACATACGGAATTTAATACTGTACATATTATGGCCATTGCTACACAACTCTCATAAACAGCCAACATTAGCATCAAAGTGTATGTAAACCCTCTCCTATACCCAGTGAAGTAAGTAGCCTCAGGTGACACTCAGGTGCATTCGGAAAGTATTCACAGCGTTTTACTTTTTCCACATTTTGTTATGTTACAGCATTATTCTAAAACAAATTAAATTCATTATTTTCCTCAAAATCCTACATACAATACCCCATAAGGAAAGAAGTTTGTTTGAAATCTTTTAAAAATAAAAAACAAAAAAATCACATGTACATCAGTATTTACAGTTTTTGCCATGACACTCAAAATTGAGCTCAGGTGCATCCACTGATCATCCTTGAGATGTTTCTACAACTTGATTGGAGTCCATCTGTGGAAAATTTAGTTAATTGGACATGATTTGTAAAGGCACTCATCTGTCTGTATAAGGTCCCACAGTTAACAGTGCATGTCAGAGCACAAACCAAGCCATGAAGTCCAAAGAGTGGTCTGTAGAACTCTGAGACAGGATTGTATGGAGGCACAGATCTGGGGAATAGTACAGAAAATTTTCTGCAGCATTAAAGGTCCCAATGAGCACAGTGGCCTCCATCATTCGTAAATAGAATACGTTTGGAACCACCAGGACTCTTCCTAGAGCGGGCCACCTGGCCAAACTGAGTGATCAGGGGAGAAGGGCTTTAGTTAGGGAGGGGACCAAGAACCCGATGGTCACTGACAGATCTCCAGCATTTTGCTGTGGAGTGGGAACCTTCCAGGAGAACAACCATCTCTGCAGCACTCCACCAATCAGGCCTGTATGGTAGACTGGCCAGACGGAAGCCACTTCTAACGAAAAGGCACATGACAGCCTGCCTGGAATTTTCCAAAAGGCACCTGAATGACTCTCAGACTATGAGAAACAAAATTCTCTGGTCTGATGAAACAAAGATTGAACTCTTTGGCCTGAATACAGTGAATAGCAATCATCATTTCTGGAGGAAACCAGGCACCGCTCATCACCTGGTCAATACCATTTCTACAGTGAAGCATGGTGGTGGCAGCATCATGCTGTGGGGATGTTTTTCAGCGGCAGGAACTCAGAGACTAGTCAGGATCAGGGGAAAGATAAATGCAGCAATGTACAGAGACATCTTTGAAGAAAAACTTCTCTAGAGCGCTCTGGACCTCAGACTGGGGCGAATGTTCACCGTCCAACAGGATAACGACCCTAAGCACACAGCAAAGATAATAAAAGAGGTGGCTATGGGACAACTCTGTGAATGTCTTTGAGTGGCCCAGCCAGAGCCCAGACTTAAACCCGATTGAACATCTCTGGAGAGATCTGAAAATGTCTGTGCACCGACGCTCCCAATCCAACCTGATCTTGAGAGGTTCTGCAAAGAAGAATGGAAAAAACTGCCCAAAAATATGTGTGTCAAGCTTGTAGCATCATACACAAAAAGACTTGAGTCTGTAATTGGTGCCAAAGGGGCTTCAACAAAGGATTGAGCAAAGGCTGTTAATACTGATGTACATGTGGTGTTTTTCATTTTTTATTTTTAATAAATTTGCAAAGATTCAAACAAACTTCTTTCACATTGTCATTATGGGGCATTGTTTGTAGAATTTTGAGGAAAATAATTAATTTGATCCATTTTGGAATAAGGCTGTAACATAACAAAATGTGGAAAAAGTGAAGTGCTGTGAATACTTTCCAGATGCACTGTACACATGGATGAAACAAATCCTCCTACATAAGTTTTACATGTATATCTGCTGTCTTTCCCTTTCTACATTCTTTAGAAAGTGCACATGGTGTTAGAAATCTTCTTTCCTCATTAAGCAGTGAGAGGGGAGTCTGGGCATACACTGTATGACAGCTGATTGGAGGAAAGGCACACCCCCCCCCCTCCACATAGGCAGAGGAAGGAAGGAACATGCAGAGCTGTACTGTGAATAGATAAGCTCTCTGCTAATCTATCTATAAGCTCCCTCCCGACACAAATTTTCAGCTGCTGTTATCTTATGTGTCAGAGAACTTGTCAGAAGCGACTCTGCTGATAACAGAGGAACGAAGCTGCAGAAAGACACGGGACAGATAAACAGTATGTGCCCAGGTCAGATCATGAATGGGGTTTACAACCACTTTAAATATTTATTCACAATATAAGAATGTACTTTACCTGCTACCTCAGCCATCCGTGAATCAAATTATCTATATTGCTGCAATTTGTGGTTAAATAACTTTTCTCATATCAGTTTCTGCTATCAGGCAATAAACTGTCTGGTTGGGTGAAAGTCTCATTGGCATTAGGCAAAACATTATTTGGCCAGATGGCAGTATCATTGGTGTCAGGTAGTTCACTCTATGGTCAGGTTATTTAGTATCTGGCAGCAGATTTTCTGGGTAGATTACAGTCTCAATGGTATCAGGTAGGAGTCTTTCTGACTACATGTAGCAATCTCTCAGGTGAGCAGTATTTCTGGTAATAAGCTTAACCAATGGCCCAGAACCAGGTACAGGTGTAAAAATGTTCCCTTAGTCACAGATCACAGCCAAGTAATGGAAAATCCATACAACTTTATAAAAATGCAATGCTTTTCTGGCCACCCTGCATGGATACTGTGAAACAAAGCTAGTTGGCATTTTCAATAAGAAATATGGCAAACCTTTATAGACCAGTGGCATCAAGTGAAAATGTTATGTGCACACAGGGAACTTGCACTGGTGTATCAATTATAACTGGCAGCACTGAAGTGTTTATTTTCACCATATTCTTACTGGCCCTCATTTGTAATAAAGAAAATTCTAAAGGGTCCCAGGGGGCATTTGAAACCTTGCCAGCCCTCCCCAAATTATGACTGTTTGTCATAGTGACAGATTTACTGAAACAGGTCCAAGTATTTCTATGTTCTATTTAGGGCAGTGTGGGAAATCACTAGCTCTCGGAGAAGTGATATCCTACCTAGAGATATGTGGAGTATAAGAGGAGCAACAAAAAGCCTGCTGTGTATAGAGGATGGGGGGACTGGTGAATGGTTTGATCTGAGTGTAGGGAAATATTATCACATTCATCCTTGATGAATAGCATTGGACATGCTGTCACCCACAGATGTCTTGGTGGTACAGAAATATTAGGAGATTTCATAACAAGGCACTACGTGACCTACTATGCAAAGAAGTGTTATCAACTTGTAAACATTTAATAAACCTTCCCTTAAATAAGCTGGCATATCCCTTTAACCAGGGGTTTCGTAAATTTTTAGTCTGAAGACCCAAATAAATTTTTTACCGTACTTGAACCCAAGAAGAAATAATTACCAAAATGTCATTGTAGACTTGCAATGACCCCTAATAGTCGTAGTATAACAAAGAAAAAAAAAACACAAGCAGTAAATGCATGTATACAAAAATAGTGAAGTCCCCTGGCCTTCTTTCACTATCCCGGCGCAACGGTATCCACAAACTTCTTATGACAGATTAAAAAATAATGTTACCATTATTTAAAATTAACCCACATTTAAAATTCAGCAGCCGCCTTAAAAGCAATAAATGCACATTACATAAAACAAAATAGTAAAACAACAACAAGTCCTTGGGTAGGTTTTGTCAATTACTAAAACAGCGCTAATTGTCCCTCCTCAAATGTGACCACTCTTTCTTATAAAAGTTCATAAGAGAAATATATGGAGGATAAAAAGTTGTGCCAGAGTCCAGGTAAACCCACAGGTGCTTCTAGACTATGATGTGCTCTCCACTCCAAATTGCTTCCACCATGTGTCACACACCCCTTTCGGGTTTGTACTCACCAAAAGGTTGAGTTTATCAGGCACTGACAAACTGGTTCATCCGATCGACCCCATATCCTGGATGTGGCTCAATCACTAAGACCATCTCCCAATATCCTCAGGTTAAAAAGGGAAAAAAAGCGCACAAAAGTGTGATCCCGTTTCACTTCTTTATTACACAGTCCTTAGTAACATCCAAAAGTTTGGTAAAAACGCCCTCAGAGGAAGTCGGAAGGACGAAACGTCAGGGCATGATTTTGCGGCAGAAGGAAGTGACGTTGTGCGTTCCATATGCACTCCACAGTAGGGAAGTAGTGCTGCGCTGGTAGCGGTGGACGGGACCAGCGCACACACACTGCCTATTGGTGCTAAGGACGGTGCGGTTTTTAAATGTGCATGCTGAATGTACTGCTACGATTTTTACCAAACTTTTGGATGTTACTAAGGACCGTGTAATAAAGAAGAGATTGTCTTAGTGATTGAGCACATCCAGAATATGGGGATGATCGGATGAACCAGTTTGTCAGTGCCTGATAACCTCAACCTTTTGGTGAGTACAAACCTGAAAGGGGTGTGTGAACATGGTGAAAGCAATTTGGAGTGGAGAGCACATCATAGTCTAGAAGCACCTGTGGGTTTACCTGGACTCTGGCACATCTTTTTATCACCATATATTTTTTTTATGAACTTTTGTAAGAAAGAGTGGTCACATTTGAGGAGTGACAATTAGCGCTGCTTTAGTAATTGACAAAACCTACCCAAGGACTTGTTGTTGTTTTACTATTTTGTTTTAAGTAAATGCATGTGTTTAAATTCAGTTATAGTTTTCAAGGGCCATTCACTCTTGTGTATTTTGGTAAAGCATTGCAATGCACTGGCTCTATGTGTTGTGCCTTATAGTGTCATTTATTGTAAATGGCGCTCCAGTGTATTGTACAGTAAAGAACAGAACAATGCACTGCAGCGCACCACAACACACATACTGTGCAATGCAGTATGTTGCATTGCCAAAAAAGGATCATGTAATTTTTTTCATCCTTTTTGGACTGTCGGGTGACTTAGAAATTCTAAAATATGGAATTTCTTATGTGAGCCAGCCTCTTGTTAACTTACTCCTGCACTTTGATTAATCAGTTTTTTTTTACTTTCAGACACAAATATAACTGTTGCAGTAGTAATTGCTGATACAGCTTAGATTTAGTTCGTTCTTCAATAACTGGAAGCCATCCAGGCCCTAAGTCAACAAAGCAGCACCTCACCATAATAGTTACTCAAACACACTTGACATTTGGGGTGAGGTTTTGGTACCGACATTTTATCCAAATGTCAAACAGTGTATTTTGAACTGTATGTAAACCCTAAAATTTATTGAAGTTTCTTACCTGAAGATCCTGTCAGTAACAGCATTTCATATTGCAGTCGGACAGCACTAAGTCACTGCCTTGCATTTCTCAGAAGTGTTGTCAGCCTGACCTGTGAGCTCCTTCAGTGGGCCATTGGGCTACCTATTTGATAGACTATATAGACGACAGGCTGACAATGCTGCAAATTGTAGGTTTGTGGCTTAGCATTGTCAGTCTATGATAGGAAGTGCTGTTAATGGCAGGATCTCCAGGTAAGGAACTTTGCAATAGGTTCCCCAAAAATTATTTGCTTATGAAAATGGTATACAATAAAACACAATGCCAAATATACAGAGAAATAGATTTAGAGCTTACATACACTTTTTCCAAAAAATAAGCTTTTGTCTCTTACACCCACAGAACACTGTTGCTGTGGAGTTTTTAAACATCTAACTATCTGTTAGGGAACTTGAAAAGGGAATCATTTTTTATTTATTTAATTATTATTTTTTTGCACAACAGGTTCCGCTGATGTAACCGCTCAGGAATACTACTCTAGTTTAGATGTTATCAAATCCTAGCTTCATTGTTACTGGTCTGATTGTATGGTATGCCTTTGCACAGTTTTGTGCAAGAGGCCCACTCTTAGTGGGAATAGCAACTGATAGAGGAAACAGGTAATACGCCACCCAGGTGTACTTCAGGTAATGCAGAAAGAGCTTCAGTGACCCCCGAATCTGTGAGAGACCAAATAAGACACAGGGAAACACATTTCAGTGTGTTCATAAGATCTCTGACCTTTACTGAATACTACCGTGGCTTATATGCAAAAGAAAGAAGAGAGGGGCTGTGTTTTAATGCATATGTTTCTAAAAGTTTATACAAACTCAGTACTTTTCTTATCATGATTTAAACTGCTGACTTTAGTTAACAAGAACTAGCTAATAATTTTGCTTACACAACAGGCTGCTCCGTGAATCAGCTTAACCACAATGACTTGCAGGGTGTGTTTTTATGCAAACTGTTGAGAGAAAAATGTGAATCCGCGCAAATAGAAATTAAGTAATGACAGGAAAAAATTAAATAATGACAGGAAAAAATAATAATAAGCAAGACAAGAAAAAGACTGCTGCCTCTACTGATTGCCAACACCTAAATGTGGCAATAAGATATAAAAAAGAGGGGGAGTAGGAGTGGCGCTGTCTATTGTTGTCTTGGTACCATAAAAGACCTGATGTGTAAGTACATAAAATAAATGAATAAATAAGCCAATAATGTACCAGTGAATGTTAATATTGAGTGTGTGCTGATAAGTATTTAAAACATGTTAAACTATCCATAAAAATAAAATGGAAATAAATATAAAATAAAACCACATCTGTGATAAAAACTGTGATGAAATTGTAAACAGTAATAAAAATAAAAAATAAAAAACTAATAAAATCCGTGGTGGTAAAAGTGATGTGACTCAAAACAGGGAACAAAAATTCCAATAAGTTCTAATAAAAAAGAGTTCATATGGTTCATACAAAAAAGTGCTTGGTGCTGTCAGAAATTATTGGTGTTGTATTGGTGGTCACTGCAAACCGTGATTCATCCGTGCTCTGATATAAAGCTCACTCACCAGATTATTCTTACCCTCAGGGGGTATATGGCATCCACAGTGTTAGCCACTGTGAGGCTCTGTGGCAAACTCTCTATATTTCTCTATGTTCCTCTGTACTTGGAAATTAAGCTCCAATATTACCCAGGTAAGGAAGTAGGAAAAGGGGATACTCCCAATAGTGTGATACCGTAATGTACACAAACTTTATTCATATAAGGTATACAAGGTACTCACATTTTAGCAGTAATAAAAAAGCCTAAAACAAACAACCGATGCTGGCTGGTAAGTGGTGTGATCCTGTGCTGCTTCCACTCTACCGTTTTCGTCTTAATGACGTCATCTGGAGCGTGCACCAGTGTTGGTCATCTTACTTTAAAAAAGTAATTAGTTACAGTTACAAATTACTTCTCCCAAAAGTAATTGCGTTAGTAACTCAGTTACTACATTGAAAAAGTAATTAGTTACTTAGCAAAGTAACTGACTTTTTTTTTGAGGGCACATAGCACATCAGGGCATGGGGCACATAGCACATCAGGGCACATCAGGACATGTGGCACATAGCACATCAGGGCGGCGCACATAGCACATTGTTTACCAGTCATGCAGAGTAGCGCAGGAAGCGTGTGAAATAAGTTCTCTCTCATGTCACGGCACTGACGGCAGTCATGCTACTCCCCGGCGGCCCCTCCTCTCTTCTCGTCCATCCCAGATGATGTCACAAGCAAATGGGGATGGACGAGAAGAGAGGAGGGGCCGCAGGGAGCAGCGTGACTGCCGTCAGTGCCATGACATGAGAGAGATCCGGTCATAGAGGAGAGGAGGAATTACACTACTGCCATCTAGTGGCGGTAGATGTAATTGGGGTAACACCGCCCAAGTAATGGTAACTGCATTACCATGAGGGGACGAGTAATCAGTTAGATTACTCGTTACCCTCTAAAGTAACTGCGTTACGTAACTCTGTTTATTCTAACTCAATTACTTACATCACTGGCGTGCACATACATCACTACACTTCCTATTTATAGTAAACTGCGATTTGCTGGATGCGGAGGCCATTTTGGGTAAGATATGCAGACCGAAGTCTGTTGATGGAACAACAAACACTGCGGTGGCCATTTTGGGTAAGATGTGCAGACCGAAGTCTGTTGATGAAACAACAAACACTGGCGGCCATTTTTGATGTGGTTTGTTGACCGAAGCCCTCATTATATAATATAACATGATAAAAACGACATCATACGGCAGCCGTTTTTGGTTAGATTTTGTAGACGGAAGTCTGTGATTATTTTACAAACACTAGCGGCCATATTTGGTGTGATTATTTCAACTGAAGTCCTCTATGGGAGGGCTCCCAATGACTGTAAGCAGAGATTGTTATGCGTCGCCAGGATGCAAGTTAGCTATAGCGCGCCATTATAATTAGATATATGATGTGATTAAATAACCAATGTAAATGTGTAATATTTACATTTGTGATATCAAGTTACCGCGGTGTACTATAAATTGAATTTTGCAATATATAAATTATAAATACAATAAAATAATAATCAGTGTTAAAAAGTATTACAAAGCTTGCAAATAGATGTACATATGAATTCGGAAGGCGATTTAGGGATTGACTATGTCAATTAATAAATTTATATCAATTAGTTAATTAAAATATAAAAAATGTATAAAAAATATATCAATTAAAATATTTGTTTGTGGTGGATATAGGAGGAGTTTAAATCAATCAGAGAATAGATGAAAAAAATTATGAAAAAGTTAAAAATCAATTAAAATATCTAAAAATTGGTTAAAAAACAATTAAGATCCAGATCTATGTTCATTCCCATTGGTTGGAGTGTATCTAATTGGAATATCCATTTGGTTTCATTTTGGGAGATTTTTTTTTTCTTATTATCACCTCTCCAATGGCTCTTTATTTTGTCTATGCCATAGAACGTCATGCATTTAGGGTCTCTATTGTGGTAATCTCTAAAATGTCGCGAGACACTATGTTTATGAAATCAGTTTTTGATATTCGTGATGTGCTCCCTTATTCTTACATGGAGTTCTCTGGTTGTTCTGCCCACATATTGTTTGTGGCACGGGCATTCAATAACGTAAGTTACGTGGGTACTATTGCACGTTATCAACTCATTAATTTTATATTTTGTTCCATTCGACATGGAAATTAAATTCTCTCTTTTCTTATTCGTTTTTGTACTAACTCTACACGGGAGGCACTTGCTGCATTTGAAAAAACCTTTCAGTTGCTTAAAGATTTTTATATGTTTTGGTGGGTCAAGAGCATTTTGTACAAGCCTGTTCCTGAGATTTGGCGCCCTACGGTAAATAAATTATGTCGAATGGAACAAAATACTAAATTAATGAGTTGATAACGTGCAATAGTACCCACGTAACTTACGTTATTGAATGCCCGTGCCACAAACAATATGTGGGCAGAACAACCAGAGAACTCCATGTAAGAATAAGGGAGCACATCACGAATATCAAAAACGGATTTCATAAACATAGTGTCTCGCGACATTTTAGAGATTACCACAATAGAGACCCTAAATGCATGACGTTCTAAGGCATAGACAAAATAAAGGGCCATTGGAGAGGTGATAATAAGAAAATAAAAATCTCCCAAAATGAAACCAAATGGATATTCCAATTAGATACACTCCAACCAATGGGAATGAACATAGATCTGGACCTTAATTGTTTTTTAACCAATTTTTAGATATTTTAATTGATTTTTAACTTTTTAATTTTTCATAATTTTTTTCATCTATTCTCTGATTGATTTAAACTCCTCCTATATCCACCGCAAACAAATATTTTAATTGATATATTTTTTATACATTTTTTATATTTTAATTAACTAATTGATATAAATTTATTAATTGACATAGTCAATCCCTAAATCGCCTTCCGAATTCATATGTACATCTATTTGCAGGCTTTGTAATACTTTTTAACACTGATTATTATTTTATTGTATTTATAATTTATATATTGCAAAATTCAATTCATAGTACACCGCGGTAACTTGATATCACAAATGTAAATATTACACATTTACATTGGTTATTTAATCACATCATATATCTAATTATAATGGCGCGCTATAGCTAACTTGCATCCTGGTGACGCATAACAATCTCTGCTTACAGTCATTGGGAGCCCTCCCATAGAGGACTTCAGTTGAAATAATCACACCAAATATGGCCGCTAGTGTTTGTAAAATAATCACAGACTTCCGTCTACAAAATGTAACCAAAAATGGCCGCCGTATGATGTCGTTTTTATCATGTTATATTATATAATGAGGGCTTCGGTCAACAAACCACATCAAAAATGGCCGCCAGTGTTTGTTGTTTCATCAACAGACTTCGGTCTGCACATCTTACCCAAAATGGCCACCGCAGTGTTTGTTGTTCCATCAACAGACTTCGGTCTTCATATCTTACCCAAAATGGCCTCCGCATCCAGCAAATCGCAGTTTACTATAAATAGGAAGTGTAGTGATGTATGTGCACGCCAGTGATGTAAGTAATTGAGTTCGAATAAACTGCGTTACGTAACGCAGTTACTTTAGAGGGTAACGAGTAATCTAACTGATTACTCTTCCCCTCATGGTAACGCAGTTACCATTACTTGGGCGGCATTACCCCAATTACATCTACCGCCACTAGATGGCAGTAGTGTAATTCCTCCTTTCCTCTATGAACGGGTCTCTCTCATGTCATGGCACTGACGGCAGTCACGCTGCTACCCGCGGCCCCTCCTCTCTTCTCGTTCATCCCCATTTGCTTGTGACATCATCTGGGATGGACGAGAAGAGAGGAGGGGCCGCCGGGGAGTAGCGTGACTGCCGTCAGTGTCGTGACATGAGAGAGAACTTATTACACACGCTTCCTGCGCTACTCTGCATGGCTGGTAAACAATGTGCTATGTGCGCCGCCCTGATGTGCTATGTGCCACATGTCCTGATGTGCCTTGATGTGCTATGTGCCCCATGCCCTGATGTGCTATGTGCCCTCAAAAAAAAAGTCAGTTACTTTGCTGAGTAACTAATTACTTTTTCAATGTAGTAACTGAGTTACTAACGCAATTACTTTTGGGAGAAGTAATTTGTAACTGTAACTAATTACTTTTTTAAAGTAAGATGACCAACACTGGTGCACGCTCCAGATGATGTAATTACGACAAAAACGATAGAGCGGAAGCAGCACGGGATCACACCACTTCCCAGCCAGCATCGGTTGTTTGTTTTTAGGCTTTTTTATTACTGCTAAAATGTGAGTACCTTGTATACCTTATATGAATAAAGTTTGTGTACATTACGGTATCACACTATTGGGAGTATCCCCTTTTCTTTCTTCCTTACCTGGGTAATATTGGAGCTTAATTTCCAAGTACAGAGGAACATAGAGAAATATAGAGAGTTTGCCACAGAGCCTCACAGTGGCTAACACTGTGGATGCCATATACCCCCTGAGGGTAAGAATAATCTGGTGAGTGAGCTTTATATCAGAGCACGGATGAATCACGGTTTGCAGTGACCACCAATACAACACCAATAATTTCTGACAGCACCAAGCACTTTTTTGTATGAACCATATGAACTCTTTTTTATTAGAACTTATTGGAATTTTTGTTCCCTGTTTTGAGTCACATCACTTTTACCACCACGGATTTTATTACTTTTTTATTTTTATTACTGTTTACAGTTTCATCACAGTTTTTATCACAGATGTGGTTTTATTTTATATTTATTTCCATTTTATTTTTATGGATGGTTTAACATGTTTTAAATACTTATCAGCACACACTCAATATTAACATTCACTGGTACATTATTGGCTTATTTATTCATTTATTTTATGTACTTACACATCAGGTCTGTTATGGTACCAAGACAACAATAGACAGCGCCACTCCTACTCCCCCTCTTTTTTATATCTATGCGAACTGTTAGTCAAGCTAATTATGTCAAAACACATATATTCAAAAGTTAATTTCTACTTAAAGAAAATGAAGTCACTTATTTATACATTCTATTGCAGCAAAAAAGCTAAATTGTTTTCCCTGTGTAAATTATTTCCCTGATTGTGAACTGATATTAACCACTTCAATACAGGGCTTCTTATACCACTTCCATACCGGGCCTATTCTGGCACTTCTCTCCTACATGTACAAATCATGATTCTTTTGCTAGAAAATTACTCAGAACCCCCAAACATTATATATTTTTTTTTAGCAGACACACTAGGGAATAAAATGACGGTCATTGCAACTTTTTTTCTTGCACGGTATTTGCGCAATAATTTTTCAAACGCATTTTTTGGGGAAAAAAAATGGTTTCATGAATTAAATAATAACAAAACAGTAAAGTTAGCCCAATTATTTTTTGGGAAAATATGAAAGATGATGTTACGCAGAGTAAATCGATACCTAACATGTCACGCTTTAAAATTGCTAACACTCATGGAATGGCGCCAAACTTCGGTACTTAAAAATCTCCATAGGCGACGCTTTATTTTTTTTTACAGGTTACCAGGTTAGAGTTACAGAGGAGGTCTAGTGCTAGAATTGTTGCACGCGCTCTAACGCACGTGGCGATACCCCACATATGTGGTTTGAACGACGTTTACATATGTGGGTGGGACTTACGTGTGTGTTCGCTTCTGATCGCGAGCTACCGGGGACAGGGGCGTTTTAATTTTTTTTTTCTATTATTATTATTTTTTTTTAACTTTTTTTTTTTTTTTTTATCACTTTTATTCCTATTACAAGGAATGTAAACATCCCTTGTAATAGGAATGTGTGTGACAGGTCCTCTTTATTGAGAGATGCGGGGTCTATAAGACCCCACATCTCTCTAGGCTGGAAAGCATGAGATCGTGAATTTTTTTCACTGATCTCATGTTTACTAGCCGCAATGGCGGCTTTGTTTACATTTGAGGACCAGGGCGTGACGTCATCACATCGCGCCCGGGCCTCCGACGGTCATAGAGATGACCATCTGGTCACCAGTCATCTCTATGGTCATCATGTGACCCACCACCGGCGCCGGACGATTCTCTCCGGGTCCCCAATGGCACGGGAGAGCCCGGAGAAGCACCGAATGGCAGCGGGAGGGGGGATGTCCCCTCCCGCCGTCTATAAGAACGATCAAGCGGTGGATCCGCCGCTATGATTGTTCTTATGGTGCACAGAATCGCCGGCACAACAAAAGGATATCTGAATGATGCCTCTAGCTGCAGGCATCATTCAGATATCTCCCCTCAAACCCAGGACGTCATATGACGCCCACCCAGGATGGGAGATCCCATCTGTGGGCGTCATATTACTATGGCTGGGTATTAAAGTGGTTAAAGTATGTAGAAATAATCTCATTGTCTTATGAGCTTCAACAACTCTTTAGAATGGGATATATTGCACTTTAATGGGGTTCTGTTTTAAAGTGCAGTTAAATTACGTGACTTTTTTTTTTTAAATAGGGCCGGGCAGGTTATACACATTAACTTATTTTGATACCTGCCTCAAACAGTCCTTGTTTCAAGTAGTCATTAACTTTGAGATCCACCTACATTTTCATCAGTAGCTTTATTCATTTATTAAATTGTTTAGTAAAGGTTGGTGAACTATTTTACCTGCCACAATTTCCTGTGATTTACACATCCCTGCCAAACTACCAGAGCACACCTCTGCTATTCAGATTGGCAAATGTGTGTTGATAACTGACCATGAATCCTCGACATCTCATTCCAAAACCATGGACATTAATCTGGAGTTTCCCTCTAGGAAGGCTTTGCACAAGATTTTGATGTGTGTCTCTGGAAATTTGTGTCCATTCACCAAAAAGATGTACTGATGTTGTGCTGGATTGCATTTGATGTTCCAACTTAATGTTAAATAGGTTTGAGGTCAGAGCTGTGTTCAACTTCCCATGCATACTGTGCATGAGAAGTTTCAGCAAGTAAGCTAGAGCCTGTCTCATTTCCAGTCTGGAGGATGTCTCCTCCCCAGTCTTACTTCCCTTTGCCCACTTCTTTCATTTATTGGTTTGAGTTCATTCAATCATAGAGGCCCAGTATCACAGGTGGGCATTGCCTAAGGTGGTCTTCATGCAAATGCAGTCTGTCTCAGAATGACCACTCCTCCAAACTGGCAACAACCCATTAAGGCATTTTGATAATTGTAGAATCTCTCAAAGAATCCATATCACTGCTCTTGAGCTATGTACGACACCCTGCAGGTCCTTCCCACCAACCATGATCGCATAAAGAAGCACAGAGATTTCTGGGTCTAAAATAAGGTATGCAATGAAAATGGAAACATTTAATTTAAACATTTCATTAAGGTTCCCTCCTCAACATGCTGATTAAATTTTTAAATACATTGTTTCCATTTTCATTACATATCTTATTTTAGAAGGCATCAGAGAAGGCAACATAGAAGCAGATTAAGGCTTAATGTACACAGGACGCTTTGAAACCTCTCCTGAATGATTTAACTTGACAGATAGTTACCGACGTTTAAAAACCTCAGTTTTGCCACGTTTACATGTCGCGTTTAGCTGCGCTTAGCCGCGTATGTGTTTAGAAACGTTTTTTTCAAATAGTCCAAAATGTATCTCCATTAAAAACTCCTGTAAACGGGGGGTGTGGCCTGGCGCGACATGTGAGCGGACGTCTTTCCTAGCAGCTCCGAGATTCCTCTGAACAATCCTTAGCAATCCTTCCTACCTGCCTTACAAAAACGCCTGCAAGCCTTGCTGCCCCCTTGGGAAGGACCCTGGGATACTTTTTGGGGGATTCTGGTGGATGGGAAGGCGAAAGGGAAGGAAACAGCCCGCGGTCAGGATGAGCATCGTTACACGCTCCGGCCAAGATGGCCGCCACAACAACAGCAACGCCGCGCCATTCTCTTCTCTGGCATCCACCCCGGATCTCTTTGAGGAAGAACCTGATCTGTCGTTGCCACCTTCCCCAGGGACCTCCGCTACACCGGCGCTGCCGGCCCCTGCATCTCCTAGTGAGGAGGGCCTGGAGGAAGGCCCGGAGCAGGAGCCCATGCTGCTGATGGTCCTTCAAACAATTAAGGTAAACCATTCAGATATTATGGGGAAGGTGGAGGAATTAAAGTTGGACATTACTATCAAGCGCCAAGACAAGCATAAGGTGAGGGACCGGGTCTCTGAGACAGAGCGCCGCATTAGTGCTCTGGAAGATACTGTGGGCCCAGTTCTTCCTGCTATTAAAACACAGGACTCTAAAATCCGTTCCCCCTGTTTTGTCCTGGAGCGCGCCCACCGGGTGCCCGGCAGACCGCTCCCTCCTGGGGGACCCCCCGCACACTTATTATGCGCCTCCTGAACTATAGAGACCGGGACGCTATCCTGCGAGCGGCCCGCATTAAGGGTAGCCTGAAGATAAATAATGCTGCTATGTCTCTCTTCCCTGACTACTCCCCTGCGGTCCGTGCTTCAAGAGCTAAATATCAGCTGGTTAAACAGAAACTGAGGGAGAAGACCATCCAGTATTCCATGCTGTTTCATGCGACGCTGAGAGTTGTGCATCAAGGCCAGGTGCATTTTTTTCAAACCCCTGCTAATGCTTTGTCCTGGTTTGAGTCCCTGCAACAACCCGGACGTACGTCTGAACGGGCACCGGCCACCTGATTTATTGCAATTTTTTCTTTTTCTTTTATCACTGGGTTCTACTTTTGCTCCCATGCTCTGGGATAGTACCTGAGGCAGGTACACTTTGTACTTTCCTGTGGCAAGAGGATACAGATCTCCACTGGAAGACTATGCTGCTCTCTGTTTGCTGACTCTCCATTTTTGTGTTTTTCAAACGTTTGTTTTTTCATATACTTTTACCGAGCAAGAAATGATCAGACTGGGTCCGCTGGCATGTCTAGACGGGCCATGTTTCTAGAATTTTTTTGCAGTTTGGGGTCAAAGCCAGCCCATTGTTTTTGTTTTTTGGGCCTGGCAGGGGAACATGCTGGGCTGTTGCCTATGCTGCAGTTGTATTGTATGGTAGTATTTTTGACTGTTGGAATGAGTGCCGTGTGTGTGTGTGTGAGTATGTTTGCCTTGCCTCCACCCTCACCTTTGCCTTGCCTGGCTTACGGCTGTCCCTCTCATTTTTTTACTCTGTCAACATGTCTATAGTTAAGTGTATCTCCTGGAATGTCCGGGGGTTAAACTCCAAATTTAAACGGGCCTCTATGTTTGATTTCCTTAAGGTGCACAACCCTCATATACTATGCCTACAGGAGACGCACCTTGTGGGATCAAAGGTGTTGTCTTTGAAAAAACACTGGGTCATGCATGGGTATCACTCTACGTACTTAAGCTATGCAAGGGGAGTGTCCATTCTGATTCGGAAGGGCCTCCCCTTTTCATGTGATAGGGTGGTCCTGGACCCTAAATGTCGCTATGTTTTTCTCCACTGTGAGGTACATTCTGTGCCAATATTGTTGGTGGTTGTGTACGCTCCTCCCCCTGTCACGGCTGAAATTTTTACTGATCTAAGTGTGCAGTTTTCCACTTTCCCTGCATTGGCTACTCTACTGGTGGGAGATTTCAACTCGGTGCTTGACCCTGCCAGAGACCGTTTGAAACCTTTACAGTATGACTCCAAATTGTTTAGTAAATGGTGTGCCTCTTTTGGCTATGTTGACCTCTGGAGGCATGACCATCCTGTTGACCGGGAATATACATGCCAATCTCGTACGTACCGTACTCTTTCCAGGCTGGACTATGCTCTGGGGACTCCTGACATGGTCCCTAATATTCAGACTGTATCCCATATACATTAAACGTTATCTGACCACTCAGCTCTATCCATCGAAGTTATGCTGGGCCACAGGCCCTCGTTTAGGGTGCGGAGGCTCAGTCCTCACTGGGTTGCCACCGCCGAACTTCAAGAGCCTGTTCGGCTGGATATGTCCCACTATTGGGGGGACAATGCTGGATCGGCATCTTTTGGCCCTACGTGGGATGCCTTTAAGGCATCTGTACGGGGTCATACATTTCTAACATTGCTCGGCATCGTAAGACATCTCAGGCTACCCTTGTAGCCTTGGAGTCCTCCCTGGTGGCGGCCAGGGCCCGCTTTTCTGCGCTCCCCTCCCTGGACTCCCACGGGAGCCTGGTGGGGGCGCACAGGGCTCTGGATCTTCACAGGGTGGAATTAACAACCAAACAGCAGCTGTATTTGTCGGCTAGGTTACACGAGCACAGCGGTAAAAATGGTAGGTTGCTGGCCTATTTGGCCCGCACAGACTTTCTGGATAGGACTATACAACAAATTCAATTGCCGGATGGCTCTGTCACGTCAGACCCCTTGCTCATAAACACCATGTTTAAAACCTTCTATGAAACTCTATACACCGCCCCGCCCCCCCCGACCGAGATTGAGGTACTGGGATTCTTTGAATCTCTCCAATTCCCTGTCTTAGAAGACATGCATAACCTGATACTTGACAAGCCCCTGACTGTGGAGGAAGTGGCTGAGGCCATTGGCACGCTTCCTCCTAATAAAGCCCCTGGACTGGATGGCCTGCCTGCTGAATGGTATAGGAACTATGCTGAAGACCTATCTCAGAGGCTACATTCCTTGTTTGAGCAAGCACTTCAGGAGGGAGTGCTTCCCTCCTCTATGAGTGAGGCCCTGATAGTGGTGCTCCCCAAACCTGACAAAGACAAACTGCAATGTGGGTCTTACCGACCGATCTCCCTGCTAAACAGTGACGTTAAGGTGCTGGCTAAGATTATAGCTATAAGATTGCAGAAAGTAATTCTCCATCTTGTTCACAGGGACCAGACTGGGTTCATGCCTGGGAAGAGTACGTATGACAATATCCGCCGGTTGCATCTGCACATTCACAGAGCAGCCACTGAGAATAGGAGTGGCTTGGTGGTTTCCTTAGACATGCTCAAAGCCTTTGACACGGTTAGTTGGTCTTTCCTTTGGGAAACTATGCACCGTATGGGATTTAGCTCTAAATTTATTCGATGGGTTTGTTTACTGTATACCAACCCTAGGGCCAGAATAAGCACAAATAAATATGTTTCGGATGTTTTCACGCTCTGGCGGTGCGACAGTCGGCGACGGTGGGTGGCATCTGTTATGGTGCCCTCTCCGAAAAAATCTCCCTCTATGCGGACGATGCCCTAATTTACCTGGATGGTTCTGAGCACTCTTTTGTCTCCCTTATGGGGGTGGTGGAGGAGTTTGGAAGGGTCTCCGGGCTGCGTGTGGGGTGGGATAAGTCGGTAGCTTTTCCCATAGGCCCTATGCGGGATTATACTTACCTTTCGGTGTCTAAGCTGTCCATCCAACCCACATTTAAATATCTGGGGATACACGTACACGCGGACCTTTCTTCATATGAGGCTCTTAATGTTTCCCCAGTTGTGGCACATATGGAGACCAGGTTGCGGACCTGGGCCTCCTTGCCACTTAACCTGATCGGCCGGGTGAATATCTTCAAGATGATATACCTGCCAAAATTTTTAGATGTTTTTCCGGCATCCCCAGTTTTTTTGTTCAAAAAACGTTTTAATAAGCTCAATTCCCTTCTCTGCACCTTTCTATGGCACGGTTCACACCCGCGGATTGCAAGGGCCTCTCTTCAGGCTGCTAGACTTGAGGGGGGGCTTACATGTCCCAATTTGCGACTATATTTTTTGGCGGCTCAGCTCATGTACATTTATGACTGGTTCCTGGAGACCTCTTCCTCCTGCTCCACTGCCCTACTGGGGGCATTTGTGGAGCCTGGGGACTCCCTGGCTGACGGCCTGCACAGGTCGGTGCCTGGGAGCTGCTCCCGGGGCTCCCCGATAGACGTTAGTTGGCTGGCCTGGCACGAGGGTAACGGTGTGCTCACAAATTTGGACGGGATGTCTCCCAATACTCCCCTGTTGGAAAACCCCAATCTCTCTGAGCTCCTGGGGCACCCCGATTCTAGGTGGTGGACCAGACTGGGGGTCAGGCAAGCTTACCACATCTTTGTACAAAACACGTTTATTTCCTTTGCGGAATTAAAAACAAGATTTGGGGTGGAGGACAAATTCCTATATAAATATCTATTATTGCGCCATGCAATTCGGGCTCAGTTTGGGGGGGTTACCCGGGAGCTCATGGAGACATCTCTAGAGGTTCTCATGTCATGTCTGAATAGTGAAAAGCTGGTCACGACTCTATATTCCCGCCTGCAGTCGGTTGGGGTCAATCCCTTCCGGATCGCTCAGCGGAAATGGGAGCTGGAGATTCCGGGGGTGTCCGAGGAGGCGTGGGAGGAGGCCTTGGAGGCCTGCTTCCTCGATCTCATTGGCTCCAATGATCGATATGTACAATTTAAATTCATCCACCAGTTACACTATACTCCTGCCAGGTTGGCCCGCATGGGTTTCAGCTCTGCTGCCTCCTGCCCTAGGTGTGACTCAACTGAGGCTGGTTATATACATATGTTTTGGTCCTGCCCAGGCCTATCAGTGTTTTGGAGGGAAGTGTTTGTTTTCTTTAAGGACACCCTGAACGTACCCCTTCCTCATACACCGGAGGTGGGATTGTTGGGAGTGTTAAATGAATTCGTACCCACGGTCCATGCTCGAATCCTGGTACGCACGATACTGTTCTATGCTAAGAAAATTATATTGTTGCAATGGAAGAGTGCCTCTGCTCCGGACATTCAAATGCTGTACAGGACAGTGAATAAGGTACTACCCATGTTTAAGTGCATATATAAGGGAAGGGCATGCTCGCAGAAGTTTTATAAAATCTGGCAGCCTTGGCTTGATATTGAGGATTCCTTCTGGAGGGACATCCCTCTGTCCCAGCCCTAGGGGAGTGCGGTTGCTAGCTACTTTGATATGTCTGGGGGCTGATGGGGGTCCGGCTGGGTGTGTGTTTGGCGGGGGGAGGGGGTGGGGGGCGTGAGTGTGAGTGTTTGTGAGTGTGTGCGACTGGGCTCTCTATGAGCTGGTTTATAGCAGATGACCAAAGATACTGTGTATTACTACGGGTTGTAATTTGGGGTACTCTGGGTGTCCCACTTGGTTCATCCTATACCAAGTACATGTAGTTGTTTTCCTCCGTTGAGGATCTGAGGTATGTTTGTTTTTTTGAAAATGTTCTCAATGTTTTCTGTATATCTTGCAAGTGATATGTATATTTGCGGTGAGATTTATGTGTAATGTAACCTTTAATGTGCCTTCTTGAACGCTGTATTTTGCAGAAAACAAATAAAATAAATAAATAAATAAAAAAAAAAACTCCTGTAAACGAAACGTTTCAAAAGCCTCTGAACATCCGTCCTGAACGCATTTTTTTTGCTTTAAATTTTTTTTTTCTAAACTCAACTGCCTAGAAACTACTATAAACGGCCCTATGTACATGTACTAAAAAACGACCCAACTCCTCCTAAACATCAATTTACCGGCAGCTGTGTACATGAGGCCTAAACATTAGCTTTAAGATTAAATAGAGATTGAATGGGGATGTAACAGGTATTGACACATTATTGCATTTAAAACAGATTAAATGCTACATGCTATCCTATATAAACATGTCTATAATTAAGGTTAACTACAAAATACTGCTCCGGTTGTATATGGTTCCATCTAGATTGGCCTGCTTTGTCCCAGGAGCCTCTTCAATATGCTTCAGAGGTTGTTGGTCAGGAGGGCAAACTCCACCATATTTGGTGGACTTGCCCGAGAGTAAAGCGTTACTGCATACGTATATACAATTGTATTTACTCTCTGACCTAAATTAACTTTAAAAAATCTCAACAACAAGCTATGTTGGGCTATTCTGTGCAGGAGGTTCTGAGACACGTAAGAAGACTGCTTTCCTTCATTTACATAGCTGCACGTATCACCATTGTGAGATACTCAAAGTCAGCCGTTGTTGTCCCATTCCATATGGTTTAAAGCTAAGCTAAAATTTGGGATCCGTGGATATCCTATATTTCGGGAAATGCTTAATGTAACTGTCAACCATGCCTAGGGAACGGATAGATTCTTGGCCTAAGGCCCTTTCACACTGAGGCGTTGAAAAAACGCAAAAAAAATATGTTTTTTTTTACCGCGATTTTACCACGATTTTACCGCGATTTTACCGTGTTCGCGGTAAAAATAGCGCTAACGCATATGTGTTTTTACCGCGTTTTTACAGCGGTACTCATTCATTTCAATGGGGATAGGCGTTTTTACAGCGCTATTTTATGCGCCCCAAAGATGCTCTAAAAAAGCTGTTTGCAGAATTTTTTCCAACGCACAGCCAGCAAAACGCCTCAGTGTGAAAGCCCTCAGGGCTTTCACATTGAGAATGATGGGGCAGGATTATTTCAGGCATTTTTACAGCGCTGTTTTTACCGCGAAAACACAGTAAAAACGCCTCAGTGTGAAAGGGGCCTAAGTCTCTTTCTCTCTCTTATTTCACCCCACTTTATCTCTCTTTTTTCTTCTTCCTCTTGGAGGAGTTATCCTTAGCTCCAATGGGATATCCTATGCAACGCATCATTTGAGATGTAAAACCAGATGTGGCCGTGGAGAGGATCTCCCTTTTAAAGATGGCTTCCTTGTTGACCCACTGTTTGCAAGTTTGGACTGCTTCAAGCTGACACATTGTAATAAGAATGATATCTCAGGCAAAACGATGGGGGACGGAAAGGTCCTGTTTAATTACAGTTACTGTATATACTCGAGTATAAGCCGACCCGAATATAAGCTGAGGCACCTAATTTTACCACAAAAAAATTGGAAAAATGCAGCAGCTACTGTAAGCGTAAAAGAGGGTCAACAATGCCCATTTGCAGCCTCACTGTGCCCATTTGCAGCCTCACTGTGCCTATTTAATGCCTCACTGTGCCCATTGCATGCCTCACTGTACCCATTGCATGCCTCACAGTACCCATTGATGCCTCACTGTGTCCATTGCATGCCTCACTGTGCCCATTGCATGCCTCACTGTGCCCATTGCACGCCTCACTGTGCCCATTGCAACCTCACTGTGCCCATTGATGCCTCACTGTGCCCATCAATACCTCACTGTGCCCATTGATGCCTCATTGTGCCCATTGATGCCTCACTGTGCCCATTGCACGCCTCACTGTGCCCATTGCATGCCTCACTGTGCCCATTGCAGCCTCACTGTGCCATACCTGATCAGCCCGTGTCATGCATTGCAGTCAGACGGCGGCCATCCAGTGTACAAAAACCGCGCCTCCTCCTCGTCCTCGTCCCTGGGACGAGGACGAGAGGACATCCGTGATAGGCGGAACACTGAACACTGACTCACTGCTGTGAAACTGAGTGTTCTCCGATCACGGACGAGGACGAGGAGGAGGCACGGCTTTTGTACACTGGATGGCCACCGTCTGACTGCATGACACAGTATTTTCAGCACAAAAAAATGTGCTGAAAAACTCGGCTTATACTTGTGTATATATACGGTACTTTGTCTTTGTGTTGATCTTGAAAGCATTTGTTCTACTGATAGTTGTTTTTTCTGGTTGAACACATGCAAAGATGGGAAATGTGTCTTGCATTCTCTCTTCTTTTTTCTATATGATGCATTCCTCTTTTAAGAGAATATTGTACTTACAGTATGTGATAACTCCACAATGGTTTGTGTACTTTTCTTAAAAAATAAAAATAAATTAAAAATTATTCGAAATGAAAATAGACTAAATACTTTAGGATTAAAGAAGTAGTAGAACTAGACTTCCTAATCTGTGTACATGTTTATAACATAGTGAAATGCATGTATCCTTTAGGAGAGTATATGTAAAGCAAACTAATTTTTTACCCCCCCCTCTTCTTGCCTCCTGGTATAGTTATGATAATGATCCCAGATGTCTTTTGCAAGACTCCAAGATAAAGCTTTGGGTAGAGACATTTATGTATGTGGGTGTCAAATGGAAGCAGTCAGTAAAGAAGCCGTCAATCAATGTGGTATGATGGAGGGATGATTTTCCTTTGTGATAACACAAAACACAATGACAACATTGACAGGCAAAAGAGGTAGCCTCAAAGGTCAAAACAGAGGACACCTAGATTGTCTTGTGTGTGCATGTGTGTTTGTCATGTGCTGTAGACCCTTGTTTGCAAACTATAATAGACGAGCATACAGTTGAAGCAGTAGCATGTACTTAAAGATAAGACACAACTAGAAAGGACACCCAGATTGTTGTGTGTCTTGGTATATTTGTTTTTATCATGTATTGTGGAACCTTGTTTACAAATTATAGTGGATAAGACAGTTAAAGTGATGGTTTGTTCTTAGTGGTAAGACACAAGTTTTATAAAGGACCTTCAGTTGGACTTTATGCCCTAATCATCTAAGAAGCAGAGTGCTTAAGTGAACAAATAATTCTTGAAGTCAACCATACAATTAATAAGGCCCATTTCACACGGGCGGTCCGGTCGTGTCCTCCCATCCGTTTTTCGGAAGGACCTGACTGGACCCTCCATTTTCCTCTATGGGCAGCCAGATATAAATGGACTAGTGTCCGTTTGCACCTGGTTACCTCCGCTTTGATGTGGCAAAAAACAAAAGGAAGGGGGATCTGTTCCCCCCGTCTGGTCGAATTGGATCAGATGGCAGTTGGGTTTAAATGGACAGTCTGCCCGTTTACATCTGATTGCCCATAGTAGAGAGTGAGCCATGTCCATGTCTGCTCTGCATAAGTGGAGTAGACACGGACCTGTCATCCGGCAGCTTGTTTCAGCTCAGCAAGGGATCAGAGGATGGATTCCCTGCTGAGCAAAACCCGATCTGGCCTGTGTAAAGGGGGCCTAACTATTCTTTATGACTAACGGTTTTACAAAAATAAAGTACTGTATATTTAAACCATAAATGGATGTCATGCAATTTGAGCTGGGCACATATACAGTGGGTAAGGAAAGTATTCAGACCCCCTTACATTTTTCACTCTTCGTTATATTGCAGCCATTTGCTAAAATCATTTAAGTTCATTTTTTTCCTCATTAATGTACACACAGCACCCCATATTGACAGAAAAACACAGAATTGTTGACATTTTTGCAGATTTATTAAAAAAGAAAAACTGAAATATCACATGGTCCTAAGTATTCAGACCCTTTGCTCAGTATTTAGTATTTGCACCAATTGATATAATACAGCCATGAGTCTTTTTGGGAAACATGCACCAAGTTTTTCACACCTGGATTTGGGGATCCTCTGCCATTCCTCCTTGCAGATCCTCTCCAGTTCTGTCAGGTTGGATGGTAGACATTGGTGGACAGCCATTTTTAGGTCTCTCCAGAGATGCTCAATTGGATTTAGGTCAGGGCTCTGGCTGGGCCATTCAATAACAGTCACGGAGTTGTTGTGAAGCCACTCCTTTGTTATTTTAGCTGTGTGCTTAGGGTCATTGTCTTGTTGGAAGGTAAACCTTCGGCCCAATCTGAGGTCCTGAGCACTCTGGAGAAGATTTTCGTCCACGATATCCCTGTACTTGGCCGCATTCATCTTTTCCTCGAATGCAACCAGTCGTCCTGTCCCTGCAGCTGAAAAACACCCCCACAGCATGATGCTGCCACCACCATGCTTCACTGTTGGGACTGTATTGGACAGGTGATGAGCAGTGCCTGGTTTTCTCTACACATACCGCTTAGAATTAAGGCAAAAAAGTTTTATCTTGGTCTCATCAGACCAGAGAATCTTATTTCTCACCATCTTGGAGTCCTTCAGGTTTTTTTTTTAGCAAACTCCATGCAGGCTTTCATGTGTCTTGCACTGAGGAGAGGCTTCTGTCGAGCCACTCTGCCATAAAGCCCCGACTGGTGGAGGGCTGCAGTGATGGTTGACTTTCTACAACTTTCTCCCATCTCCCGACTGCATCTCTGGAGCTCAGCCACAGTGATCTTTGGGTTATTCTTTACCTCTCTCACCAAGGCTCTTCTCCCCCGATAGCTCAGTTTGGCCGGACGGCCAGCTCTTGGAAGGGTTCTGGTAGTCCCAAACGTCTTCCATTTAAGGATTATGGAGGCCACTGTGCTCTTAGGAACCTTAAGTGCAGCAGAATTTTTTTGTAACCTTGGCCAGATCTGTGCCTTGCCACAATTCTGTCTCTGAGCTCTTCAGGCAGTTCCTTTGACCTCATGATTCTAATTTGCTCTGACATGCACTGTGAGCTGTAAGGTCTTATATAGACAGGTGTGTGGCTTTCCTAATCAAGTCCAATCAGTATAATCAAACATAGCTGGACTCAAATGAAGGTGTAGAACCATCTTAAGGATGATCAGAAGAAATGGACAGCACCCGAGTTAAATATATGAGTGTCACATCAAAGGGTCTGAATACTTAGGACCATGTGATATTTCAGTTTTTTTTTTTTTATAAATCTGCAAAAATGTCAACAATTCTGTGTTTTTCTGTCAATATGGGGTGCTGTGTGTACATTAATGAGGAAAACAAATGAACTTAAATGATTTTAGCAAATGACTGCAATATAACAAAGAGTGAAAAATTTAAGGGGGTCTGAATACTTTCCGTACCCACTGTATCTGCAGTGTTATGTTATCAGTCTTCAAAGCACTATGTTCCGCAGCTGTCTCCTGCTCCGTTCTTCTTCTGTTATCAGCCTGATAACTTCTGACAAGTTCTCCGTCACATATGATCAGTGGCGGAATTTTCAGGGTCGCAACAGTTGCCGTTGTGACTGGGCCCTGTAGTTCCGCCAAGTCCGGGGGGCCCGCCCCCCGCCCGTGTGAGGGGCCCAACCGCCGCCCGTCACGGCGTTGCTGGCAGGGGCGGACTGACCATTCGGTCAGATTATAGCTGCCCCGCCTCTGCACTGCCCCCTCAGCCAATAGGAACATGCTGTACACGCCCCCTTCCACAGCGCTGCTTTTTTGACCCAAAAGCAGATGCCGACTGCTAGAGGAGAGGAGAGGGAGGCGGGGACACAGCCTGCAGTGAGGGACGAACTGCTGCCTGATAAGGTAAGCTGTCTGAGCTTTACATAATGGATTCTTGTCGGTGGATTACCCTGGTGAGCAGAGAGGGAGGATGTGTTACCTTTAGCATGGCTCCTCCTGTCTCTGAGGCTATTAGATCGATTTTGTGTGTGAGAAGTGCACTGCTGGTGGAGGAAGAACATGAATGTCTCCTCAATCTCTACTAACTACATCTCCCTACTCATTAGCTGCCCACCACTAAACAAGCACAGTCCCCTCCTCTCCTGTATTACCAACTAATGTGTCTGTGAGCTGCTGGGGCACTACAAGTCCCAGCATGCCAGGAGATGGGGGCAGCAGTGTGTTCAATCAGGCTGATTTTTGGGTGAAAATTTTTTGGGTGAAAAATGCTGGTGTGTGTATATACTGTGTGTGTATGTATAGTGTGTGTATATAATGGTCTGTACTAAGGGGGTGTGTGTATACTGCAGGGGTCTGTACTAAGGGGTGTGTGTATACTGCAGGGGTCTGTACTAAGGGTGTGTGTGTGTATACTGCAGGGGTCTGTACTAAGGGTGTGTGTGTATACTGCAGGGGTCTGTACTAAGGGGGGGGTGTATACTGCGGGAATCTGTACTAAGGGGGTGTGTGTATACTGCAGGGGTGTGTATACTGCGGGAGGCTGTACTAAGGGTGTGTGTGTATACTGCAGGGGTCTGTACTAAGGGGGGGTGTATGCTCTGGGGGTCTGTACTAAGGGGGGATTCTATACTGATGGGGGGGTCTGCACTAAGAGGGTGTGTATGCTGCGGGGGTTTGCACTAAGGGGGTGTCTATACTGATGGGGGGGGTCTGCACTGTGGGGGTGTCTATACTCCAGGGGTTTGCACTAAGGGTGTGTCTATAATGATGGGGGGTCTATACTGATGGGGGGTCTGTACTAAAGGGGGGTCTATACTGATGGGGGTCTGTACTAAAGGGGGTGTCTTTACCGATGGGGGGTCTGCACTAAGGAATGTGTCTATACTGCGGGGGTTCTGCACTAAAGGGGGATTCTATACTGATGGAGGTCTGCACTAAAGGGGGGTGTCTGCACTAAGAGGGGGGAATTCTACACTGATGGGGGTGTCTGTACTGATGAGGGGGGTCTGTACTGAGGGAGGGGGTCAGTACTTAGTGAGGGGGGGTCTGTACTGATGAGGGGGGTCTGTACTGAGGGAGGGGGTCCGTACTTAGTGAGGGGGGTCTGTACTGGGGGAGGGCGGTCTGTTCTTAGTGAAGGGGATCTATACTGCGGGAGGGGGTCTGTAGTTAGTGGAGAGGGGTCTGTACTGAGGGGGGTCTGTACTGAGGGGGGACTATAGTTGGTGGTGGGGGGGTGACACCAATCTTTTCCACACCAGGTGACACCAACGGTAAGTCAATCAAGTGACAGAGCTGAGCAATCGATGCCAACCTCCACCACTGTGCCTCTTACTGATCCCATCCCCCCCCACTGATCTCATCCCTATCCCCCCCCCCCATTACTTCTACAACAGAGGTGATAGGGTTGGATAGGGATGAGATCAGTGGTGGGGGGATGGGATCAGTAAGAGGCACAGGTGGTGGTGGGAGAGGATGGCACCACTGCTGCCACCTCCCTCAAGTACCACCGCTGGTACTTGAGGGGGTTGGTAGCCGTGATCCTTGAGGGGGGGTGGCAGCAGTGGTATTTAAAGGGGGGTGGTAGCAGTGATACTTGAGGGGGTGGCTGTGGTGGTACTTGAGAGTGGTGGCAGTGGTGGTGCCATCCTCTCCCACCACCACCTGTGCCTCCTTACTGATCCCTATCCCCCCACCACTAATCTCATCCCTATCCCCCCCCCATTACTTCTACAACAGAGGTGATGGGGGGATAGGGATGAGATCAGTGGTGGGGGGATGGGATCAGTAAGAGGCACAGGTGGTGGTGGAAGAGGATGACACCACCACTGCCACCGCAGCCACCCCCCCTCAAGTACAACCGCTGCCACCCCCCCTCAACACCAGCACTTCCACTGATCCCATCCCTCCTCTCCACCAGCACTGTTACTGATCCCATTCCCCAGGTCAGATTTAATTGATCATATGATTGCTTCATAGGATCCGCAACCAATGTATTGCTTCATTTATGTGAAATCCCTGGTGATATGGCCAGTCCCTCTGCTTTCCTATTAAAAACTTACCACACTGACTAGGAGCGCACAGCATTGTCAGTACTCTAGTTAGGCTGGTAACTCTTTATGCTCTCCTCCAATGATCAATAAATGTTTTACTTTGTTGTACAGTGTAAAAAAAATAAAGTGTCAAAATCATGCTTTTCAGGGGGGTGGCCTTCATGATTTCTTGCACCGGGGGCCCTGAAGTTTCTAGTTACGCCTCTGCATATGACAAAAGCAGCCAGAGTTTTGTGTTGGGGAGGATGCTATAAATAGATTAGCAAAGCTCTGAAGGATTCAATTATCACAGCTGAAAGTCTCTACCTATGAGGAGAGGGGATGTGTGCCTTTCCTCCAATCAACTGTCTTGGCTGTATGCCCAGGCTTCACTGCAGTGATAACCAGTAAGAGAAAATCTCCTAACACGAAAAGCACTTTCTAAACAATATATAAAGCTGAAGACAGCAGATATACATATAAAACTTATGTAGGGAGATTTGTTTCATCTCTGTGAATCATCTGAGGCTGTTCACTTCACTGGATATATGTGAGCGACTTATATCGACTGTAAGTGATTGGGTTTAAATCTACTGTAAGTAGTTTCAGTCTGGTTTAAGTCTTTATTGTGCTTTCAGTCTTCAAGAACTTTAGCCATGTTAAGCCATGTCTTTGCAGGGACAAAGCTCAGATTTACAAAGGGAAAGGGTAGTGTTGCAACCATTCCTAACATGCTGATTTATGCAATAACATACAAAAAAGTTTTGTGTGCCACCAGGATGTTTCTGTGTGTACATGTCAAGCCTATTCACATCCCTCGTGTCTAATTGTGGTTATAAAGGAGGTCATTGAAAAGAACTTCAGCAAACTTTAGACTGATTTTTATCTGCATGACCTGAAATGCAATCTTGAACTTCAAATCCCCTAGAGTGTATTAGCATTTGGCTGGGATTTCCATTGCTTGAAATTGACTGAAGGCCCACCTTTCAAGATCTAGCCTGACCTTGACATTTGAATATGAAATTATATTGTTACTTTAATAATATTACTTTGGCAATCTGTATGAAAATTTGTAAAATGGTGGCAATAATACATACAAATATTTTCATACTTTGGGTACAATTGTGTACAAGGCCGGTTTGGCATATTCCAGATTTTTTTTTATTTTAACAATTTAACTGCTCTACATAGTACAATGATTCCATCCTTTTGGGGACCAACAGCTTTTGTTTTTGAACAAAATGTCTGTGTCACTAATTAAGATGAAATTAGTGACATTTTTAAAATGCTATTTCAATGTTAGTATTCTGAGGAGACCTGTAAACATCAAACATTATTGGGTTCTAAGGTATAGCTTGGGAAAACTATATGTTTTATGTCTATTGTCATAAACTCATCGCCAACTACAAGGATAGCTTAGAATTGCAGAATATACATAGGGTTCCTTTTAGCTTCTCATATAACTAATCCTTCTTGTTAAAGTAGAAGTTTAGTCAAAATCTAACTAAGGCTTAACCTACTCCCACCCCCATTCTAAGCCTATTTTATCTAACCCTGTAAGGTAATGATCTGTATACTTACTCAGGGCTTTTTTTCAGCTGGAACTTGGTGGAACTCAGTTCCACCACTTCCAGCTCAGGCCCTCTGCTCCCTGCTCACTACTATCGCTCTGTGGCAGCCAAGCTATCACTTGTCAACACAGAGGCCGGACTTCTGTGTTTACAAGTGACAGCTTGGCTCCCTCAGATCTGATCTCCTGAGTGGCTCCCACTAAATAAAGTCTTCCTGATGACGCCTGCTGGAACACGAAATGCATAGAAGCTACGTCTGACACGCACTTCACGTCACTTTCGCTGGGGGGGTTGCCTAATGCATAGCATACAGCGCTGGTCAGATAGCGCTGTCTGAACGGACTTCCACCGCACTAGGTTGTTCCTCACATGCTGATGCACTCCCTTGTTCAAAAAATTGTAAGTGACATTTTTAAAAATAAACAAGCGATACTACACTATAGCTGCCTTCCCTGGCTCTTTTTGGCGGAGCTTGCTTTGCAGACGTGGGTGATTGAAGCGGAGGATAGATACTAAGGATTTTTTCTGGCTGTTCCCGGGCTCATTTGACCTAGCTCACCACACATGTGAATGATTGTTTGGGAGGAGATCGTTGAATGGTTTCCAGGGATTGAGGAGCTACAGTACTTCATGCTTTATGGTCACTTTCTGGCCAGAGCCATTTGGTGAGCACATTTTGTTGTCACTTTGGGTGAAAAGTCACAAATTTTATCTGGAACACGGGTTTTATTTTTCACATGGTGTTTGGAGCAGAATCATCCAAAAAAGATTTCTGGAGAAATTTTGATGACATATTTTGAGCAATTATAAACTATATATATACCTTTTTGAAACATTTGTGCACATGTTTAAAGTGAAGCAATTCGCTAATACACGTTTAAACAAGGTTACAAACGTACACATATTATTTGCATGGATCACTCTTTGCACTTTCAGCGATTGTATTGGGAGCGCCCTTTATCACATCATCACGCTCTCACTAAATGCAGGATATGGAGAAGAGGGATGCAGGTGCCCGGGGTGTGTGCAGAGCATGGTTGAGTTCCTGCACCTATTATTTGAGAAAAAAAAGCACTGTACTTACTTATTCTGAACTCGCCCTGGTCCGGTCACAGCTTCGGCTTCTGTGCAGAGGAGAGATCGCTGACAATGACTACAAATGCCTGGGAGATGACATCACCCATAGGACTTACCATGGGGCAACCATTGGCGGCTGTTCCTCCTCTACACTGAAGCCATCGCTGACAGGTGACCATGGGTTAGGACTGGATTGGCTGCAGAATACGTAAATATACAGATCTTTTCGCTACAGGGTCAGATAAAAAGGGGCTTAGAATTGGGGTTGGAGTAGGTTTAGCCATAGTTCCACTTTAAGTGAATCTTTGCTTTTCCAATGGAGGAAAAAGCAATAGGATAATTTTAATGCAGACCTCGAAAGATGCATATATTTGCTTTCCTATAACACTGTTAAGCTGCCAGGAGCTGAAAGTCCTGTTTAAGCTAAAGTCACCAGAGTCCCACCTTACACATGGCTATTGACCTCCTATGTGACAGCAATGATTGCTTAGTACTATCATATGTTCCTCATATGTATACAGAAGTGTTGCCTATAGCTGAGAGTGGTGGTAGATTGAAGAAAAGGAAAGTATACACTGTTGGGATGATAGGTTTGAAGCAATACCCTGATTAGGTAGGCACCCAACAGGTTTGTTTTGAAGTGGGCAGCACAGTGGTGTAGTGGTTAAGTTGTAAAGGGTCGCTGGTTCGAATCCCAACCACAACACTACTGTACCTGCCTGGAGTTTGCATTCTCTCCCTTTGCCTGCGTGGGTTTCCCCCGGGTACTCCGGCTTCCTCCCACACTCCAAAGGCATGCTGGTAGGTTACCTGCATCCTATCTAAATTGGCCTGTATGTATGAATGTGAGTTAGGGACCTTACATTGTATGCTCCTTGAGGGCAGGGACTGATGTGAATGTAAAATGTACTGTATCTGTAAAGTGCTGCGTAAATTGATGGCACTATATAAGTCCCTGAAATAATTAAATAAGTGTGAAAACAAGAAAGAGTAGCACAAACTGTGGGTAGTATTAAAAGGACTGAGATTTATTAATAAATAATTAAAAAAAACTCACACACATCAATAACATGGGGAGGGGGGGACAAAGAAAGAACCACTGTGAGTCACAGCAAAGTTCCTGGGATTGGAAAGGGCTACCCTGACCACAGGCAGCAAGCAGGTTTTCTGGGGCAACATGGAGACATCACCTTGAGCATCCACAGCAAGAAACAATGACAATTTTCCAAAATAAGGGATACATCTCCTATACAGTTGCCACCAGAATATGTATCTCCTTTGGAAGGTACTGTATATCTTTACCTCTTGCTCTGCTGACAACTCTAAAAGTTATCCTCACTATCTGTTTCATTGACAATGGTCAAAGCCGGCTGGATCGAAATTCAGCCAGTTCAGTATGGACTGACCAAATTTCGATCCATGTATGGGCACCCTGGTTGTACACAAGCCCTTATTTATACTTTAAGTGCTTTGACATTATTTAGCATTGTAAAAAAAATGTCATGCTTGTTAAATTCTCCAATAATCACCTACTGGGGAACTATATACATTGGATTCATTTTAGTAAACTTTAGTATAATCCTAGTTTTCTCATTCTGAAGAAACTGATGCTTGCCTATGCATGGCATTTCTTATATTCATTGCTAAATGGGACAATCTGCCTTTAATATCAACCCTTTAGACTACCTCTGAGTTGTGATAGGAATAATACCGTAGCATCACCAAAGGGTCTGAGCCAGAGGTGGTGGAACTGAGTTCCACCAAGTTCCACCTGAAAAAAAGCCCACTGGCAAGTAAAATATACTTTTACGTAAAATGTATATTGGCATACAACAAACCAAAATAATTAGGCTATCAACACTTTTAGTTAATCTTTGTATAGGAAAGCAAATCTTAAACTTGAAATTGGGCACTAGAACATGTCAGCCATCTATTGTTGAGCTTTTCCATAGATGAGATGTACTTTGTTCTCATGTTGTCATCTGGTAGGATCATCTAAATTAGCTAGAATAGTCTAGGTAGGTATTTGTTATGCTATAGTGAGGCTGGCCATACACTATACAATTTTCTTATTCAATTTTCTTTAGATTTACCTTCAACTATGTAGTAGACATGTGCACACTGAAATATTTTGTTTCGGAATTTCATTTTCGTCTGAAAAATAAATTTATTTAGTTACTCCCGAAATTCGTTTTTATTTATTTCGTTTTTCGTTAGAAATTGCATTCGTCCGAAAATCTGAATGAATTAAGGTGGAATCTGTCATTGAAGGCTTATGGTGTCTGTTGAATGTTCAAAGAAGATTCGACGGAGCAGCGAAACTGTACGACTCTGCAATCATACATTTCCGGTCGAATGTTCCACCCACAAGCTATAGTAGAATTCTAATGTTGTATGACTAGTAATAATTATATTTATTAATTACTATTACTAGTTAACCAACATTAGAATTCTTCTATAGCCTATGGGCGGATGCCTTTGACCGGAAATGTACGATTGCAGCGTCGTACAGTTTTGCTGCACCGTCGAATCTTCTAACTTTCGATGCTTTGTCGAATCTTCGTCGTTCTAGCTATTTTACTGCTCCTCCTCTTTGGTTACAATCAGCCAATAACATTCATCATCATCATTATTTTTATTTTACTTCCCGCATCCAATTCCAGCAGTGATCTTTTCTCTCTATGTTGAATCTTTTCTCTCTATAATAACGAATCTTTTCTCTCTATAACGTCAAATCTTTTCTCTTTATGTCTAATCTTTTCTCTCTATAATGTCGAATCTTTTCTCTCTATGTCAAATCTTTTCTCTCTATAATGTCGAATATTTTCTCTCTATAATGTCAAATCTTTTCTCTCTATGTAGAATAATCTTGGACTATTAGAGTTAAGGTTAGGCACATTCGACCGCAGGTTCGATAGACACAGTTTGTTATTGTCAGCGTCACGTCGAATCTCCTATCTATATCGAACTGTTGTAGCAACGAAAACGAAAATAAAGCATTTGTTTATGTCGGATCTTTCGGTTTTCGGATTCTGTGCTTTCGTTTTCGTTTGTTAAAACGATAACGAAAATAGCTGAAATTCGGACGAAAATGCATTCGGACGAAAACAAATGCACATGTCTACTATGTAGTGCAAGGGCCTGCCTGACTGCATACACATTGAAAGTGTTTAGGTTTAACTTCATATTATATGGTTTTGGTAAATCTAAAGGAAAATTGTACAAGAAAATTGTGTAATGTACGGCCAGCCTAAAGACCCGTACACACGAAACGGATTTTCCAACAGGAATTGTGTGATGACAGGCTGTTGTTGGAAAATCCGACAGTTTGTGTGCTCCATCAGACATTTGTTGTCGGATTTTCCGCAAACAAATGTTGGATAGCATGCTTTCAAATTTTCCGACAACAAATGTGTTTTGTCGGAATATCTGATCGTGTGTTCAGAGGTCCTTCGGAAAAAAATCCAAAGTACAAACACGCATGCTCGGAAGCAATGCTAACCATAACACAACATTAGCAGAAGTTGCCCAAAGGGTGACACTAAAGAGCTGAAAAACCACGTAGTTTCGTGTTTGTTGGCTGAAAATTCTTTGCCGTTTGTATGCAAGACAAGTTCATGGCCAACGCCCTTCAGACAAAAGTCCTACGCTTTGTCCGCGGAAAATCCAATCAGGTGTACCTGGCTTAAAGGCCTGTACACACGATCGGATCTTCCAAAAGGAATTGTGTGATGGCAGGCTTTTGTCGGAAAAATCCGACCATTTGTATGCTCCATAGGACAACCGTTTGTATGTAAGACAAGTTCATGGCCAACGCTCTTCGGGCAAAAGTCCTACGCTTTTTCCGTGGAAAATGCGAACATGTGTATGAGGCTTAAGTTTATGTAAACTCTCAGGATAAGTAAAAGTACATTTGTGTCCATGACAAAAAAAAATCTATTATCTTATATTTGCCTTTGTAGTGTTTTACTGATCTGCCGGAAAAAA
Organism: Rana muscosa; assembly: GCA_029206835.1. Classification (NCBI taxonomy): domain Eukaryota; kingdom Metazoa; phylum Chordata; class Amphibia; order Anura; family Ranidae; genus Rana; species Rana muscosa. The sequence goes on from CM055116.1 coordinate 430,840,358, forward strand.
AAAAATATTAAAAGCCAGCAGCTACAGCTACAGCAGCTGCTGGCTTTTAATATTTGGACACTTACCTGTCCTGAAGTCCAGCGACGTCCGCAGCAGAGGACGAGCGATCGCTCGTCGCTCTGCTGCTCCCTCCGCCATCCTCGCTGAGGGAACCAGGAAGTGAAGCCCTGCGGCTTCATGCCCGGTTCCCTACGGCGCATGCGCGAGTCGCGCTGCGCCGTTCTGATTCGTCCTCCTGTGTTCTGGGAGCCGAGTGTCTCCCAGAACACTACGGGAAGTCTGGGGGAAGTGACGTCACTCCCGCAGATTTCCCGCAGAGAGGACTCCCGGAAGTGGGTGAAAGTACCTGTCTTAGACAGGTATCTTCACCCCCCCTCCCCCCTGAAAGGTGTCAATTGTGACACCGGAGGGGGGGAGGAATCCGATTAGCAGAAGTGAAAATTTAGGGTGGAGCTCCACTTTAAGTAATTAATAGTGATGAGCCGAACACCCCCGGGTTCGGTTCGCACCAGAACCCGCGAACGGACCGAACGTTCGTACGAACATTAGAACCCTATTAAATACAATGGATGCGAACGTTCGAATTCTAAAGTGCTAATTATAACGACTATTATGCATGTTATTGTCCTAAAAAGGGTTTGGGAACCCGGGTTCTGCACCAGGGGACATGTATCAATGCAAAAAGAAGTTTTAAAAACGGTCGTTTTTCGGGAGCAGTCATTTTAATGATGCATAAAGTGAAAAAAAAAAAGTCAAATATTCCTTTAAATATCGTACCTGGGGGGTGTCTAAAGTATGCCTGTGAAGTGCCACGTGTTTCCCGTGTTTAGAACTGTCCCTGCACAAAATGACACTTCTAAAGGAAAAAAAACCCATTTAAAACTGCTTGCGGCTTTAATGTAATGTCTGGTCCCGGTAATATGGATGAAAATCTTTAAGAAAAATGGCATAGCTACCCCATGACCCCCCCCCCCCCTACCCCAGCCCATTACCAGCCCCTTTGGGTCTTGTATGGATATTAAGGGGAACACCGCACACAAAATAAAAAAGGCCCTATATACTCTGAACAGCTGTATACAGGCGGTGCATACAAGACAGGGACTGTAGGTTTGTTCTTATGTAGAATGTGTTTGTAATTTTGAACAGGTACATTGTTTAAGTGTAGCTCCAGCCCAAAAATCTATTTTTAAACTTTTTGGAAAACATAGGTAAGGGTTATCACCCCTGTAACATTTGTTTTGCTGTCTGTGCCCCTGTTCAGAACATTTCACCTCACTTTCCGTCCCATTGACAACTGTTTTTGAAATGTGGTGTTTTTCTTGAAACAAGGATTGCTGATAAAGCATCAGTACAGAGGAGACACCTTTCTCCCATATTAATTCTTACAGGAGAGAATTTTCCTTCCTAGGGGTAGATTTCCTCTCACTTCCTGTTGTCTTCTTGCGTTTGCAAGTAGGAGTCGTTTGTAAGTTGGATGTTTGAAAGTAGGGACCTGCCGTATATACTCTGCAGAAATAGGCCCCTTAGTTGTTGGTGTTGGCACAACACTGTAAGCACTCACAGTTACTCTTGGTTGGTGCTGGAACGCCCTGCTGTCAACTATTATATCAGGAATTGTAATTACATATAATTGTTGAACAGTGGTAGTAAAAATTGGGCCTTTGATGGTGGTGCTGGTGCCACAACACTGTAAGCCCTGACAGTTACTCTTGGTGGGTGCAGGAATGGGCCCTGCTGTGAATTATTAGATCAAGAATTGTAATTACATGCCCCTTTTGAACAGGGGCTGAAAAATTGGGCCTTTCGTGGTGGTGGTGGTGGTGGTGGCGTTGCCACAACACTGTAAGCCCTCAGAGTTACTCTTGGTGGGTGCAGCAATGGGCCCTGCTGTGAATTATTAGATCAAGAATTGTAATTACATGCCCCTGTTGAACAGGGGCTGAAAAATTGGGCCTTAGGCACTGGTGGCACAACACTGCAACCCCTCATAGATACTGTACTTGGAGCACAGCAATGAGCCCTGTTGCAAAGTATTGCTTCAAAAATTGTAATGACACGCCCCTGTTAAACAGGGGCTGAAAAATTGGGCCTTAGGCACTGGTGGCACAACACTCCAACCCCTCACAGATACTGTACTTGGAGCACAGCAATGAGCCCTGTTGCAAAGTATTGCTTCAAAAATTGTAATGACACGCTCCTGTTAAACAGGGGCTGAAAAATTGGGCCTTAGGCACTGGTGGCACAACACTCCAACCCCTCACAGATACTGTACTTGGAGCACAGCAATGAGCCCTGTTGCAAAGTATTGCTTCAAAAATTGTAATTACACGCCCCTGTTAAACAGGGGCTGAAAAATTGGGCCTTAGCCACTGGTGGCGGCACCCATAAACAAAAATGATCTTCCAAGCTATCATCATCAATCGTATCATTGAGGACTTGGAGGAGGAGGATAGCCAGTCAACATAACAGCACAGGCACTCAGCATCAGCATCAGTCTTGAAGGGATGTGACATGTTAAAATCAATTAGTCTGTTATATCAGCATCAGGTGTGTGGTAGCTGGTGGTGATCCAAGACTGGTTCATCTTGATGAAAGTCAGTCGATCAACCGAGTCGGTGGACAGGCGCACCCTGTGATCCGTGACAAATCCTCCAGCAGCACTGAATGTGCGTTCCGAAAGAACGCTGGATGCAGGACAGGCCAGTAGCTCAATTGCATACTGTGCAAGCTCTGGCCAGTGATCCATCCTCAAGACCCAGTAAGCCAGAGGATTTTCGGTGGGGAAGGTGTCCAAGTCTGACCTTGCCCCTAGATATTCCTGCACCATGTTTATCAGACGCTGGCGATGGTTGCTGGAACCGATCATACTTTGGGGCTGCGGACTAAAGAATTGTCTGAACGCATCGGTCAGACGGCCACCTTCCCCACCGCTCCTTCTTTGACTGGCCGAAGCCTCAGCAACTCGTTGTCCAGGACCAGGAGTTTGTAACCTCCCAGTCTCTGGGAACGCGTTGCACAGACCTTTCTGCAAGGCCTCCCGGAGTTGTCTCATCCTCTGCTCCCTCTGCGACGGTAACATAAGGTCCGCAACCTTACCCTTGTACCGTGGATCAAGGAGAGTGGCCAGCCAGTAATGGTCCCTCTCCTTGATCCGAAGAATACGAGGATCCTTCCGCAGACTTTGCAGGATCAGGGAGGCCATGCAGCGTAGGTTAGCTGAGGCATTCGGTCCGGAGTCCTCTGGGTCACTAAGGACGACATGATCCGCAGCCACCTCCTCCCAGCCACGTACAAGTCCACTGGTTTCTTGGGACTGTAAATCATCCCTAAAAGACTGCTGCTGATGATGCTGAGTGCCAGCCTCCACCTCCATGCTGACACAATCCTCCTCCTCCTCCTCCTCTTCCTGTGCGATGGGTGGGACAGAAGGAACACTGTCTGGGTAAAGGGGGCCTTGAGAGGCAAGGAAGTCCTCCTCTTCCTGCCTCTGTTCTGCCTCAAGTGCCCTGTCCATTATTCCACGCAGCATGTGCTCCAACAGGTGGACAAGAGGTACAGTGTCACTGATGCATGCACTGTCACTGCTCACCATCCTCGTGGCCTCCTCAAATGGTGCCAGGACAGTGCATGCATCCCTGATCATGCCCCACTGGCGTGGAGAAAAAAAACCAAGCTCCCCTGACCCTGTCCTGGTGCCGTAGTCGCACAGGTACTCATTGATGGCCCTCTGCTGCGTGTGCAGCCGCTGCAGCATGGCCAACGTTGAGTTCCACCTGGTGGGCATGTCACATATAAGGCGGTTCTTGGGCAGGTTCAACTCCTTTTGCAGCTCAGCCAGGCGAGCACTGGCATTATAAGATCTGCGGAAATGCACACAGACTTTCCTGGCCTGCCTCAGGACATCCTGTAAGCCCGGGTACCTGCCCAAGAACCGCTGCACCACCAGGTTAAGGACGTGAGCCACACAGGGCACATGGGTCAGTTGTCCCTGTCGGAGGGCGGAGAGCAGGTTGGTGCCATTGTCGCAAACCACCATTCCTGGCTTAAGCTGGCGTGGCGTCAACCACCTCTCGGCCTGGCCCTGCAGAGCAGACAGGACCTCTGCCCCAGTGTGGCTTCTGTCCCCCAAACACACCAGCGCAAGTACGGCATGGCATCTTTTTGCCTGCGTACTTGCGTAGCCCCTTGAACGGCTACGGAGCACCGCTGGTTCAGAGGACAAAGCACAGGAAGAGGCCATGGAGGAAGAAGAAGAGGAGGGGGTGGAGGAGAGAGGTGTGTCACAACCAGTAGTAGCATTTTGGAGGCGTGGCGGTGGAACAACCTCCAACACTACTGCACCTTGTCCTGCATCCTTCCCAGCTGCCAAAAGAGTGACCCAATGGGCCGTGAAAGAAAGGTAACGTCCCTGTCCATGCCTGCTGGACCATGAGTCAGCGGTAATATGCACCTTACCGCTGAGTGACCGCCCTGTCCAGCGAGGCCAAGACATTGCCTTCCACATGCCGGTAGAGAGCCGGAATAGCCTTCCGTGAGAAAAAGTGGCGTTTGGGAACCTGCCACTGAGGAACCGCACATTGCACAAACTCACGGAAGGGGGCCGAGTCTACCAACTGAAAAGGCAGCAGTTGAAGCGCTAGCAATTTAGCCAAGCTAGCATTCAACCGCTCGGCATGTGGATGGCTGGGAGTGAACTTCTTTCGACGGTCCAGCAGCTGGGGCAGGGAAATTTGCCTGCTAGAATCGGACGTCGGTGTACTGCTAGCAGAGTGGCCGCAAGTACTTGGCTGTGACACACCTAATTCTACACCTTCATTCCTCTCAGTGCATGTTTCAGAGAGGACTGAAGTTATAGTGGGGTTGGAGATCCCAGCTGATGCGGTGCAAGGAGAGGTCCGCTTTGTTCTTTGGTGTGGGTCTTTGAGGTAGGCTTGCCAACGAGCTGCATGGCAGGTCAACATATGTCTGGTCAGGCATGTGGTACCCAAGCGGCTGATGTTTTGGCCACGCGATATACGCTTGAGACATATGTTGCAAACAGCAGCTGTGCGATCTGATGCACTAGCCTCAAAAAAGGCCCACACCAAAGAACTTTTTGAATGACGGGCAGAGGCAGCGCCCTGCACAGGCGGAGCTCTGCGGTGTGATTCCGTCGGTGTACTGCCCTTACGCTGGCCACCAAAGGGCATCCTGCCTCGTTGGAGATGTGCCTCATCCTCCTCCTCCTCCTCTCTCCTATTAGGCACCCACGTGGAGTCAGTGACCTCATCATCCCCTCCCTCCTCATCACTGGAGCCAATCTGGCAGTATGCTGCAGCTGCTGGAACATGACTGCCAGATTGGTGTCCTTCTTGAGCATCCCCTCTGTCTGCTCTCACGCTACTGCCTTCCTGTAGCTGGGTTTCATCATCAGACCCTTCGAAACGCTGGGCATCCTCCTGGAGCATGTACCCAACACTGTGCTCAAACAGTTCGGGGGACTCCTCAGGAGGAGGACATGGTGGGTCTAGGGAAGGAGTGACTGATGATGAGTCTGACATTGATACCAGGGAAGAGGACGCTTTGGCAGCTGCTTTGCCAGTACCCTGAGCCTGGGTGAGAGAGGATGAGGAGGAGGAGGAGGGCTTGGTCATCCACTCTACCAAGTCTTCGGCATGATGTGGCTCAACATGTCCAGCTGCCGAAAAGAAGGACAAGCGTGTCCCATGGCCATGTGCTGATGACAATGCACCGCGTCCACGACCAGCACTGTTGCCCCCAGACACAGAGCCTGCTTGCCCTCTTTTATTGTCTCCTGACTGTCTGCCTCTCCTTGTTTGCCTTCCAGACATTCTAATGGATGGCCTGCAGGGAGATGGGAAAAAAGCAATAAGGGCTACCTTCAGGTGTCCTTCTCTGTCCCTTTACTTAAGGATTTCTAAATATGGTTGAGGATGATTGCTTTCGCACAGAATAGCACAACGACAATTTCCCTGACTGTCCAAAAAACAAGGATTTCAAAGATGGTTGATGAGGAATGCTTTAGCACAGTATAGCACAAGGAGAATTTCCCTCACTGTCCTTCCCTGTCCCTACAAACAAGGATTAGCACAGTAAAACACACTGACACTCTCCCTACCTATAGTTTTCTGTCCCTATAAAAAATGTTTTTTTAAAGATGGTTGATGATCAATGCTTTAGCACAGTATAGCACAAGGAGAATTTCCCTCACTGTCCTTCCCTGTCCCTACAAACAAGGATTAGCACAGTAAAACACACTGACACTCTCCCTACCTATAGTTTTCTGTCCCTATAAAAAATGTTTTTTTAAAGATGGTTGATGATCAATGCTTTAGCACAGTATAGCACAAGGAGAATTTCCCTCACTGTCCTTCCATGTCCCTACAAACAAGGATTAGCACAGTAAAACACACTGACACTCTCCCTACCTATAGTTTTCTGTCCCTATAAAAAATGTTTTTTTAAAGATGGTTGATGATCAATGCTTTAGCACACTATAGCACAAGGAGAATTTCCCTCACTGTCCTTCCCTGTCCCTACAAACAAGGATTAGCACAGTAAAACACACTGACACTCTCCCTACCTATAGTTTTCTGTCCCTATAAAAAATGTTTTTTTAAAGATGGTTGATGATCAATGCTTTAGCACACTATAGCACAAGGAGAATTTCCCTCACTGTCCTTCCCTGTCCCTACAAACAAGGATTAGCACAGTAAAACACACTGACACTCTCCCTACCTATAGTTTTCTGTCCCTATAAAAATTTTTTTTTTAAAGATGGTTGATGATCAATGCTTTAGCACACTATAGCACAAGGAGAATTTCCCTCACTGTCCTTCCCTGTCCCTACAAACAAGGATTAGCACAGTAAAACACACTGACACTCTCCCTACCTATAGTTTTCTGTCCCTATAAAAAATGTTTTTTTAAAGATGGTTGATGATCAATGCTTTAGCACACTATAGCACAAGGAGAATTTCCCTCACTGTCCTTCCCTGTCCCTACAAACAAGGATTAGCACAGTAAAACACACTGACACTCTCCCTACCTATAGTTTTCTGTCCCTATAAAATTTTTTTTTTTAAAGATGGTTGATGATCAATGCTTTAGCACACTATAGCACAAGGAGAATTTCCCTCACTGTCCTTCCCTGTCCCTACAAACAAGGATTAGCACAGTAAAACACACTGACACTCTCCCTACCTATAGTTTTCTGTCCCTATAAAAAATGTTTTTTTAAAGATGGTTGATGATCAATGCTTTAGCATAGTATAGCACAAGGAGAATTTCCCTCACTGTCCTTCCCTGTCCCTACAAACAAGGATTAGCACAGTAAAACACACTGACACTCTCCCTACCTATAGTTTTCTGTCCCTATAAAAATTTTTTTTTTAAAGATGGTTGATGATCAATGCTTTAGCACACTATAGCACAAGGAGAATTTCCCTCACTGTCCTTCCCTGTCCCTACAAACAAGGATTAGCACAGTAAAACACACTGACACTCTCCCTACCTATAGTTTTCTGTCCCTATAAAAAATTTTTTTTTAAAGATGGTTGATGATCAATGCTTTAGCACACTATAGCACAAGGAGAATTTCCCTCACTGTCCTTCCCTGTCCCTACAAACAAGGATTAGCACAGTAAAACACACTGACACTCTCCCTACCTATAGTTTTCTGTCCCTATAAAAAAAATTTTTTTAAAGATGGTTGATGATCAATGCTTTAGCACACTATAGCACAAGGAGAATTTCCCTCACTGTCCTTCCCTGTCCCTACAAACAAGGATTAGCACAGTAAAACACACTGACACTCTCCCTACCTATAGTTTTCTGTCCCTATAAAAAATGTTTTTTTAAAGATGGTTGATGATCAATGCTTTAGCACAGTATAGCACAAGGAGAATTTCCCTCACTGTCCTTCCCTGTTCCTACAAACAAGGATTAGCACAGTAAAACACACTGACACTCTCCCTACCTATAGTTTTCTGTCCCTATAAAAATTTTTTTTTTAAAGATGGTTGATGATCAATGCTTTAGCACACTATAGCACAAGGAGAATTTCCCTCACTGTCCTTCCCTGTCCCTACAAACAAGGATTAGCACAGTAAAACACACTGACACTCTCCCTACCTATAGTTTTCTGTCCCTATAAAATTTTTTTTTTTAAAGATGGTTGATGATCAATGCTTTAGCACAGTATAGCACAAGGAGAATTTCCCTCACTGTCCTTCCCTGTCCCTACAAACAAGGATTAGCACAGTAAAACACACTGACACTCTCCCTACCTATAGTTTTCTGTCCCTATAAAAATTTTTTTTTTAAAGATGGTTGATGATCAATGCTTTAGCACACTATAGCACAAGGAGAATTTCCCTCACTGTCCTTCCCTGTCCCTACAAACAAGGATTAGCACAGTAAAACACACTGACACTCTCCCTACCTATAGTTTTCTGTCCCTATAAAATTATTTTTTTTAAAGATGGTTGATGATCAATGCTTTAGCACACTATAGCACAAGGAGAATTTCCCTCACTGTCCTTCCCTGTCCCTACAAACAAGGATTAGCACAGTAAAACACACTGACACTCTCCCTACCTATAGTTTTCTGTCCCTATAAAAAATGTTTTTTTAAAGATGGTTGATGATCAATGCTTTAGCACAGTATAGCACAAGGAGAATTTCCCTCACTGTCCTTCCCTGTCCCTACAAACAAGGATTAGCACAGTAAAACACACTGACACTCTCCCTACCTATAGTTTTCTGTCCCTATAAAAAATTTTTTTTTAAAGATGGTTGATGATCAATGCTTTAGCACACTATAGCACAAGGAGAATTTCCCTCACTGTCCTTCCCTGTCCCTACAAACAAGGATTAGCACAGTAAAACACACTGACACTCTCCCTACCTATAGTTTTCTGTCCCTATAAAAATTTTTTTTTTAAAGATGGTTGATGATCAATGCTTTAGCACACTATAGCACAAGGAGAATTTCCCTCACTGTCCTTCCCTGTCCCTACAAACAAGGATTAGCACAGTAAAACACACTGACACTCTCCCTACCTATAGTTTTCTGTCCCTATAAAAATTTTTTTTTTAAAGATGGTTGATGATCAATGCTTTAGCACACTATAGCACAAGGAGAATTTCCCTCACTGTCCTTCCCTGTCCCTACAAACAAGGATTAGCACAGTAAAACACACTGACACTCTCCCTACCTATAGTTTTCTGTCCCTATAAAAACTGTTTTTTTAAAGATGGTTGATGATCAATGCTTTAGCACAGTATAGCACAAGGAGAATTTCCCTCACTGTCCTTCCCTGTCCCTACAAACAAGGATTAGCACAGTAAAACACACTGACACTCTCCCTACCTATAGTTTTCTGTCCCTATAATTTTTTTTTTTTTAAAGATGGTTGATGATCAATGCTTTAGCACACTATAGCACAAGGAGAATTTCCCTCACTGTCCTTCCCTGTCCCTACAAACAAGGATTAGCACAGTAAAACACACTGACACTCTCCCTACCTATAGTTTTCTGTCCCTATAAAAATTTTTTTTTTAAAGATGGTTGATGATCAATGCTTTAGCACACTATAGCACAAGGAGAATTTCCCTCACTGTCCTTCCCTGTCCCTACAAACAAGGATTAGCACAGTAAAACACACTGACACTCTCCCTACCTATAGTTTTCTGTCCCTATAAAAAATGTTTTTTTAAAGATGGTTGATGATCAATGCTTTAGCACACTATAGCACAAGGAGAATTTCCCTCACTGTCCTTCCCTGTCCCTACAAACAAGGATTAGCACAGTAAAACACACTGACACTCTCCCTACCTATAGTTTTCTGTCCCTATAAAATTTTTTTTTTTAAAGATGGTTGATGATCAATGCTTTAGCACACTATAGCACAAGGAGAATTTCCCTCACTGTCCTTCCCTGTCCCTACAAACAAGGATTAGCACAGTAAAACACACTGACATTCTCCCTACCTATAGTTTTCTGTCCCTATAAAAAAAGTTTTTTTAAAGATGGTTGATGATCAATGCTTTAGCACAGTATAGCACAAGGAGAATTTCCCTCACTGTCCTTCCCTGTCCCTACAAACAAGGATTAGCACAGTAAAACACACTGACACTCTCCCTACCTATAGTTTTCTGTCCCTATAAAAAAAATTTTTTTTAAAGATGGTTGATGATCAATGCTTTAGCACACTATAGCACAAGGAGAATTTCCCTCACTGTCCTTCCCTGTCCCTACAAACAAGGATTAGCACAGTAAAACACACTGACACTCTCCCTACCTATAGTTTTCTGTCCCTATAAAAAATGTTTTTTTAAAGATGGTTGATGATCAATGCTTTAGCACAGTATAGCACAAGGAGAATTTCCCTCACTGTCCTTCCCTGTCCCTACAAACAAGGATTAGCACAGTAAAACACACTGACACTCTCCCTACCTATAGTTTTCTGTCCCTATAAAAAATGTTTTTTTAAAGATGGTTGATGATCAATGCTTTAGCACACTATAGCACAAGGAGAATTTCCCTCACTGTCCTTCCCTGTCCCTACAAACAAGGATTAGCACAGTAAAACACACTGACACTCTCCCTACCTATAGTTTTCTGTCCCTATAAAAAATGTTTTTTTAAAGATGGTTGATGATCAATGCTTTAGCACAGTATAGCACAAGGAGAATTTCCCTCACTGTCCTTCCCTGTCCCTACAAACAAGGATTAGCACAGTAAAACACACTGACACTCTCCCTACCTATAGTTTTCTGTCCCTATAAAATTTTTTTTTTTAAAGATGGTTGATGATCAATGCTTTAGCACACTATAGCACAAGGAGAATTTCCCTCACTGTCCTTCCCTGTCCCTACAAACAAGGATTAGCACAGTAAAACACACTGACACTCTCCCTACCTATAGTTTTCTGTCCCTATAAAAAATGTTTTTTTAAAGATGGTTGATGATCAATGCTTTAGCACAGTATAGCACAAGGAGAATTTCCCTCACTGTCCTTCCCTGTCCCTACAAACAAGGAATAGCACAGTAAAACACACTGACACTCTCCCTACCTATAGTTTTCTGTCCCTATAAAAAATTTTTTTTTAAAGATGGTTGATGATCAATGCTTTAGCACACTATAGCACAAGGAGAATTTCCCTCACTGTCCTTCCCTGTCCCTACAAACAAGGATTAGCACAGTAAAACACACTGACACTCTCCCTACCTATAGTTTTCTGTCCCTATAAAAAATGTTTTTTTAAAGATGGTTGATGATCAATGCTTTAGCACAGTATAGCACAAGGAGAATTTCCCTCACTGTCCTTCCCTGTCCCTACAAACAAGGGTTAGCACAGTAAAACACACTGACACTCTCCCTACCTATAGTTTTCTGTCCCTATAAAAAATGTTTTTTTAAAGATGGTTGATGATCAATGCTTTAGCACACTATAGCACAAGGAGAATTTCCCTCACTGTCCTTCCCTGTCCCTACAAACAAGGATTAGCACAGTAAAACACACTGACACTCTCCCTACCTATAGTTTTCTGTCCCTATAAAAAATGTTTTTTTAAAGATGGTTGATGATCAATGCTTTAGCACAGTATAGCACAAGGAGAATTTCCCTCACTGTCCTTCCCTGTCCCTACAAACAAGGATTAGCACAGTAAAACACACTGACACTCTCCCTACCTATAGTTTTCTGTCCCTATAAAATTTTTTTTTTTAAAGATGGTTGATGATCAATGCTTTAGCACACTATAGCACAAGGAGAATTTCCCTCACTGTCCTTCCCTGTCCCTACAAACAAGGATTAGCACAGTAAAACACACTGACACTCTCCCTACCTATAGTTTTCTGTCCCTATAAAAAATGTTTTTTTAAAGATGGTTGATGATCAATGCTTTAGCACAGTATAGCACAAGGAGAATTTCCCTCACTGTCCTTCCCTGTCCCTACAAACAAGGAATAGCACAGTAAAACACACTGACACTCTCCCTACCTATAGTTTTCTGTCCCTATAAAAATTTTTTTTTTAAAGATGGTTGATGATCAATGCTTTAGCACACTATAGCACAAGGAGAATTTCCCTCACTGTCCTTCCCTGTCCCTACAAACAAGGATTAGCACAGTAAAACACACTGACACTCTCCCTACCTATAGTTTTCTGTCCCTATAAAAAATGTTTTTTTAAAGATGGTTGATGATCAATGCTTTAGCACAGTATAGCACAAGGAGAATTTCCCTCACTGTCCTTCCCTGTCCCTACAAACAAGGGTTAGCACAGTAAAACACACTGACACTCTCCCTACCTATAGTTTTCTGTCCCTATAAAAAATGTTTTTTTAAAGATGGTTGATGATCAATGCTTTAGCACACTATAGCACAAGGAGAATTTCCCTCACTGTCCTTCCCTGTCCCTACAAACAAGGATTAGCACAGTAAAACACACTGACACTCTCCCTACCTATAGTTTTCTGTCCCTATAAAAAATGTTTTTTTAAAGATGGTTGATGATCAATGCTTTAGCACAGTATAGCACAAGGAGAATTTCCCTCACTGTCCTTCCCTGTCCCATCAAACAAGGATTAGCACAGTAAAACACACTGACACTCTCCCTACCTATCCTTCTCTTTCCCTAAACTAAAGGAATCCAGGTTAAGCAAGAAAAAAAAATGTCACTGTCCCTGCCTATGCTTCTCTTTCCCTGCTCCGGAACACACTACACTAGGCCGCCGTGCTGGCGGCCTTTTATAGTGTGGGGCGTGTACTAAACACCCTCAGCAATAATTGGCCACAGGCATCCTGCCTGTGGCCAATCATTGCTCTCCTCGCTGCCGGCGCTGTGATCGGCCAAGCATGCGGGGTCACAGTGCATGCTTGGCCAATCACAGCGCCTGGATGACACTGCGATGGCGTAGTGCATTGTGGGCCGTTCGCGTCACTCGAATTAGGCGCGAACGGCCCAAATCGTTCGATCTTCGTCGAACGATCGAACAGCCGATGTTCGAGTCGAACGTATGTTCGACTCGAACACCGAGCTCATCCCTAGTAATTAAATTCAATTAAATTTAAATTTAAAGCACATACATGTCTTATTTGCTCCCCCATCTCTTAAAAATATAATGGCAAGCAAATTTCAAGTGTTTAGCAGCAAGAAAAATATACTTTTCTCTAAAATGTTCACTGGGGCAAGGCGTACAACAAGACAAAAATAATTTGGCTATCAACACGCTTAGTTAATCTTTGTATAGGAAAGCAAATGTTAAACTTGAAATGGGACACTGGAACAGGCCAGTCATCTTTTGTTAAGCTTTTCCTTCTTGTCATAGCTGGGATGTACTTTGTACTCGTATGTTGCAGGTCACTGATAGCCTATCACAAAGCCCCCTCTGTTTCCTTGCTGTACCTGAAATTTCCACTAACCAGCATCTCTAGCAAACAATAGCTGCTGCTGTCACAGCAAGACAATCAGGTGGATCTTATGCTGGGATATTTTTCCCATCATATGCATGACAGAAAGTCTAATGGGCCTTGTTAATTTCTGGAGTTGCCTTTAGAGCCATATAAACTAACTCATTATCAGTTCTATCTGTGTTCTCATGATGTCTACCTGAAAGTCAGAGGGCATAAGCAAAGGTATGTTTTTATTCCTCCAATCAGTAAGGAGTAGATAAGATAATTAGCTAAGAAAAGAGTGTGTTTATTGGCATCCCTTTCCGGCAGGCTGAGCAACACATTCCTTCGTTTTTTTTTCTATGTGTGTGCGTGTGTGCGTGTGTGTATTTTTTTTTTATCCTTTTGTTTGAGAATGTATACCAAGCATCTCATTCTTAATGGTTTATCGGTCAACTCCAACTGACTGAACAGGTGCTGCTGTCCAGCCAATCAGATGCCACTGCCAACTCAGTTTCAGCATCTCGTAAATTTTTGCGTGTACATCGGAAATCTGGGAATCAAACAACATGTAGCTTCATTGTTCCGAACCCCAAAGTAACCAAAGGGAACTTCCATTTAAATATGTAGTAAGATCTTAAGCCTCGTACACACGGTCGGACTTCCATCGGACTTTTCCGTGGATTTTAGTCCGAACAGAGTTGGCCGGGCACACCCATAGCATACACACCACAGGACTTTTCTGCAAACTTTCCCAAAACTTTTTCCAACATCACGTGGTTTTTCTGCTCTTTACCGCCACCCTTTGGTCAACTTCTGCTATTGTTGGTTGATTTTAACATTATTTGTTTTGTCCATCGGACAAAAGTCCGATGGTTTTCTGTACACACGGTCGGACTTTGCTCCATCAGACTTTTGTTGGCCAAAAGTTTGTCCGTTTGCAGACCGAACTTTTGTCCGATGAAAACCAAAAAAGTTTATCCGATGGAGCGTACACATGGTCGGATTTTTTGGCAAACTTGCTCAAAATTAAGTTTGTTGGCAAAAAGTCCGACCGTGTGTACGGGGCTTTAGACTACAGATTGTGGTTTTAACTACTGTCAGTTTAGCAGGGATTAAAGAGGTTATTAGGCTTAGATAGGATATCTCCAGAGATTCTGTCTGCAGAAATTCATTGAATGTCTTGTGGCCTGCCAATGATTGTTGGATATGTTAGAGAAGAGTTTGCTGCAAGTAGCCCATATACCCCAGCCAGACAAATGTTGGCAGAGAACATAAAGTGGTCTGATCACTATTCATAGGCATTTGGTGTTATAGAGAGCTGTTTGTGCGCACCTTTTCTCTCCACATCTAGGACCAAGTCTTTATGAGTAATGCTTTACTGGGCCCCAGATAGGGCCTGAAATACCCTGGAGACATTTTGGTGATTCAAAGGAAGGTATAAAGGCTTAAAGTGGTTCTAAAGCCTACATTTTTTTACCTTAATGCATTCTTTACATTAAGGTATAAAATGTTTAGCCATCAGCATCCCCACCCACTCCCCCTTTTACTTTCCTGAGCCCTCTTAGATTCAGCGTCGTGCACGTCTGCAGCTCTTCTCTCCCCTCACTTCTGGGTCTTGCTGGCTTTGGTGGGACACCGGGAGCCATTGGCTCCCAGTGCTGTTAATCAAAGCCAGTGATGAGGGAGCAGGGGAGGTGCTGTGTCTTGCGGTCTGTGTCAATGGATGCAGCACACTTTCAGGATATAATAGAAGTCTATGGTAAAGTGCAGCTAACCCACAGGAAAGCCACAGTGTACTGCGCTGCACCCGCTGTGTGGGTAAACCGCAGCACATCAGTGTGCAAGCAGCCTTAGGCCCCTTTCACGCAATCAGTCCGACCCAATCGGACCCTCCATTCACCTCTATGGAGCAGCAGATGTAAACGGACTTGTGTCCGTTTACACACGCCTACCTCCAATCCGATCCGCAAAAAAAAAAAAAACAGAAGGGGATCGCTCCCCTTCCGTCTGGTTGGATTGGATCGGAGGGCCCATAGAGTAGAATGGGCTGTATCCATGTCCGCTCTGCATTTGCAGAGCAGACACGGACCTGTCATCTGCCCGCTTAGCTCATTGTGGCCCATGACCGGTTACCAAGTCACTTAAGTGGCCCTTGCTCTTCAAAAGGTTGGGCACACCTGATTTATGGCATAAGCTGCTGGCTGTCATGGTAAATTCACATTTACCAAAAAAGCACACTGTACTGTCTCAAATGGGTAAAGCCGCAGAGTGTGCTAAACCTACCTTTCAGACAGGAAGGTTTAAAGGTTATAGTCCAAACCCACATTTAAAGAAGCCTTCCTAAAATCATCTGCAGCCTGTGATGGCTCCATCCTGAGTTATTGTAGCGACAGAGCACAACACAGAGAGTACCATCCTATTCTTTCAGGCCACACATGCACAGTTTGTACTCTTTCTCTTTGCAGCCACTGTGCTCATTATAGGCAACAGGAGGGAGTACACAATCATTGCCCAAATTTGGCCCGAAAAAACTGGGTTGCAATCCCTCTCATGGCACTAGGGAACACTGGTCAGCACAACAGTAATTTGGAATGGAGCCATCACTGGAGGCAGAAGATTTTAGGAAGGCTTCTTTTAAATGTGGTTTTGAACTCCATTTTTGTAAAGTGAAAGGTGGCTGGAAGGTAGGTTTAGCATACTATGCTGCTATACCCATATGGGACAGCATAGTGTGCTTTTTGTAAAGTTGAACTTATGCTTTAAACAAGCTGCTAGAAGGTTTTACCAGACTTTCAGTAAGTTTCACTATAACTTCATATAAGCTTCATAACTAAGTTTTGTCCAGTTAGTGTTTAGATATTCTTTATTTGTATTTAAAAAATATTAATATTTTTGTGCTGCACTCTACAGTTGTTAGCTATCATAATTAAAATTCTCTTTTCCACATTGGCCAAGTACTAGACCAACAAATTATTACTAGTAAGTGGAATAAAGAAACAGCCAAACTGTATTATACCAATTTTAGAGTTTCCAAGAAGCATAATAAAACCTTCTTAAAGGTCTCACTGTTAGAGTTTAGAATGCAGTAGTTTTTACAATGTTAAAGTGGAACTCCAGCCAAACTGTTTTCTTTTTCATTCATTAAGAAGCTCAGTATTCAGACATGATTGGATTATACCGCTGTTTACAGGAAGATGCTTCAGTTTTTTGCTACTGCCCTAGGAAGATGGATGTCTTTTCTCGCTAAAAGACACCTAAACTATCAAATCTTTTTCAGTACACTCCTTTCTTGAAACCCATTCTGTACTAGAGACTTTTGCGACTGGACTATTCCTGATACATTATAAACTCCTCCAAAATGTTTTACTGACCAAAATCATTTTTAGGATGACTTTTTTAGGCAGTGGCACTGGGCAACTCCTGCTGTATATCCGACAATAATTTTCCCTAATAAAATACGGACTTTACCTGTTCTGCTTTTCCAATTAGGCATTGCAAGTGTGATCTCTATAATTGATCCAGTTGTGGTGAGATAGCTATAACTTACAATCTCAGCAGCATTGGCAGACAGTGACTCAATCCAAATGATATCTTGCAGATCTTCAAAAGCTTCACCTTTACAGATGAAAAACAATAAGGACAAAAAATCATAGTATGTCTAGTTCCAGCAATTACATGTGCCCAGAACAGAAAACACAGATACAGTGGAACCTCGGATTGCGAGTAACGCGGTTAACGAGCATTCCACAATACGAGCAATTTATTTTTTTAAATCCTGACTCGGTTTCCGAGTGTTGTCTCGCAAAATGAGCAGGATTCAAGCCTCTGTGGTATGCAGTACCACATTTGGCCAGATGTGCGGGGTTGCGCCAGTGACACTCGGAAGCCATTTGGAGCCATTCGGAGCAGTTCGGAAATATTCGGAAACACTTGGAAATACTCAGAAACACTCGGAAAGACTCTGTTCCTGAGTCTTTCCGAGGGTTTCTGAGCGCAGCCGAACAGTCTCCGAGTATTTCCGAGTCTCTCCGGCGCTCCCCCCACCTCTGTCCACATGCGGTATTGCATGCCATAGAAGTCAATGTGGAACAAATTATCTTCGTTTCCATTGACTTCTATGGGTTAACTCACTTTGATATGCCAGTGCTTTGGATTACAAGCATTCTCCTGGAATGGATTATGCTCGTAATCCAAGGTTCCACTGTACATTTAACAAACACTTGTACTCAGCTAGGTGGATGCACCATTTATCCGATGCTGAATCTGTCCCCTGATACCTCTAAGACCAAGAACTGAGTGATCAAAGACCACTGATTGCTCATTTCTTGGTCTTCAGTGAGCAGAGAGCCGGTGACTGCGACTAATCGGCGCTCTGCTGTGCCCCTTTAGCTCTCACTGGAATGCTGGGCTGTTAAAGGGGCAGAAGCAGTTAGCTGAGAGGCTAAGCCAGCTGTCGATCCAGGCATCTGGGTGGATGGAATGGCTAAGTGATATCAGTGACCCGCTGTCAGCTGAAAAATGGCCACAGGAGTGCAGAATCAAGTGCTACTGTTTTTATTCTGTTTTTTTTTTCCAGAAATAAAAAAAAAGCTGACAGGCAAATGTAATTTACTGCCAATGTTTATTTTTTCTTTTGCTGTACTTTTGCTGTACATCCTAAATATAGTAATATCACTGCTAAATGTATGACTTTCCAGACTGTATCCTACTTTGGTACAAACCACATTTCTGGTTTGAACCTTTGACAGAATTTTTTGCTGTCTGCGTCCCTCTTGGGGAGATCCAAACCCATTGTTTCTTTAGTGTCTATTGTCACGGTTAGATGAAACGATGGGGAATGCAAAATTTTGCGGTTGTCACCAGAAAAGGAATAAAAGGAATATATTCCAATGAAGACACTTGTTTTGGCTGGAGTTACATGTGAGAGAAGAGGGTTCATTTGTTTCACTGTTGATAGTATCATAATAATAAAGCACAAGACACTGTAATTGATACTATTGTCAGAAAATAGTATTGTTCAACAGGGCATTTAAACAAGAGGGGCCAAAGGCAGACCATACCTACTATGTTGAATAGGAAGATGTTATCAGAGACATGTCCTGTTACAAGAGACTGTTGGACACCACTCCAAGAAAGGGTTGCGGGGGAGCTAAAAATAGACTCGCTGATACATTAAAGTATATTGTAAGAGGGCATCAACATTCTACTGACGACAATTAGAGACCACCAGCTTGCTACTGTAGACTACCATAATGTTATAACAGGCCTCCAACACTAGCAACATTGTTATTTACAATATTAGGGTACTTTTATTGAAAATACCCCCACTGCAGTTTTCTAATATACTATAAACAGTCACATAAGGATACTCTACTATTTTAAATAAACCGTTGAGTAATGATAGACACTGGGGGTTATTTACGAAAGGCAAATCCACTTTGCACTACAAGTGCAATCTACAAGTGCAAAGTGCACTTGAAATTGCACTGAAAGTGTATTTAGAAGTGCAGCCGCAGTGAATCTAAAGGGGGTAGATCTGAAATGAGGGGAAGCTCTGCTGATTTTATTATCCAATCATGTGCAAGCTAAAATGCTGTTTTTTATTTTCCTTGCATGTTCCCCTCAGATCTACAGTGACTGCACTTCCAAGTGCACTTTCAGTGCAATTTTAAGTGCACTTTGCACTTGTAGTTTGCACTTGTAGTGCAAAATGGATTTGCCTTTAGTAAAAAAAAGAACACTGTGTCCATGGACAACAAGGTAATCCCCTATTTTGACTGACTAAAAACAAATATATAAAATACTGTAATTAGACCACAGAAAGTGTTTGTTAAGTCCCTTGATGGATACAGGGGGGGAGGGGTTGATTTACTAAAACTAGAGAGTGCAAAATCTGGTGCATCTCTGCATAGAAACCAATCAGCTTCCATTTTTATTTTTTTGGTCAAATCTTAATTGAACAAGCTGAAGTTAAAAGCTGATTGGCTACAATGCACAGCTGTACCAAATTTGCACCCTTCAATTTTAGTAAATCAACCCCAGGAAGTCTTAGACCTTCTAGTTATACTGGTATCTATAGGACTGGACACTGGCAAATAAAAAAAAACTGTAGGCCAGCCCTGGATAACTCCCTTACTGCCAGCATGCCTCAATTTTGAAGCAAATCAGCATTGAGATCATGATCATGAATACAATGGAGTGGGACCTCTGTCCCTTCTTTTTATAGTGAGTATAACAATCTTACTTTCCTTCACATCCATTGAGGAATGTCCAAAAGCAGTTCAGCTTAGGGGAGAAAACACAGAAATCAAACCCTGGTCCAAAGTAACACCACAAAACTGAGAACTGCCTGCAGCCCAAAGAGACGCCTGAAGGGCCTTAAGCCCAAAGCTGGCATCAGATACTGCAGAAACATCCACCTGGTAAAACTAAGATAACATGCAAACAGAAGACCAGGAAGCAGCCTTATGCCGCGTACACACGATCGATTTTCTTGCCATTTTTTTTCTTGCCGTTTTTCACGTCGTTTTTTTTTCATGTTTCCTCTCAAGCCTGTCTTGCGTACACACGATCATTTTAAAAAACGATGAAGCAAAGCGCAGTGACGTACAACACGTACGACGGCACTATAAAGGGAAAGTTCCGTTCTAATGACGCCACCCTTTGGGATGCTTTTGCTAATTCCGTGTTACCGCGTGTTAGTAAAAGTTTGGTGAGAGACGATTCGCGCTTTTCAGTCTTCGTGCTTTGAAGATCGTTTTGTGGAGTTCAGTTTGTGCCTGTGGGTTCGTATCTGTTTGGCAGTGCATGTAGTCAGTTCGTATCTGTTCCTGTTTTTCAGCTTGTTCTTCATTGGCCTTGCTGTTCTTCCGTGCGTTCTTCTAGTTCGTTCTGTTCAGCCGACCGTTATCTAGCCATGTTGCGGCTACGTACTCGTCGTAGAGTTCGTGCTGTAGTTGGTGCAGGGGTTCATGCTGTATCCCGACTCCATGCCATGAGCAGGGTCAGGAGGAGTTCATGGACCAAGAATTGGTTGCTCCAGCGGCACCAATTCTGTCACATGCCTTTGTTGCGGGAGATCAGGGAGAATAATCCTGATGATTTCAGGAATTTTCTCAGGATGTCTGACCCCGTATTTCAGCATCTGTTGGCTTTGGTGTCCCCCTACATTACCAGGCAGGACACCGTTATGCGTGAAGCCATCAGTGCTGAGCAGAGGCTCATTGCCACGTTGCGATACCTGGCGACTGGGAGAAGCCTGCAGGACCTTAAGTTCTCCACAGGCATATCCCCCCAGGCTCTGGGTATCATTATACCAGAGACTTGTTCTGCCATCCTTCAAGTTTTGCAGGAGGACTATATTAAGGTAAGTGTTCTTCTTAAAAACTTCACATTGTATGTATTTTTGTTTTGGATACTTTTTATTTTGCTTTATTAGCAGTCCCTAATTCACATGATTCTTAGCTGCAGAGAATGTCCCCTTTCTCCCCATGTTTTAATAGTAAAAGTTTGGATTTTGAGGCCTACCTGTAAATTTGGCTTACCTAACCTCTCCAGCATGCTATCCTGGGGCCATACCTACCTTGCCTAGTCATTTACATGTATTTTATTCTATGTTCCATCGTAGTGCTTTACCCAAAACGCAACCTAAAGATTGCCTAGGAATGTTCCTTTTTTTTTACTTCATACAGAGTGCTACAGCCTTCATTTGTGATATTCCCAACTCATCTTCAACCCCCCCCCCCAATTTTTTTTTTTTTTTTTTTTTAGGTTTGTTGTTGCTTACTAATCTTTTTTTTTTTTACAGTTTCTACCAATGTTGGACATGAATGTTTTTATGAAATCAGCTTTCAATGTTTCTGGCTCAAAGTATTAATTTATTCTTTCTTTAATTCCACAGTTCCCTTCTTCGCCACATGAATGGCAGAATGTGGCTTCCAAGTTTGCCCAGCGATGGAGCTTTCCGAACTGTGGAGGAGCCATCGACGGCAAACATGTTCGGGTCGTCCCACCACCCCATTCGGGATCCTTTTATTATAACTATAAGGGGTTCCACAGCATCGTGATGATGGCAGTGGTGTCGGCCACCTACGAGTTCTTCTATGTGGACGTTGGCAAGAATGGCAGGATGTCTGATGGAGGAGTATTTGCCCAGACGGAGTTTGGGGAACGGCTCCTTTTGGATCTGCTGGCCTTGCCACCAGCGGAGCAGAATGTGGAGGGACTACCTTTTGTGTTTGTTGCGGATGAGGCGTTTGGCCTGGGACCCCATTTGATGAGGCCATTCCCGCAATGCACCCTCACCCCTGAGAGGAGGGTGTTCAATTATCGGCTGGCCAGAGCCAGAAGGGTGGTGGAAAATACCTTTGGCATCATTTCGCCTCTTCCTGACTTCCATCCACCTTGCCCCATACAAATGGAACCATGTGGTAATGACTTGCTTTGTGCTTCATAATTTCCTACGGGTGCATTCCACCAGTTATATAGCTTTGAGTGGGCCTGAGGCCTCTTTACTCAATCAAGAAACTTTAGTGGCCCTGGAACCTGGCCGTCCTGGCTTGGCCCCCCCAACCAGACGTGAGGTCCGTAACCAATATGTGGAATATTTTATGGGTAGGGGGGCCATTGAAATGCCAGAAAATGTTTAAAATTTTGTTTTCAAATAAATTATTTTATGGAGTAAAGATTGGTTTGGTGTTTTCATTTTATAATGTTTTATGTTTCATGTAGGTTTACCTAGTGCACTTGTATTGCCATGTGTATTTATCATTCTTAATTAGCCTTCATTGTCAGTGTAAACACAAAACATTGATTAGTTCACTCAGCACCACATTTACATAATGAAGCCACAATTATTTGGAATGTAAAAATACCTTTATTTCTTTTTTTGGTGGTAAACTTCCTTTGAAATGTGGATGTTCCCTTAATTTTTGGGGTATTAAAACGCATGACCAGCCATGCGTAAACAAACTATATTCTAAAAAATTGTGAAAAAGCTAAACATGTGCTAGTCATTAAAGGGTAAAACAGCAAAAAACCTTCCAAAACTCAGCAATTTAAACGTTCTTTGGTGTAAAAACATTGGACACGCCCAAGCACAGCCATGATATTTTGGAGCCTTTCCTCCACCCGCTTGGTATTTGACCTGATCTCTATCAAGTCTCCCTTAAAGTGTCAACTTTTTGGGGTCTTCGGCCAGAACTGCACCTAAATGTAAAAAGAAAAATGTAGGATAGAATATGTAGGCCTACATCTATTTAACATGCATGTGTCTGGTTTCTCTCTGACCTGTTGTGGTGCCACTTTCCACTTCCACAACATCACGTTCCTCTCCATCCTGGGGTTCTGGGGGTATTGTTGTAGGTGTTGCAATTATCGGCTCATCTGAGGTAGCTATTGGAATCCCTAGGGAGATTGAAATAAAAGGTATAA
This sequence comes from Rana muscosa, assembly GCA_029206835.1. Taxonomy (NCBI): domain Eukaryota; kingdom Metazoa; phylum Chordata; class Amphibia; order Anura; family Ranidae; genus Rana; species Rana muscosa. Next base: position 430,863,196 of record CM055116.1, read on the forward strand.
TTTCATTAGTAGCGACTCAATTTTTCAAAAAAACTAAACATGATAAAATACTTTGTAAACATTCTTTTGAAGCCTGCTCCATTTTAAAATGGACCCCCAGTGCCAACCGGAACACATGATTGGATACATAGCCAAAACCATAGCATATACTTTTTAAACACAAATTTGACACATTGTAACACCCCAAAGTATCTACACAGGATCACCTGTGTGTGACACCCTCAAGCTTTTTGGCTTTAGGCCCACACTTGTACTACTGCGTTCAGATGTTTCATCAGCTGCTGAGCATTCACTCCCTTAACATTACCATGCATATCCTTTTTTCAAACGAACAAATGTCCTTTGGATTAGCACCTAAAAAATAAGTGACTACAAAATTTGCTCCCCCCAAATAAAATAAAATACATGGGTGTTCACACTGGATGATCCTAAAACATCGTTTGAGGAACTGTACGGAGAAAGAGGTTTAATACGTCCGTTTACTGTGCGGATAAACCTGAAAGATGGTATCTTTCACTGTACTATATCAAAGTCAAAAATACACGACAGAATACAAGTAAATAATATGTACCATGGAAAATATTAAAAAATAACTTACTTTTTCCTAAAACTTTCTTGATTCTTTTGTATTGGTCGGGCTCCCGCAACTTCAGATCAGACCAACGTTTTCTGAGCTGTTCCTTCGTTCTGCACACCCCGAATTTTTTGCGAAGACTTTTGACCACTTTGCCCATAATTTTTGCCCAGATTAGGCCTTTTATACGGCCCATGCTTGGCATCATAATCCTCCCTCTTCAAAATGGCGACCATCTCCACCATTTCCTCGAATGACATGTTGGATGCCTTATATCTCCTGGATCTGGGCTCCTCTGGAATTTCCTCCTCTGTAGAGGTAATCTCAGCCACCTGTGTCTCCGCCATGTTTTGTTAAGCACTACGACGAGCGAGAAGGGGCGGGGAAAGTGCAATATCGAACGTCAGGGGCGGGGAAAGCGTGCGGAGTTTCACGCATGCGCAGTGTATATCAAGTGAAGATCCATGTCTCGAAAATACGTTCATTTGGCGGGAGAGGGAGTTAGCAACAAACGTCTTGACCAAGGTACCTAACAATTTAAGCATTTCAGGTTCATCAGACGAGGAGATTTGTGCGTAAAAAATATGTAGAAAATGCACATTTGAGGAATGTTGCCTGAAAAATATATATTTTGTTGTTTCTCGCTTTTACAGATATCATGAATACTTTCAAAAACCCGGAATTCATGGGGGAGTTCATAGACAAATGGCAAGAGCTACCTATACTATGACAAACCAAAAGTGGTGCGAATAAAAATAAAGACGCCAGGAAAGCAGCACTGGAGAGCCTGCTTGCATTTGTGCAAACCAAGATACCCACAACAACTCTCCAAGATGTGAAAACCAAAATAGCGACCATCAGAGGGACATACAGGACCCAGAGGACTATGGTCCTGAGGTCCCAGAGGTCAGGTGCTCCAGCAGATAAGGTTTATAAACCCAGTCTGTGGTACTACAGCAAGTTATATTTCCTGGATGACCAGCTGGAAGTGAGGGAATCTCTGTCCACCCTTCCCCCCAGAGGTCAATCCAGCCTTCCTTGTAGCCAACCCTCCAGCCTTCCCTGCAGCCAGTCCTCCAGCCTTCCTGGCAACCCTGCTCTGGCTTCCTCTGAGGATCAAGATGAGGTCCTTGAGGAGGCAGATTTGGATATATGGAGCCAGGGAAAGTATTGATATCTATATTTATATCTTACAAAATTGTAGAATTTAAATAGATGTTAGTATTGTTAGGTATGTAAACTTCTACCAATAAAGTTTTTTAAGAGCAAGATACAGTAGTGGCCTAATTTTATGTGGACAAGGCAACAAAACCAGGATGCGGAATCAATGAAAATGACATAACTTTTGACATTGATTTCAACAATGTCTAGAGGTGAACAATGTCTGTGAATGATGGTGGGCCAAAATAAATAATGTCCCTTTCTTTTTTTACAGCCAGAGCAGAGCCAGGAAGAGGGTGATGTTGGAGATCAGGAGGAGGCAGGGCCCAGTGGCACCCAGGAGGAGGCTGGGCCCAGCACAAGAGCCCAGATGCCTCCCCTGGTAGTTAAACCACGAGGGTCAAGGAGAGGTAGGCAGGTGGAGGAGGAAACCAGGGCCTTCATCAGAGAGGCAACAGCGGCCCTCAGAGAGGCACCCTCTGTTGATGAGGGATTTGCCGCAGTCCTCGCCCACAAACTAGGGCAAATGGACCTACGGCAAAAGGTGTATAGTGAGACCCTGCTTTTAAAAGTGATCAATAAGGGCTTGCTGGGTGAACTCACCATGTACAGCGATATAACGGAGGTTGTCCCTACTCCTCCACCTCCTCCTCCTCCTCCTACTACTCCTCCTGCCACAACCTCTCCTCCTGATCCCCAGCCTCCAAGGAAGAAACCAACCAAGGCTGCAGAGAAGGCTGGAGAGAAGGCTACAAGGAAGAGGAGAAAATAATGCCTGCTGTAGTACCACAGACTGGGGACATATAGGACTTATCTGCTGTGGCTCCTGACCTCTGGGAGCTCAAGACAAGATTGGGCTCCTTTTTTTTTGGGATCTAATCTCTATTTTGGTTTTCACATCTTGGATGGTTGTTGTGGGGTCAAAAGGATGCACACAGGCTCTCCAGTGCTGCCTTTCCCTTTAATTTGTTATGTTCCGAAATAAAGGTTTTTTTTTTTTTGCCTTAAAAAACTTGACTATGTGATTTGTATTTCAAAAGAGAGCTTGCTAGGGAGCAGGCAGGGACATCTCAAATAATATTATTGTTATTATCAAGGGACACAAACCTCCCTGAGGCCAAATGAGACACATTTTGAAGGTTGGTGTGGTAACTTTACACAAGAATAATTTAAGCCAAAAAAAAAAAAACAAGGCCCCAAAAATTATAAATACAATAGTAAAATATAATTAAAAAAAAGGATATTTACATTATTTTATTATTATTAGTATTATTTAGGAGGGAGGTGCGGCTTAGAAATAATATTTTACAATCATTACAGCAATTTGGAATTACTTTAGAAACAAGTTTGGCATAACTCTCAATGTCATTAGCAAAAGAAGGTAATTTTTAAGCATTATCAAAAGAAGAACGGAATGCGCAGCATTAAAACGATGCTATTAATTCCACCGTGACGAATGTGCCATCTCCATTTCCAACATTAGCTTTACCAAAACGAGCGCTCCCGTCTCATAGTTGCTTCTGAGCATGCGCGTTTTTTTTCACCTCGTGAAAGCATACACACTATCGTTTTTCACGTCGTTAAAAAAAACGACATGAAAAACGACGTGAAAAAAGAGAGCATGTCCGAAATTTTTAATGGCCGTTTTTCACGTCGTTAAAAATGCTTTGGAGCATACACACGATCATTTTTCAGGGCCATTTTTAAAAATGGCAGTTTTAACGGCATGAAAAACGATCGTGTGTATGGGGCATTAGAAATCTGGGAAACAGTTGCCTGATGCAGAAACACCCAAGAGATGCTTACAGACCTAGTGGCAGAAAAAGGGGAACCTGAGTCTTAAGACCATAAGCTTGAAAGATGGTTTATCTGAGCTACAAAGAAATGGTGGAATTTGAAGCTGGGGAGCCCTTCTGAGACCCATCCAGAATGACAAAATGAGAATCAGTATTTCTAAAAGAAGCAGTGACTGAGAGATAGATTTGCAAAGCCTGAATCACATCCACACTATGGAAGTACATTTTCTTTTGATGAACAGGGCCAGACAAAGGGATGGAATAACAATGTCCCTATTGAGGTGATGCAGAAACTACCTTAGACAAGAAGAAGGTCCAAGACCTCAATATCTCCATTTTCCTATGCAAGAACACAAATTTAGACACCTCGTAGAGATAATGTCTACAAGGAAAATCACCCTGAAAGTTAGTGTAGGGAAAGGAATGTATCTAACGGGTTCAAGCAACTGTTTCTGAAGCACAAAGAGAACCAGATTCAGATTCCATGGGGCCACTGAAGAATGGAGAAAAGTTTTAATCAATGAGTATGAGACCTGAAACAGAATGGAGAGGGCAATACCCTCTTTTGATAGTGCTGAGATACTGGTCCAGATCCATGTGCAGGATGTAGAGGCTTCGTCCCATGGAGAATCCCCTAGGCTGCCACCAAGTAAAGTAAGACTTCCATGTTAAATAATAGACCTTGTGGGAAGTAGACTTCCAAATCATGAGCAATGTAGCAATCATAGACTCTGGGATGCTCTTATGTCTTAGAACCTAGGCTTCAACAACCATGCCATTAAGGCCAGGAACCCTAAAATAAGATGGCAAATCAGCCACTGGGACAGCAGATCTGTCTGACAGGGCCCATGGTGTCTTAGAAAACTTACCAAGTTAGTGTACTACATTTTCCTGGGCCAATCCAGAGCAATGAGGATCATCAGAGTGCTCTCCATCTTAACCTGGCAGAGCAGAAAAGTGAGAAATTTAAGGGAAGGAAAGATATCCAGTAGATAAGGATGTACTAATCCCTTGGAGCCACCAGAGCATCCACTGCCTCCACTAGTGGATCCCTACACCTGGACACAAACCTGTTAGGTTGTTGCTAGGAGGCTCACATCCAGCATCTCCCACCTGTGACACAGGTCCAGGAACACATTTGGGTATAGCGATCACTCTCCCGATTTCAGGCACTGCTTGCTTTAGAAATCTGCCTGTTCATTTTCAATGCCTATAATGTACACAAATCTGGTGCATTCCTTCTGGAATGTTTGGGTCCAAATGAGAACATTCAGAGCCTTGCCTTGAGATTCAAGATGGGGCAAATGTTCCCTTTTGGTTTGGAAACAGTGAATAGGTTGGAGTAAAACCCCTGGGACTGGAAATGTAGGCAATGATACCTAGATCAAGAAGACCAGAGAGGACCCAGTGGAGATCTGCCTCTCTGTGTTGAGACACAGGAAGGTTGGAAAGGAGAAAATGAGGAAGGGGCAAGTAGGGAAACTTGAAGCACCATCTCCTGCTCCCAAACAAAGTCCCTCCATCCAGACTTGGAGGGCCCCAAAGCAAAAGTTGAGGGAATGATAAAATAGGCTGCTTTTTGATGAGGAACATGGGAGATGATTTTGCCGTCTGCTGCTTCGGTTTCTTTCATTGGGGAAGATGTGTGCTCTGCCACCAGTAGCATCCTTAATGATATTATCAAAAGCGTTTGCCCCTTGAAGACAATGTGGAGCAAACACTTCCAGCAAAGATTCGCAGGCCAGCACCATAGCCAAAGGGCACTGAGCATATTCACCAACAAGAGACAAATACAAGAAATAAGAGAAATAAGATGCAAGGCTTCTAGCAAACCATTGCAGATTAAATTTAACACTACAGCCATCTGTTTCATGTAATTAACAAGAACTTTTAGATCCTATTAGATCCTTTTTAAGGGATTTTGACAAGTTAGAGATGGATTGACAAAGGAACAGAACTCTAGAATGAGCTTCCAATCACTTATTTGTTGGGTGTTTAAAGGCAGGTGCATTGTGCAATGGTATGATAGTCACATTGTTAAGGCAAGACATGACTGAATTCTCAAAGGGATCAGACTATTTCCTGAAAAAAATGGACAGAAAATCATTAGATGCTTAGGGGGAGCAAACAATTTATCAAGGTGCTTCCCATCTCCATAAAGAAACAATTGGAAAAATGGGTGCAAAAGCAACGTTTTTGCCTTTATCTTTTTGCTGCCACTGACATAAGTCTTTTACACTCATGGTAGCTTTTACATACCTCACTAGAATCACATTTCTTAAGAAGGCTGACAGTCATTTTGTAAAGGACACACTCTTTGGATGTTGGCTTTTTGGTGGAAGTGGTTCGGGCAGCTGTAAAGCTACCCGATCACTTGCAAGACCCCCTATCATATATGCCGAGCTCTGCTGCCCTACTTGCAGGTCTGGGACCAGCTCTGACGTTATTTTTTGGGCAAAGTCAGGGGAAATCATCGAACATCAATCCCTTCAGTGAAAGAAGCCATCATTTCTTTAAGTTTTGCAGCCCGTTTAAATAAACGGGTTGCCTTATGTGCAAAACACAACAATACATGGAAAATGCACATACACGTGACACACTACATAATATGAATGAGGGCTTCTTCTTAGTATTGTAAAAATTATACTAATATAATTATTGTCTCTTTCAGCTCACATCACTGCTTGTAGTGCCTGGGACCTCATGTAAGTAGCTGAGGATATTTTGATCCACACATGTAACTACACCCAATTACCATGCATTTCCATTATTCCAGCCACAGTGCAATAAGAAAAAAGTAATTTTATGTCTAGATAAAAGGATTTAAAAGCAAACTGCTGAGGATTGTTTACTGGGACATGGAAGAAAGGAAGCTCTGCTGCATGCCTTTTTACACAGGCTGGCTCAGTTGCTCAAAAATAGCCTTTATCCTTCTGTCTATCTTCACGGTGCCAGTTGGAATGTCCTTTATGAAGAAAGATGTGATCCGCTTCTTATGAGTAGCTTTCTGTGAACAGAGGCCCCCACCAACCAGTGCTCCCCTTGATGTGTACAAGACAGATGTGACCATTATATAATGCATGGTCAAATTGCTCTTAAAGGGTTAAATTGTCCTGATCTGTTCTGCACCAGCACATACACATCCTGGAAGATGCTCATGTATTCCCTCGCAATAATAAGGAAAAGACAACTCACATAGGGTAATATAGTTAAAACCCCAACTTTATTTTAAAATGATATAAAGTGCACTCACATATAGCATATAGCAATAGCCCAGCAAGGCTAATATCGCATTACATACATTTGATCGACAAAGAACTGACTTCCGGCAAAACATGCGCCACGTCTGTTAGCCCCGGCCAACTCATTTCATCGTAGTAGACATCATCAGGGGGAGAAAGTATTATAGCCCTTGTAACTGCATGGCAACTAAACAATTTTTATTTTCCAAAGGAAGTCAACAATTACAGCCTCTGTTTTATCACTCACTATGGAAATGTGGAGGTTGCCATTGCTGACCTTTCTCTGTAAATAGCTTTCTATGACTTCTGAGCAATGATTCAGAAAACAAGTGTCAGAGGAAAGTCATAAAAATCCTTAAATTTAAACAATGTTCATGGGTAATAAAGACAAAGCAACAGCATCATCACAAGGCAACTTGCATTTTTTTTAGAAGGAGATGTTAGCAGTGGCAGCCATCATACTGTATCTTTTAAAATAGGTTTTCTTTGAAAAAGATAATAAATTACAAACTTACTTATAAGTAAACCCCCCCTTTGCCAATGCCCTAAGTGCAGCCCGCCTGGTAAAACACGTACCTACCTTTCTGCTCCTGTGATCTTTGTTGTGCTGCTCAGCCTGGCACCACACTGCCTTTGCATTGCAAGCATCTTGGCATCCTATATAATAGATAGATAGCTAGATAGCTAGATAGCTAGATAGCTAGCTAGATAGATAGATAGATAGATTGATTGATTAATAGTGCTTCCAACATTCCACTTGTACATAATGGTCATGTATCACTTTCTGACTTATCCCGTAAAAAAAAGCAGCCATTAGCGGCACATGCTCTTATTTGGCCTCTCGTGCATACGTTTATTTTGATGGCATCTTCTTGAACATAATATCCCAATGCCGCTGGCTCAATAACTCCTCTAAATGCATCTGTTAAAGGGAAAAAATGGGATACTGTCTTTATTCAAGGGTTCCTATTCACTACTATACACATGATAGTCCTTATGCATAAAGATAGATGTCTAACAATGCTTCCCTGACATTCAAGTCCTTCTCTTGCTTAGCAGCACAGGCTGTTTTTTTTTACTTTTCAGCTTGGCTGATGGGTCAAATGCAAAGCAGTCACTGTGTGACATTCAGCCTCTCCTGTGCTTAAGCCTGCAAAGTGAGTGCTTCCTTGTTTCAGGTATCACCTGGGGACTGGGCAAAAGGCTTTTTGCAGTTAACCCAATCTTCTGACCTGTACCTCATTGTCTTTTATGTGAAGGAAGTTTAGTTAACTACCATCCCTTCAAATTCCATTTAGAGGAATCAAGTTTACCTTGAATGCAATAGTAAAGTAATTCCTTACTCACTTATTTCCCTATTTTAAAACTAAATTAATTTAACCATTAGATACTCTGCCATCTGATAGCGCTAAATGATTCACTGAGTTTGAAACGCAACATATGCCAAGTCAGTTTGCTTATGGCAGATATTTTAATGGCCTTTTAACAGTTTGTGCCAAATGTTTATAATCTTTATGTTCTAACTATGTTTGTCTGACTTCCTCATGCTGCCCTTGATTTCCGCCTTGTACCTTTCAATTAGAGACAAGCAAAATTGAGAGTATCAGTTTTCCTAAAGTTTTGGCAAAATATGGGGACTACGGTAACATTTTATCATTTTAATAAAATGCATTGAAATGAGTAGGGATGGTGAAATTTAATCCAAAGTCTAGTGTCACTTTAAAGGATAAACTCACCTTTTGTAACTTGTTACACCCATGTTACAAAATACCTTTCTCTTTTAATTTGCAGCCAATCATAATTATCCAAGACTGTCCAAAAATGTTGCTTCTTTCCTATATGGCAAACTAGTGGCATATTCTGTGCACCATTTCTGTTTATAACGACCATAAGATTAAATTTTTTCTACTTATATGTCGAGATCAACGCTTTACTAGAACAGAAGAGCCAAACTGGAGATCCAATTAAAAGCATCTCTTGTAGCAGAAATTAAACTTTTGATAACACGTTTTCTTTTCTTTATTTTTTCCCCATATATTTTCCCATACATTTTTATTGGTTATTGACATAAAAAAGAAAATAATAATTGTTGCGGTTACAAATAATGAGTGAGAAGATTCACAGTATACAGAAGTACAAGGTAATATATGGAAAAGTCAAACAATAACTGTACATTTATAATGGAAAATTCAAGAATTACATAAAATCTTAAATGGTTATTAATATTATTATTATTATTATTATACACAATTTATACAAATCATATGGAATAATAACAAATGATAATAAAGATTATTTTATCAATAATATTATAGAGAAATATAGAGTCATTTTTAAGTTATAACCGTCTTTGTACCATTGTGGAGTAGATATGAAAGTCGAGGATAAATGAAAGGGAAAAGAGAAAATAAGGAAAGAGCCAGAGAGGAAGTGAAGAACGAGGACCAAGAGAGTGGACATCAATATGAGTAAGTAATTACAGTAGCTCATAAATGTAACAAGGTTTTATCAAAGACTCATGGGAGGTATGACTTAATCCAAGGAGACCAGATTTTCTCAAATGTTTTCTATACAGCACTACACACACAAGCTGGCCTTTTTATTTAAAACATCAAGCTTTTCAGCTGGTGATAATGAAGGCAAAGCCTCCCATTTTAGTATACAGTATGAAAAAGAATATGTTAGGCCAACACCAGTTTCTTTCAGGACAGAAAATTGGTAATGCTGTTTAAAACAAAAACTCAATTTATGCATGTATAAGCATTTATAAGCCAAAAACCCTTATTATGCAAATAATGAAAAGTGAGTTCCCCTGATGTTATTAGCAACACACTTTTTCCCGAATATTTTTATCTAAATGCTTTCTAAAGGAATCTAAATTCAAAAAAGGATGGAATTCTTATGAGATCTCAATATGGATCTCAATAATGCTCTATGATTTTTTTTTTTTTTTACTGCTTGTTTTCTGCTCAAACAGCAGCTCTCCGCCCCTAATTTCCTCTCCCTCTCCTCCCCCTAGTGCTTTTTATTGGCTAAACAAAAATGCCTGAGACTATAAAAACGCTTGTAATATGCTTCTAAAATGCTTTAAAAACGCTTGTAAAAAGCTGCAAAAATGCAAAATAATGCCCAAAAAACACCAGTAAATTGCTATGCTCAGGTGTGAATGGAGCCTTAGTGTTTGGATATTTTTGTTTAGAACTTTGTATCAATAGAAACAGTATAAATGTACCCATGCATGTTAGACTTTTCACTGGAATATTATGCAGCCAACAAAAACTTTAAAAAACGAATTATACACTGTGGTTTTTACTACTGTGGGTGTCTTTGCCAGGCCCATGTGTATAGGTTAATGCCTACTGTACCCCCATGTGCCTATTTTAGAAAATCATTGACTTGCTTCGTATATGACTATGCTTAAAGTAATTGTAAAGTCCCTTTTGTTTTTTAAATAACAAACATGTTATCTTTTTTTTTAACAAGAGATCAAACATGTTATCTTTACCTCCTATGTGCAGTTGGTTTTGCACAGGGCAGATCCTCTTCTCGGGTCCCTCTTTGCTGCTCCTGGCCCCTCCCTCCTGCCCTGTGCCCCACAGCAAGCAGCTTGCTATGGGGCACCTGAGCTGAGCTTCACCTCTGTGTATTAATTCAGACACGGAGCTGCTGTTCTGGTCCCACCCCCTCTCTCCCCTGATTCGCTAACTGACTTTGATTGACAGTCACGGGAGCCAATGGTGCCAGCCAATCAGGAAGAGAGCCCCGGATGACCGCGGGACTCGTACATCGCTGGATAGAGATGGGGCTCCGGTAAGTATTAGGGAGGTGCTGGGGGGGGGGGGGGGGGCTGCTGCACACAGAAGGCTTTTTATTTAATTTTTATGCATAGAATGCATAAAGATAAAAAATCTTTTGCCTTTACAACTCTCTTTAGGGGCCTCACTGTGGCTGAAAGCCTTCTAATAAAATAAAAGTATGTGAAAAGCTTTCTGGTCATAAGCAAATGCATGGTATTAGAGGATACTTAGTAGGTCTTGACAACTCTCATCCCATACCACATAGAATGCCTTTGAACACTACAATTAGGATATGAAATAGCCATGCAAATGGCATTTTGTATGTAGTCATGAGTAAATTGGAGTGCGGGGAACCAAGCTATTAACCAAAGATGCTGGTTGAGATTTCCATCCTAGAGGGTCCTGGGCATTAAATAACGCAGGCACCTGCAAATGTCTGCTGTAACATACTAATGTTCCTTTGTAAACTTTTAAGCTTTGAACCACACCTAAAGCCTTTCTTGAAACTTTTCAATATAGCAACAGTTAGGTACTGTCCTCTCCTGTTCTGACATGCATATTAAGATATAATGGGGTTCTGTAAACACCACTACAGTATATGTTTGTCTAAAAGGCGTCCCCAAAGGCAATTTAAACAAATTGACTTTGGGGACTTTTGTATCTTTTTTATTCATACTGTGAGGGGGTTAGCTCGGCAGCGGGTGTGTGTGACCCCCGGGATGGGCTCCCCACACAAAACAGGCCCAACAAACGGAGGTTGTGGTTTTCAAAATCAAAAAAAGGTGCGGTTTATTTTCTATTTACAGTGACAAAACACAGCAAAGCCAAAAGAAACAAACAAAATAAATCCTGGTCAACTTGACCTCTGACTAAACATACAGGTTTCCTAACTAACAACTGGGATCAGCCTAGTGCTGTCCTAGTCCCTAAGTCCCTGGTTTTAAATGTCCAAGCAAATAGCCACACAGGCTTTGTCTCACCGCACAGGGGTTCACTCTCCCTAGACAGTCCACACAGGTCTGGTTCCAGGCATGAGCTAACATCTAATGAAGCTGGGAGTTCTTATAGAGGCCTAAATGAGCTGACAAGGTTCAGCTGGTCTCCTCATCTTTGTCTGCACGACGCCCCACACTCTCCCTAGAGGTATGAGTCATCCATGAGCCCACTAGCCTTATACAACTCTCCACCTAGTTGTATAAGTCGGCGTAAAGCCTGAATCTGGGCGAAATATATCTACCCCCCTGGATGCAACCAGGTGACTTTACCTTCCTGCTGTCACATACCCCCCCTCTTGTTTTAACCTCGGGGTTGGAACACCAGCAATCAGGCATTCATGTACTCGAGACAAAGCATCCACATTCCCCATTTGAACGCCAGGGCGATGCTTTACTGTGAAGTTGAATTCCTGGAGGGCCAGGAACCACCTATTCACTCTTCTATTTGTTTCCTTGTTTTGAGCCATCCACTTTAACGGAGCGTGATCCGTAACCATGTCAAAGTGCCTACCTAGCAGGTAGTACCGAAGGGAATCTAGAGCCCACTTCACCGCTAAACACTCCTTTTCAACGGTGGCGTAATTTACCTCATGGGACTTCAACTTCCTGCTGAGGTAAATGACTGGGTGCTCTTCCCCGTTCCAGACCTGGGACAATACTGCTCCTAACCCCACATCTGACGCATCACTTTGTACGACAAAGTCTTTAGAGAAGTCGGGTGAGTACAACACTGGCTGGCTACATAAGGCTTGTTTCAAGAATTGGAATGCTGCCTCAGCCTCGGGGGTCCATTTAATCATGACCGACCCTTTCCCCTTCGTTAGGTTGGTTAGGGGCACAGCCTTAGAAGCAAAGTGGGGAATGAATCGCCGATAATACCCAGCGATTCCCAGAAAGGCTCGTACCTGCTTCTTGCTGTTGGGACGTGGCCAACTCTGGATGGCCTCGACTTTGTTGAGTTGGGGTTTTATTACTCCCCTCCCAATGGTGTACCCAAGATATTTGGCCTCCTCCTGCCCAATGGTACACTTCTTGGGGTTAGCCGTAAACCCCGCTTCCCGAACAGAGTCCAGGACTGCTTGCACTTTTGGCAGATGTGAGGCCCAATCTGTGCTATGGACAATTACGTCATCCAGGTAAGCCGCAGCATACTTCCGATGGGGCCTCAGCATTTGGTCCATTTTCCGCTGGAATGTGGCCGGCGCATTCTGTAACCCGAACGGCATTCTTTTATATTGGAACGCCCCGTCTGGGGTTACAAATGCGGTTTTCTCTTTGGCCAATTTGGCCAGGGGGATTTGCCAATACCCTTTTGTGAGGTCAAGAGTCGTCATGTATCGGGCTGTTCCCAGCCGGTCGATCAACTCATCTATACGTGGCATGGGGTAGGTGTCAAATTTTGTAACTTTGTTCAACTGACGAAAATCGTTACAAAATCGCCAGCTCCCATCCGGTTTAGGCACCAACACAATGGGACTAGACCAATCACTTTGGGACTCCTCTATCACCCCTAAGTTCAGCATTTTCTGTACTTCCTCCCGTATTGCCTCCCGTCGGGCCTCTGGGATCCGATAGGGTTTTAACTTCACCCTTTCGCCGGGCGGGGTAATGATGTCATGCTCTACCCCAAATGTTTGTCCCGGCAGCTCAGAGAATACCTCCTTGTTGCGAAGCACAAACTCCTTAACCTCCTGTTGTTGGGGTTGTGACAAGGTGGCTGCTATTCCAACCTCAGGAATCACGCAACCAGTTTGAGCTGGTGACCAAGTGTCTGCGACTAGGGACTCTCTATCCCTCCAGGCTTTCAACAGATTAACTTGATAGATCTGTTCGGGCTTTCGCCTTCCTGGTTGTCTGACCTTGTAATTCACTTCGCTCACTTTTTCCATTATCTCGTAGGGGCCTTGCCATTTGGCAAGAAATTTACTTTCAACCGTAGGGACAAGTACCAGTATCCTATCCCCCGGGGAAAAGGTACGGGTCTTGGCTCCACGGTTGTACACTCTCTGCTGTGCTAACTGCGCTTGGGCCAAATGTTCCTTCACGATGGGCATTACCTGTGCAATTCGGTCTTGCATCAGGGCGACATGCTCAATCACACTCCTGTGGGGAGAACTCTCACTTTCCCAAGTTTCCTTGGTAATATCCAACAGCCCTCTTGGGTGTCTCCCATACAGTAACTCAAAGGGGGAGAATCCCGTAGAGGATTGGGGCACCTCCCTAATAGCAAACATCAGATAAGGAAGTAGACAGTCCCAATCCTTTCCATCTCTATCCACCACTTTCTTCAACATTTGTTTTAGGGTTTTGTTGAATCTTTCAACCAGCCCATCGGTTTGGGGGTGATACACAGATGTACGTAATTGCGTCACTTTGAACAATTTACACAGCTCTTTCATAACCCGGGACATAAAGGGTGTACCTTGGTCCGTAAGCAGTTCTTTACAAATACCCACCCGGCTAAACACAAGAGATAGCTCTTTGGCTATGGTTTTGGCCGAGGTATTTCGGAGAGGGATCGCTTCTGGATAACGGGTGGCATAGTCCATTATAACTAATATGTACTGGTGCCCCCTAGCGGACTTGATTATAGGACCTACCAAATCCATGGCGATCCTCTCAAACGGGACCTCAATGATGGGTAGAGGGACCAGTGGGCTACGGAAATGTGGCATCGGGGCCGACCTCTGACACACAGGGCAGGAGGAACAATAATTTTCTATGTCCTTCATCACCCCCGGCCAATAGAATCTCTGTAATACCCTCTCTCGGGTTTTCTCTGTCCCCAGATGACCTCCAAGAATGTGCCCATGGGCCAACTCCAACACCAACTTCCTGTAAGGTTTGGGCACCACAAGCTGCTCAACGGTTTCTTCTGCCCTTTTTGCCACCCGATACAGTAGGTCCTTCTCTACGCTGAAGTATGGGTAAGTGCAGGTATTATCTGGGTTCACTAACTCGCCATCTATTTTCACTACGTTTTCCCGTGCCTTTATCAGGGCGGGGTCCTTCAACTGTTCCGTGGCAAAGTTTTCCCTGTGAACCTCAAGATCAGAAAACTCCACAGACGGTAGGTCTTCGTCTGAGGAGGTGGGCTCCTCTCCAGTTTCCTGAGTCTCCCCTGCCAACACTGACAAGGGAAATTCCGGAGAGTCCTCACCACTCTCAGGGGAGTTCTGGCTATCACATTCCTGGTACACAGGGGCACCAGTGGGGGGCTCAGGATCATCCCACAGTTCCCAGAACTTCGGAAAATCCCTTCCCACAATGGCGTCATACGGTAACTGAGATACTAAGCCCACTGGATGAGAGAGGGTACCTTTGGGGGTCTCGAAACACACTGTAGTCACTGGATACTCTCGGGTGTCCCCATGCACACAAATAACAGCTACCTTGCTATTCCCAGAGACCTCTGTTTTAACTAACTCAGCCTTTATCAGGGTCACAAGGCTACCTGAATCCAGCAATACCACAACATTTCTACCATTAACACACATTTTGCATAAATGTTTCTCAGTTCCTCGAATGGCAGTGCATGCGACTGTCGCACACAGCGACTGACGTCTGCCCGTCAGAAAGTCACACTGCATGGGTTCCTCCACAACCGGGCAATTGGCTGCAATATGTCCCGCTTGCCGGCAGCGGTAGCAAACGATCCTTCTTGCCGCCTCTTGAGCCGCTGATTTCCCAGGCTGTTCTCGCCAAACTTGGGGTAGAGCTCCCACCCTCTCACTCTCTCCACCCTTACCCCTTGGAATCCTCTTATCCGCCCCTGGGGATGGTCTGGTCTTAGGGTGGAAAGTCCGAGTGTCTCTGAAAGAGGCCGTCAGGTTCTCTGTAGCCAAGTATTTCTCCACACGATCCACAAGACCATCGGCCGTCTCTGGGTCTCCATGGCTTACCCACTTTTGGATGGCAGTAGGAAGAGCTCTCAAAAACCGATCCATTACAACACGTTCCACAATCTTTGGTGCGGACAAAGTCTCTGGCTGTAGCCACTTTCTGCTCAGGTGAATGAGATCATACATTTGAGACCTGGGGGGTTTTCCAAGCTGGAAAGTCCAGTTATGCACACGCTGAGCCCGGACAGCCTGGGTGACACCCAGCCTTGCCAATATCTCAGCTTTTAGCATCACATAGTCTTTTGCTTGGTCAGGCTCTAGGTCATAGTAAGCCTTCTGCGATTCACCAGTTAACAGAGGAGCCACCAGTCCAGCCCACTGCTCCTCAGGCCACTTTTCTCTTTCAGCAGTCCTTTCAAATGTGGTCAAAAATACCTCTGGATCATCCTCTCCAGTCATTTTTGTCAATAAACGACTCACCCCAAAGGACGCGGTATTAGTGGGACGGCTTTCCTCACTGGTCTGCGGACGTTGCTGCATTACTGCTTCCATTTGTTGTAGTCTCTGCTCTTGCTTCTGTAACAGGTCTATGAAGCGGGCCTCAGATTGCTGCTGGGCTTGTTGCTGAGCTTCCAGACTCTGTTGGTGAGCTTGCTGCTGGGCTGCAAGGCTCTGTTGATGAGCTTGCTGCTGGGCTGCGAAGTTCTGTTGTTGAGCTGCAAGGCTCTGTTGATGAGCTGCAAGGCTCTTTTGCAAACCTGCATTTGTCTGCTGTTGATTGGCATTTGCTAGAGCCAGCTGCTTCAGTATCTCCTCCATGCTGGCTTAAAAAAAACTGCCACTGGTTCTCCACCAACTGTGAGGGGGTTAGCTCGGCAGCGGGTGTGTGTGACCCCCGGGATGGGCTCCCCACACAAAACAGGCCCAACAAACGGAGGTTGTGGTTTTCAAAATCAAAAAAAGGTGCGGTTTATTTTCTATTTACAGTGACAAAACACAGCAAAGCCAAAAGAAACAAACAAAATAAATCCTGGTCAACTTGACCTCTGACTAAACATACAGGTTTCCTAACTAACAACTGGGATCAGCCTAGTGCTGTCCTAGTCCCTAAGTCCCTGGTTTTAAATGTCCAAGCAAATAGCCACACAGGCTTTGTCTCACCGCACAGGGGTTCACTCTCCCTAGACAGTCCACACAGGTCTGGTTCCAGGCATGAGCTAACATCTAATGAAGCTGGGAGTTCTTATAGAGGCCTAAATGAGCTGACAAGGTTCAGCTGGTCTCCTCATCTTTGTCTGCACGACGCCCCACACTCTCCCTAGAGGTATGAGTCATCCATGAGCCCACTAGCCTTATACAACTCTCCACCTAGTTGTATAAGTCGGCGTAAAGCCTGAATCTGGGCGAAATATATCTACCCCCCTGGATGCAACCAGGTGACTTTACCTTCCTGCTGTCACAATACCTGTTATATGCCACTAAAATGCCTATACCATTCGTACCATTGGTGCTGTATACATTGTGTACAGCCTTAAATAACTGTGTGATTACATTAACACAATTTATTGTTAATGTAACCCACAACCACAATAACCTAAGTATTAAAAATAAAAAAACACCTTGATGGTTTATTAAAAAAATAAAAAATAAAAAAGGACTTGCACATAATGAACACATTTAGGAGTATACTGTATATCTTCATTATTTATAATCATTTATTGTCTAATATATTTCTATCTAAGTTTCTTGTTTCTTGTTGAAAAAAATTATTTTAACAATCTCTGTAATAACTCAAATTAGTCACAAGTCTTGTAAACATGGTTCTGTATTCTCTGCGGCACTTTTCCTTAGGGTTGCTATAACTGTATTTGTTTGATTTAAAGGTTCTGTCTTGTTCTTTTAAATATTCCTTTGCCGTTGTATTGTTCTGCTTGTAATAGACTGTTATTGCCCTCTATTGAGTTTACTCTGTG
This sequence comes from Rana muscosa, assembly GCA_029206835.1. Taxonomy (NCBI): domain Eukaryota; kingdom Metazoa; phylum Chordata; class Amphibia; order Anura; family Ranidae; genus Rana; species Rana muscosa. Next base: position 430,880,576 of record CM055116.1, read on the forward strand.
AAAGTAAATCTTTTGTGATGTGATTGTGCTTCCTCAAACCTAATATTGCCATGAAGGTTCTTTATAACTTTCTAGCTCTTGCAGAAAACAGGGAGAATTTTCATTTTTACACTTTTATATTGCTATGGCTCTTCTTTAAGTGGAGTTTTTTTTTCCATACAGTTCTGTAGTCTGGGCTAAAATAACTTTTGTAATTTCACACTTGTACAATAAATAATATTTTCAAGCAGAAATGCAGATGTTTGAAGAGGAATCTAATTGCAGAAAAAAATACAAATACTACGAGGCAACAGAAAATAGCAGTGATGAACTAATTAATTTTAAAACCTGCAAAGTTTAGAATTCTCTATGTTTCAGCTTTGTCCAGTCTGCAGAAAATCATACAATTCATGAATCGTGATGTCATAGAATCTTAAACTGTGTGATTCTGCACAGATATACAGGGAAATATTCAGGTAAATCCAAAATATTCGTCTAACCTACATGGCAACCAAAGGTGGACATACCATTTGTGCAGACTTTGCACTGCACAAGGATCTTAGGAGACTTAGGGGTGCAAATTTATAGGCATGCGCATGGGTGTGCCAGATGTGCCCAGGCTCACCCTTATCACCCCATGCACATTGCTCTGTCTGGCCCTGCTAATTCAGCAGGGGGGCATGGCGGTAGAGAGAGGAGCCCGACTGACAAATCCTGGGCACCCCCGCTCTGCAGCTTTTTAAGAATAAAAAGAAAACTTCCCAGACCCCATTCTTCCAAAAGCGCATTTGTTAGGTCAAGCACTGATGTTGGATGTGACGGCCGTGCTTGCAGTCTCTGCTCTAATTCATCCCAAAGGTGTTCTATCGGGTTGAGATCAGGACTCACCTTTGCACAAACAAGGTCCTGACCTCAACCCGATAGACCCTTTGGGATCAATTGCAGGCCAGTCAAGTTCCTCCACCCCAAACTCTCTCATCCATGTCTTTATGGACCTTGTTTGTGCACTTGTGCGCAGTCATGTTAGAACAGGAAGGGGCCATCCCCAAACTGTTCCCACAAAATTGGGAGCATGAAATTGTCCAAAATGTCTTAGTATGCTGACGCCTTAAGAGTTCCCTTCACTGGAATTAAGGGACCAACCCCAACCCCTGAAAAACAACTCCACAGAGTCCACACCATAATCCCCTCTCCGCTAAATGATTTGCATTCCCCCCCAAAAAATGCAAACAGATCTTAATAGCAAAGCTAAACTCTGTGATTTTTAGATATGTAGCTTTTATGAAAGTGGAAGTAATTGCTAATTTACCTGAAGCCTAAAATGTTCCCCCCCTATCTCCACCCTATACAAGTGCTACATACTGTTTGCAAAATAGCTGTAAATACCTTTTTTTAAATCTCCTTTGGTGTGATCAAGTGATCTCTAAGCTACAGCTCCATTGTGTCAATGGACACAATGGAAGGTGATGTCACAGCTCTGGGAATTTAGCCTCATTGTCGAGCCAGTCGCTGACATAGGGGAGCAGCAGCATAGTGATCATATGACCACATAGAAGGATATACAAAAAGTTATTACACATGGTGACAAACAGTTTGCAGCATGGGTATGAGGAGGGAACATTTTAAATCTTGGATATATTATTCTTTACTCTCACTTTAAAATGACACCTGGTGATTCTGCAAGGAAGGCCTTGTTCAGGAACATCCTACTGTAGCAGCCAGGCCCTGACTACCAAGGATTAGGCATTTTAGATTGAGCAGCCCATTTTTTTGTTACCAAATTACTAAATTCAAATCAACTTGAATTGAATTAATTTGCTGGCACTTAAATTATAGACCATTTTTAAATGTTCATTTTAAAAATGCCAAAACACATTATCAGTGTAACAGTGAGTAATGGCGATAGGAAAATAGGGATTGTTAATGGTATAGATCAGGGGTCTCCAAACTTTCTAAGCAAATGGTTACGTTATTATCCTTCAGGCTTTAGGGGGGCTGGACTGTGACCAGTGGGAGTAAAAAATGTCCTAGCACATTAATTGTTTTAATGAGAGGAATAGTGCCTCATTGTTAATATTATTGAGAAGAAAAGTGCCCCATTGATGGTGTCTGTAGGGGGAATGGTGCTCCATCATTGGTGCCAGTTGGTGGAAAAGTGTCCCAAGGGGTAAATAAAGGGAAGCAAAGGGCCACCTCCGGCCCTCCAGGCTGCACTTTGGAGACCACTGGTATAGATGATCGAGGATCTTCCAAAGCCAATGGGACTATTCAATAGGCAACTCTTGCCAGATTAAATGGTGCATACTGCACTAAGCTAAAGGCTGCTTCTCATCTCCTGCTATGTCATCTAGAGTTACTTTGGACAGGTTGAGCGGATGCTCTTACTTTTTAAAATGCACTCCGATTAAAGCTTTTGCCACATATAAATATTACACAAATCACAATACTGGACTAACAGATTCACAAACTGGAATATCAGACACATAAGTACCCCTCTCCCCCCCTGGATGAGCAGACACATAAATACCCCTATACCCCACTGTAAGATTAGACACATAAGTTCCCATCTTCCCACCTGGAAAATCAGACACAAAACTACCCCTCCTCCCTCCTGTAAGATCAGACACCTAATGCCCTGTACATGCGATCGGAGTATCCGATGGTCTAAAATCCGATGGAATTTTTCATCGGAATTCCATTCAAGCTGGCTTGCATACACACTGTCAGACTAAATTCTGACCGTCCAAAACGCAGTGACGTAAAACACTCCGACGAGCCGAGAAAAATGAAGTGCAATGCTTCCGAGCATGCGTCGGCTTGATTCTGAGCATGCGTTGGTTTTTTCTCTGTTGGAGTTCCACACCAACTATACGAATTTCCTATGTTTTTTTTTTCCATTGGACAAATTTAAAACATGTTCCATTTCTAAACACCGATGGAAAAAAGTCAGATGGGGCCCACACACGATCGGAATTTCCGATGAAACAAGTCCAGACTTGTTTCATCGGAAATTCCGTTCGTGTGTACAAGGCATAAGTGTCCCTCTACCTCCTTCCTAGAAGATCAGACACACAAGTACCCCTCTGCCCCCTAGAATATCGGACAGATAAGTACCCCTCTCCCCTCCCTTTGGAAGATCAGACACATAAGTACCTCATTCCCCGGTACCCACCTTGAATGCCACCAGCAGGGTCTTGTTGTAGTGCCAGTGGGAGAGCAGCACTGAGCAGAGAAAGTTCAAGCTGTTGGTCCCAACCAGCTCGGTTGGGTGGTTGGTGATGATCTCCACCATGGCCTGGTTGTTGTGTGCCTGTAGCCTGTAGGGCTGGGGCTGCTGCAGGCTGGTCAACAAGCTGACACTGCTTATCTTACTGGGTTGCAGGCTGCTGTAAAGCAGACTGAACCTTCGGCTGGTACTGGGATCTAGGGAAATATGTTATACAACTGCCACTGGTTATTGGCAGGGCTTAGGCAGGCAGAATGCAGTAGAAGGGACAGGATCACACTGTCGGGCATTCAGTACATGACTCACCTTAGCCAGCTCTTGGGACATGCCGCCCAGCGACCCCTACGAACCAGGCAAATGCCCGGTGTGCCTTATGGCCAGTCCAGGCCTGGTAGCAGCCTCCTAAATAGGTTACAAAGAAATATATGCAAATGTAGTCCTTTTTGGCTCCGCTGTCACTAGTGCAGCAGCGAATGATTGCTTTGGGCTGTTCTGGGATCTGTAGGCTGCAGGTTTGATTGCTCTCCTGTCTTCTTGAGGATTATAGTGGATTGGGAGGATGCAAACCAGCAGTCTGAATACTTATGTGGTCTCAGCCAATCCCTGGGGCAGGGTGCCCAGTAGGTGGCTTCAGAGTGCATAAATAGTCTGAGGCAGCCCTGTTCTTTTCCAGCAGGAGAAGCTCCCTGCCTGAAGAGCTGCTGCCCTTCTGCCCTTCTTGAACCAGAATAGTGACTGTTGCTGTGTGCCTGGCTGCTATTGCACTAATCTGGGTAAGGAACCTGGGACAAATCAATAGCCCTTTTGGGGGTAAGCGCTACACTACTATAGAATGACAATGATGTGCCCCTGTCTTTCAATTGCACTAGTGTGTTGTCACACTGTTACACATATTTCAGATGAAGACTACAGTTGAATTTTGTAACACACATTTTGCAGGCATGATTTGCTGTGGTCAATATCATGAATGCCTGTACTGAGAAATGCCTTGGTGCTATCGCTAGAGTGTGTGCATGTAGACAGGAAGTGGCTGAAAAGAGGTTGAAGGATATAAACAACAGTAAAATTCACCAAATGATCAAAAAAAGATGAAAACAAATATCTTATTTACGAAAAGAGGCAAATGTTCATGATACAGAGAGTTTTAGCAAACTAAATGTCCTTTAGCTTGGGGGTTTACATCTACTTCAGGCAACTTGTGCTTTTACTTTCTAAGTCAGCTGGGGGTAGAGTAGATTTCATGCTCCTGCAAAGGAATCCAGTAGGGACACTTTCCACTCCAGCAGTCCTACACATATTCAGTGCTTCGGTTGTATAATCCTTTCTACCTGTTGTTTGTGACACGTGGGGGCATTGGATGAAGCAAATGCAGAAATCCATGAGTGGTCCTTTTTCTCACCACGCTATTTCCCTTCACTTTTAATAGGATAAATATTTGAAGAGGAGTAAAGATGCTATGCTGCCAGTGGGTAATGTCACACTTGATCAGCACCCCATAAGGAAGCTCTACTCTTTAGAAGCTGCATTGCCCTAGGGCTTCTGTGTGAAGCTTTTTTACCATGTAGGGTGCTATGGTAAGCTTGTAAAAGCTATGTATATAAATGTTTATTTAAAATACAGTTGCATAACCTACTGTTTACTGACCCTGCCACAATCTCATGCATATAAGGTTAAACATAGCAGGTAAATGTACTCACCTACCAATAGGTTGGTGTGCCTTTATTTCCTATTTTGTTTTTCCATTGTGCAGAAACCACAGCATACATTCAGTTGTGTGGGAGGCTATGCATGCTAGACTGCCATAACCACATCACCTTCCTGATCCTCATGTCAGACAAAGTCCAAGGAAGTCTTAAGCCGGGTACACACTATTCGTTTTTGTTTTTTCGTTCAACCCCGCTGGGCAGACCGACATACACATTTTTTTTTAACCAGCCGTTGTCTCCCAAAATTCCGGCTTTAGGCAGCCCATAGATGACTTGATTTTCCTTCCACCACGGGTGGAAGGAAAGAGACCGCATTGATCCCCTCATCAAATATGATCTATGGCTTTCTGTACGGTAGAGGAGGGAAATTAAGAGATAAACAAACTTTCGTATTGGTATAAAAACTTTTACCTGCTTCATGAAACTTAGGCCAGTTGCACATGGACATAACAAATCACTAATGTTTACTGTATATTCAGAATCTTGTTGACAGAAACTAGACATTGCCGAAAAATTAGTTTTTTTCATTTTCGTTTCATGCGTTGTTTTGCTTTTTTCGGAAATTCGAAAATTTGGAATTCCGAATTTCGAAAATTCTGAAATTCTGAAATTTGGAAATTCCAAATTTCCGAATTTCCGAATTTCCAAATTTCGGAAATTCGAAAATCCGAAAATTCTGAAATTGAAAAGCTCAGAAATTCAGAAATTTCGGAATTAACGAATTTGTCAGAATTAGTTAAAAACAAATTCGGAACTAAACGAATTGCACATGTCTAGCAGAAACATCCTGGGTAAAATATCCTGTAAAGACTCTGCGTAAACACACGTAAAGGCGTATGCATGAAAATCATCCTCTGCAATGTATTATTATTATTATTATTATACAGGATTTATATAGCGCCAACAGTTTACGCAGTGCTTTACAATATAAAAGGGAGACAATACAGTTATAATACAATAAAATACAAGAGGATTAAAAGGGCCCTGCTCAGAAGAGCTTACAATCGAATATAGACACATACACAGGTGTATGCATGTAAATTACTGTACTGATACATAACATTTTAAATTTTTATGCTTCAATGACACTGGTGTCACAGTGCGTTATGAATAGAGTTGAGCGGACACCTGGATGTTCGGGTTCGACGGGTTCGGCCGAACTTCGGAAAAAAGTTCGCGTTCGGGACCGAACTTTACCCGAACCCGGACCTGAACCCGAACCCCATTGAAGTCAATGGGGACCCGGACTTCTAAGGACTAAAAAGGCTCTAAAAAAGTAATGGAAAGGGCTAGAGGGCTGCAAATGGCAGCAAAATGTTGTTAAGAGCATGGCAAGTGCTCTGCAAACAAATGTGGATAGGGAAATAACTTAAAATAACATAAAAAAAATAAAAATAAAAAATAATAATCTTGACCTAGGAGGACGAGGTCCATATGGAGTAGGAGGTTGAGGTGGCGGTGGATGTGGCTGTGTAGGTGGAAGCGGCGGTGGAGGAGGACGAGGTAGCCAACACTGATTCAAAAATACAACAATGGCTGGGTAAGGCCGGTGATGTGTCGAATTCTGTCCCCCGTCAAATAGTGTCCACCCTGTACTGCGCTTGCTCAGTATGTAGGACAAGGGGATTTCGAAAATCTCCCAAGACGAACGGCGCCTGCGTGGTGAGTTCAGGTGAAGGCCACACCATCCGTGGTTCAAGCCGAGCCAAGTGAGGCCGTGCCCGAAGCGTGGCGATCGAACCGAGCCCGTGAGGGGCCCTGTTACTATGTGCTACCGTATGTCCACTTGGATGGTGGGGCTTGAACCTGCACTCACAGCGCAGGCGCCGTTCATCTTCGGAGATTTTGTGAATCTCCTTGTCCTCTGTACTGCGCAAGCGCTGCGCCTTCGCAGTATGGGCCGGACACAATCCGATGGCCGGACAGTTTTTGTCACAACACCGGTATACATGTCTATTCTGCACAAGGTACGGACAAGTCCTGTGGGATCCATGCCTGGTTCATTTTAATGAACGTGAGCTTGTCCACATTGGCTCTGGACAGGCGGCTGCGCTTGTCTGTGATAACGCCCCCTGCCGTGCTAAATACACGTTCAGATAATACACTGGCTGCAGGGCAGGCCAGCACCTCCAAGGCATAAAGGGCAAGCTCAGGCCATGTGCCCAATTTGGAGACCCAGAAGTTAAAGGGGGCAGACCCGTCATCCAGTACGTGTAGGGCCTGTGGACACATACTACTCAACCATGTTGGTGAAATGCTGCCTCCTGCTAAGACGTTCCATCTCAGCTGGTGGTGCTGGTTGTTGTGGCGTGCTGACAAAGCTTTTCCACATTTCAGCCATGCTAACCCTGCCTTCTGAGGTGCTGCCGGTGCCCTGGCTGCGTTGGCGACCTCTTCCTCCTCCTCTGCCTTCGCCTTGTGCTTCCACCGTACGCCCGCTGTCAGGTGGGAATGCCACCAGCAGCGCGTCTACCAGCGTGCGCTTGTACTCGCGCATCTTACGATCCCGCTCCAGTGAGGGAATTAAGGACGGTACGTTGTCCTTGTAACGGGGATCCAGCAGGGTGGCCACCCAGTAATCAGCACCAGTTAAAATGTGGGCAACTCGGCGGTCATTGCGGAAACACTGCAGCATGTAATCGCTCATGTGTGCCAGGCTGCCCAGAGGCAAAGAAAAGCTGTCCTCTGTGGGAGGTGTATCGTCTGTGTCCTCTGTATCCCCCCAGCCACGCACCAGTGATGGCCACGAGCTGGTCTGGGTGCCACCCTGCTGTGAAAATGGCTCCTCCTCCTCCTCCTCCTCCTCCATCTCCTCCTCCACCTCGTCATCCTCCAGAACTGTGCCCTTTCTGCCGGACAATTGTGTACCTGGCGTTTGTTGGTGCAGGAACCCACCCTCGTAGCCACTTGTGAAAGACTGCCCTGAAAGCCTTTGAAATGATCCCGCTTCCTCCTCCTCCTCCTCATCCTCCTGTGCCACATCCTCTTCCATCATCGCCCGAAGCGTTTTTTCAAGGAGGCATAGAACTGGTATAGTAACGCTAAGAACGGCATCATTGGCACTGGACATGTTGGTGGAGTACTCGAAACAGCGCAACAAGGCACACAGGTCTCGCATGGAGGCCCAGTTATTGGTGGTGAAGTGGTGCTGTTCCGCAGAGCGACTCACGCGTGATTGCTGCAGCTGAAACTCCACTATCGCCTGCTGCTGCTGCTCGCACAGTCTGGCCAGCATGTGCAAGGTGGAGTTCCACCTTGTGGGCACGTCACATATGAGGCGGTGAGCGGGAAGGCCGAAGTTACGCTGCAGCGCTGACAGGCGAGCAGCAGCAGGGTGAGAACGCCGAAAGTGCGCACACACAGCCCGCACTTTCTGCAGCAGCTCTGGCATTTTGGGGTAATTTTTAAGGAACCTCTGGACCACCAAGTTCAGCACATGCGCCAGGCAAGGGATATGCGTCAAACCGGCTAGGCCCAGAGCTGCAACGAGATTTCGCCCATTATCGCACACCACCAGGCCGGGCTTGAGGCTCACTGACAGTAACCACTCATTGGTCTGTTGTTCCATGTCCCTCCACAACTCCTGCGCGGTGTGGGTTTTTTCCCCTAAACAGGAAAGTTTTAAAACTGCCTGCTGTCGTTTACCCCTGGCTGTGCTGAAGTTGGTGGTGAAGGTGTTACGCTGACCGGATGAGGAGGCGGTAGAGGATGAGGAAGCGGAGTAGGAGGAGTTAGCAACAGGAGGCAAACTGAAGCGCCCTGCAATCCTCGGTGGTGGAAGGACATGCGCCAAACTGCTATCTGCCTCAGGCCCAGCCGCCACTGCATTTACCCAGTGTGCTGTTAGGGAGATATAACGTCCCTGACCGTGCTTACTGGTCCACGCATGCGTAGTTAGGTGGACCTTGCCACAGATGGCGTTGCGCAGTGCACACCTGATTTTGTCCCCCACTTGGTTGTGCAGGGAAGGGATGGCTCGCCTGGAAAAATAGTGGCAGCTGGGCACGACATACTGTGGGACAGCCAATGCCATCGGGCTTTTAAAACTCTGCGTCTCCACCAGACGGAATGACAGCATTTCAAAGGCCAGGAGTTTTGAAATGCTGGCATTCAGGGCCAGGGATCGCGGGTGGCTAGGGGGGTACTTCCTCTTCCGCTCCAATGTTTGAGAGATAGAGAGCTGAACGCTTCCATGGGACATTGTGGAGATGGTTGGTGACCCAGGTGGTAGTGTTGCTGGCAGATCCTCTGTTTGCGGGGTGGCAGGTGCCACTGTCACTACAGAGGTGGATGAAGAGGCCGAGACTGCAGCAGAAGAGGAAGCAGGAGGAGCCAGAGACCTTTCTTGGTTTTTGAGGTGTCTACTCCACTGCAGCTCGTGCTTTGCACTTAGATGCCTGGTCATGCAGGTTGTGCTCAGGTTGAGAACGTTTATGCCTCGCTTCAGCCTCTGATTGCACAGCCTGCAAACCACTCGTGTCTTGTCATCAGCACATTGTGTGAAGAACTGCCATGCTAGGGAACTCCTTGGAACTGGCTTTGGTGTGCTCGGTCCCTTGCTGCGTTGGGCAGTAGCAGACATACTGTCTAGCGGACGGACGCTCCGCTTTTGCACCCTGCTCCCTCTTCTGCTGTGCTGGTGGCTCTGTGCGACCACCGCCTCTTCCTCCAAACTACACTGGTCACCTGCATAACGTTCATTCCATGTGGGGTCGAGGACCTCATCGTCCTCCACATCATCTTCCACCCAGTCTTCACCCCTGCCCTCCTTGTCTGTCTGCACAATTGCGAAAGCAGCAGCAGTTGGCACCTGTGTTTCGTCATCATCCGAGACGTACTGCGATGGTCCTCCCATGTACTCATCATGAAACATAAGTGGTTGGGCATCGGTGCACTCAATCTCTTCCACTTCTGGGGCAGGGCTAGGTGGATGGCCCTGGGAAACCCTGCTAACAGAGTCATCGAAAAGCAGAAGAGACTGCTGCATGATTTGGGGCTCAGACTGCTTGGCTGATTTGCAAGGGGGTGAGGTGAAAGACTGATGGACATGGGTTTCAGGTGCCAACTCTGTTCTTTCATCAACAGAGTGGGTGGGAGACAATGTGAAGGAACCCGAGGCACTGTCAGCAACCCAATCTACTATCGCCTGTACTTGTCCTGGCCTAAACATTCGTACAGCCTCATTAGGCGCGACAAAATACCGCCGCAGGCTCGGTCGCCTACTCGCACCTGAGGAAGGTGTTTCACTTGTGCGTGTATCTGGCACAGATCCACCACGTCCTCTCCCTGCAACAGGAGCTCCACCAGCAGCACCACGACCGGGGCCACCACGTCCCTTTGACCTTCTCCTCATATTTTTCAAATTTAGGATCTTGCCCTAAATGGGTGTTTTTGGAAGAGCAGAACACACCCACAGTACGTAACCACTGAATCGCACAGCTACAGAACTGCAGAAAATGCTATTCAAAAAAAATTTTGTTTTTTTAGTATAGCGCAGTAGGAGAAAACTATATAGAAATTGTTTATTTCACACACCTCAAAATATGTATAACACACTGCAAACCTTTTTTTGTGCCCCTAAACGGCGTTTTTTGGAAGAGCAGAACACACCCACAGTACGTAACCGCTGAATCGCACAGCTACAGAACTGCAGAAAATGCTATTCAAAAAAAATGTTGTTTTTTTAGTATAGCACAGTAGGAGAAAACTATATAGAAATTGTTTATTTCACACACCTCAAAATATGTATAACACACTGCAAACTTTTTTTTGTGCCCCTAAACGGCGTTTTTTGGAAGAGCAGAACACACCCACAGTACGTAACCGCTGAATCGCACAGCTACAGAACTGCAGAAAATGCTATTAAAAAAAAATGTTGTTTTTTTAGTATAGCACAGTAGGAGAAAACTATATAGAAATTGTTTATTTCACACACCTCAAAATATGTATAACACACTGCAAACTTTTTTTTGTGCCCCTAAACTGCGTTTTTTGGAAGAGCAGAACACACCCACAGTACGTAACCGCTGAATCGCACAGCTACAGAACTGCAGAAAATGCTATTCAAAAAAAATGTTGTTTTTTTAGTATAGCACAGTAGGAGAAAACTATATAGAAATTGTTTATTTCACACACCTCAAAATATGTATAACACACTGCAAACTTTTTTTTGTGCCCCTAAACGGCGTTTTTTGGAAGAGCAGAACACACCCACAGTACGTAACCGCTGAATCGCACAGCTACAGAACTGCAGAAAATGCTATTAAAAAAAAATGTTGTTTTTTTAGTATAGCACAGTAGGAGAAAACTATATAGAAATTGTTTATTTCACACACCTCAAAATATGTATAACACACTGCAAACTTTTTTTTGTGCCCCTAAACTGCGTTTTTTGGAAGAGCAGAACACACCCACAGTACGTAACCGCTGAATCGCACAGCTACAGAACTGCAGAAAATGCTATTCAAAAAAAATGTTGTTTTTTTAGTATAGCACAGTAGGAGAAAACTATATAGAAATTGTTTATTTTACACACCTCAAAATATGTATAACACACTGCAAACTTTTTTTTGTGCCCCTAAACGGCGTTTTTTGGAAGAGCAGAACACACCCACAGTACGTAACCGCTGAATCGCACAGCTACAGAACTGCAGAAAATGCTATTCAAAAAAAATGTTGTTTTTTTAGTATAGCACAGTAGGAGAAAACTATATAGAAATTGTTTATTTCACACACCTCAAAATATGTATAACACACTGCAAACTTTTTTTTGTGCCCCTAAATGGCGTTTTTTTGCAAGCGTACATTAAAGTGCAAATTTTTTTTTTTTTTTTTTTGCCCTAAACGGGTCTTTTTTTGCACGAGCAAAATAAAATGCTTTTTTTTTTTTTTTTTTTTTGCCCTATGGGTCTTTTGGAAAAGAGCACAATAAAGTGCCTTTTTTTTTTCCCCTAAAAGTTAGATTTTCTCTGACACTGGGCTCATGGCAGTGTAAAAAGACTGCACTGCAACACAAATAGGTAAACCTATGCAGATCGCTGATTTTAATCTCTGAATCTGGACTCCTATATAATATTCTCTCTCCCTGAAAGCACCAACACAGGAACCTGGCCCTACACTACACTATCTCTCTATCTTTTCCCTCAGATTGTAGAATCAGGACTACCTCATCTATCTTTCTATCTCTCCCTATAAGCAGCAGCAGCAGACTAGATCCTCTCCCTATCTATTCTGAAGCAGAGTGACATGTGTGCTGTGTGCCTCTAGCTCAGTGTTTCTCAACTCCAGTCCTCGAGGCGCCCCAACAGGTCATGTTTTCAGGCTTTCCATTATTTTGCACAGGTGATTTAATCTGTTTCATTGCCTTGGTAATTACCACAGCCGTTTCATCTGAGGGAAATCCTGAAAACATGACCTGTTGGTGCGCCTTGAGGACTGGAGTTGAGAAACACTGCTCTAGCTTATATAGAAGCTGGGTCACATGTTGCACTGACCAATCACAGCCATGCCATTAGTAGGCATGGCTATGATGGCCTCTAAGGGCACACCAGCTAATCAAAAGGTGATTGGCTGGCCCCTGAAGCATTTCTAAATGCGTAATTAGATTGCCGAACCCGAACCCGAACCCGGACTTTTGGGCAAAGTTACAGTTCGGGTTCGCTCAACACTAGTTATGAATGTACTAAGGAGAGAGTGAAGCAGAAGTTGCTTTCTTTTAGACTATCTATCTATTTCAAACTTGATATGGGACTTATGAGTATGAGTATGACCACAGCAGGCAGTTGCATGTGTAATTTTGAGCTTGAGCTATTAAAGTGGATGTAAACCCTTACCTATACCTATACCACAGGTCTTGGGTGATACACAGAGATGAAACAAATCTGCCTATATAAGTTGTACCTGTTTATTTATACCCATTTATCCTGTACATCTTTATAAAACTCAGATATGGAAAGGATTTTTCACAAACTCATAAAGCAGGGGAGGGAGCTGCAGGCACACAGTGTTCAAAGCTGATTGGAGGGAAGGCAACACCCCCCTTCTCACAGCACACAGGAACACAGCAGAGGCAGTGGGTAGGATTCCTCCACCCACCTTGATTGTGCAGGTGGGGGGAATCGGTTCATTTTATTTTTTTAATCAGCCCTCTGGCTTATCGAAAAAAACACTCTAACCCCCCCCCCCCATCTAAGACCAGCTTTAAAGTTAAAGGGAGCTTTTAACCACTTCCAGACTGCCAAACGCCGATATACGTCGGCTGTTTGAAGAGGGATATCTTTGTTATGGCAGCAGCTGGCTGCCATAGCCCAGGTATCCTCTTCTTCAACCGGTCCGGTTTCCGATGAAAGTGGTCTCTGTGGTGGATTCGCCACGAGATCACTTTTATCGGTGGCGGGAGAGGGGCCCCCCTCTTGCCGCTCTCCGGTGCCCTCCGCCGCTTGCCGGAGCCGTCGGCAGCGCAAGAGGCATTTGGATCCTTCTTGGTGTTAGGTATGGAGACGAGTGAGGGGAAGATGGACCCCACACATCTCCATACTATAGCAGGGTGGAAGCAACGTCAACACTTTTTTTATTGCATTTTAGTGTAAATATGAGATCTGAGGTCTTTTTGACCCCAGATCTCATATTTAAGAGGACCTGTAATGCTTTTTTTCTATTACAAGGGATGTTTACATTCCTTGTAATAGGAATAAAAGTGACAGAAGCGAACGCATACGTGCATATGAAAATGGTGTTCAAACCACACAAGTGAGGTATCACCGCGATCGGTAGAGAGAGAGAGCAATAAATCTAGCCCTAGACCTCCTCTGTAACTCAAAACATGCAACCTGTAGAATGTTTTAAATGTCGCCAATGAAGATTTTTAAAGGTAAAAGTTTGTCGCCATTCCATGAGCGGGCGCAATTTTGAAGCGTGAAGTGTTGGGTATCAATTTACTCGGCGTAACATTATCTTTCACAATATAAAAAAAATTGGGCTAACTTTACTGTTGTCTTATTTTTTAATTCAAAAAAGTACATTTTTTTCCCCAAAAAGTGCATTTGTAAGACCACTGCGCAAATACGGTGTGACATAAAGTATTGCAACGACCGCCATTTTATTCTCTAGGGTGTTAGAAAAAAAAATAGATAATGTTTGGGGGTTCTAAGTAATTTTTTAGCAAAAAATTATGTTTTTAACAACCTGTAAACAACAAGTGTCAGAAAGAGGCTCTGTCCTTAACCACTTAACGACCGCCCACGGCATATATACGTCGGCAGAATGGCTCGTACAGGCACAATCACGTACCTGTACGTCACCTTTAACTGCCTGCCGTGTGGTCACGCGCGCGCCGCTGACGGCGCGCTTGCGACCCTGCCGCCATCCCCGTGAGTTGGACGGCGGGTCCTGCGGACTCAATCGCCGCGGGGATCTCCGCGATCGTCTCACGGAGGGTAAGGAGCGGGGAGATGTTAGTGTTAACACAACATCTTCCTGCTCGCCTACTTTTCAGCCTCGTGGTTTTCAGTCCGTTACAGCGTGACAAATGTGCTATCTCCATTACGAACGCTAGTTTTACCAGAACGAGCGCTCCCGTCTTATACTTGATTCTGAGCATGCACTTTTTTTCCCCTCGGAAAAGCATACACACGACCGGTTTTCGCAACGAGAAAAAGACTGATGGGAAACACAACGGGAAAAAATAGAGCAGGTTCTAAATTTTTTGCCGGCAGTTTTCTTGTCGGGAAAACTGCTATGGAGCATACACACAACCGGTTTTCCCAACCAGTCTAAAAAATGGCAGTTTTCTCGTCGTGTGTACGGGGTATTAGGGTCCCTAACTCACATTCATACGTACTCATACTACACATAATTGAGAAAGGAGACAATTTACCTACCAACATGTTTTTGGAGTAAAGCCTTGTACACACGACTGGTTTTCTCGGCAAGAACCAGCAAGAAAATTGCTGGCAGAGCTTTCTTGCCGAGTAACCTGTGCGTGTGCACGAGGCTTTCAGGTTCCTCGTCAAGAGAACTGGCCAGAATCTATTTTCTCGTTGGTATTCTCGTCGGCCTGTTTCCAGACGAGAAACCCGAGAGTGTGAACGCTTACCTGTCGCCATGGAAACCCGCGCATGCTCAAAATGACTTTGACGCATGCGCGGTAGCTTCCTAGGCATAGGTAGGGTGTAGCAAGATGGCGGCGCCGGCATCGAATGTGACGAGCGCACGGTTGTCGTAGTCGATGACGTCACCGCGTTTGTTCCATTCAAAAGAACGGCGGTTCTTTTGAATCGAGCGTGTGTACACTCGGCCGGGACAAGATTCTTGTCAAGAATCTCGTCAGGGAAAAACGACGGGTTTTTTCCTGACGAGATTCTCGGTTGTGTGTACTAGGCTTTACTCTTTAAAAATGACCTTCCCTAAAACAAGACCTTCATAATTAAAAAAAAATGCAATTAAACACTCTTTATTAAAGTCATAAACCTGAATTTGAGCTTGCATTTTTGTTAAGCTGCACAAGAGGGTTCACCTTTGGAATGCTGTGATTACTTTACTGGAAAATGTATACAATATTCAGAAGGTCAGGGGAGAAAGTTGTCACATGGATAGAATTATCTGGAATGTGAGGACAACACTGCTAAACTTGCTGGAGTCTAACTCAAATGACAGGATTAATCTTCCCAGGTTACAAATTAGATAAGGTAATTTTATTGTGTGTAAATATCTGCATGACTTGCTAGTGTTCTCTGTTTGTATATGTAGCACTGTCCCTGTAGGCTGAGTGTTGACTTCTTAAGCCCTGTACACACGATCGGATAACCTATGGATTTTCGTCCGATGGATTTGACCATCGGAAATCCGATGAAACTGTTTTTCATCAGTCTTGGCCACACACCATCAGTCAAAAAACCGACGGCAAGAAAACGACGGCACGTACAACATGTACGACGCGCTATAAAAGGGCCTAACAAATCTAATGGCGCCACCCCTTGGGCTGTTTTTGCTGATTTCGTGTTACCGCGTGTTAGTAAAAGTTTGGTGAGAGCCGATTCGCGCTTTTCAGTCTCCGTGCTTTGCAGATCGTTTCCTGGTGTTCAGTTTGTGCTTGTGGGTTCGTATTTGTTATTCAGTGCGTGCAGTCAGGTCGTTACTGCCTTGCAGTGCCTTCTTGGCCGTTCGTTTACTGTTTTTCAGGTCGTTCTTCTCAGGCCTTGCTGTTCCACGATGCGTTCTGTTTGAGTTCGTTCTGACCAGCCGACCGGTTTAAAACCATGTTTGAAGTGCGTTCTCGTTCTCGAGCTCGTGCTGGCTTTGGACTTGGTGTTACAGTTAACACTGTAACCCGAGTTCAGTCTGTGAACAGGGTGAGGAGGAGTTCATGGACTAAGAATCGGTTGCTCCAGCGGGACCAATTCTCTCATATGCCTCTGCTGCGGGAAATCCATGAGAATAATCCTGATGATTTCAGGAATTATCTCAGGATGACGGACCCCGTTTTTCACCGTCTGTTGGATTTGCTGTCCCCCTATATCACGAGGCAGGACACTGTGATGCGCCAGGCCATCACTGCCGAGCAGAGGCTTATTGCCACGTTGAGATACCTGGCAACTGGGAGAAGCTTGCAGGACCTCAAGTTCTCAACAGGCATATCCCCCCAGGCTCTCGGGATCATTATCCCTGAGACGTGTTCGGCCATTATTCAGGTCCTGCAGAAGGACTATATGAAGGTAATTTTTCACCTTTAACATCACATTATATGTTTGTATTGTTTGATAATGTTCAAAATTTTTAGCCTCCTAACCCAAATTTGCCTGTTTGTAATATCCTGGTAATGTCCCCATTTTCACCATGCATGTTTTTACCTGTAAAGGCCTTTTTTGGGCCCTACATGCCTATTTCCCTTCACTAACCTCTCCAGCATGCTTTCCTGGGCCCAAACCCAGCTAGCCTTCTATTTTCCTTTTAAAATTTTTGGAGTCAGTGCCCTCGTAGTTTGACAACCCTCCCTCCCCCCCCTAAAGATGTAAAAATAGTTTTAGTTCTCAATCAAGTTCAGCAGAGTGGTAGAGCCTTTATTTGGATCCCCCACAATCACCTCAAGCCCCCCCCCTTAGATTATTTTAGAATGTCCACTCAGTGGGGGAGAGGCATCTGCTAAGTGGGCCTTTGTTTATTGGTAGGAAATACTCCCTTAAATAATAATGTTAGAATGATGTTGGTCAACAATGTTTTTGTGTGTAATCTGCTTGCACTGTAAACATAAACCGTACTAATGTCTTCTTTTTGTTTGACTCCACAGTTCCCTAGCACACCACAGGAATGGCTGACTGTGGCAGATCAATTTGCCCAGCGGTGGGACTTCCCCAACTGCGGAGGGGCAATTGATGGGAAGCACGTCCACATAGTGCCGCCACCCCATTCGGGGTCATACTATTTTAACTATAAAGGTTTTAATAGCATAGTGTTAATGGCGGTGGTGTCGGCACGGTACGAGTTCCTGTATGTGGACGTGGGGAAGAACGGCCGGATGTCCGATGGCGGAGTATTCGCTGAGACGGAGTTCGCTCACCGTCTGCAGGCTGGGGGTCTTGCACTGCTTCCAAATGCAGACAACGTGGAAGGACTACCGTTCGTTCTCATCGCGGATGAAGCTTTTGGACTTGGACCCATGCGACCGTTTCCCCAACGCACCCTCACCCCGGAGAGGAGGGTTTTTAATTACCGGCTGGCCAGAGCCCGTATAGTTGTGGAGAATGCCTTCGGGATAATGGCCAGCCGGTTCTGCCTGTTTCAGACAGCTATACATTTGGCGGAATATAAACTGAACAACATTGTGTACTGCTGCTGCATATTGCACAACTTTCTAAGACAATTCTCTTCTACCTATGTGTCATCAGTTGGGCCTGAGGCCGGTCCATCCGAAATGACCATTCTGACCGGCCTCAACACTGCCCGTACTGGCTTGGCCCCCCAAAGTGCCCGTGAAGTACGTCAGAAATACGTAGAGTACTTCACGTATAGGGGGGCCATCGCAATGCCAGACCACATCTGACCTTTTATACCATTTTTTAAATAAAAAAAAAATTATATTTACTACAAACTTGTGTTGTCATTCTTGTATTTTGGGTTTATATGTCTCCCAGGTTCTAGTAGTGCCAAGTGTATTTGTCCTTAGTAAATAGCCTCAATTCTCACAGGTAAAAACCTTGTTTTTGCATCTTCAGAACTGCTATTGAGCATAGAAAGAACAAGCCACACCTTTTTTAGACTTCCCGAATGTTTTTATTTTTAGCACCACATTTTTTGGTGGTTTTCGATATTAAGCCTTTTTTTTTTTGGCCGGCTTTTTTTGCAGAAACCTGCATGGGTCAAAATCCCAAATTTTTGGGGGGAAAAAGTAAAAAAATAACACAGTGAAAAAGACAAACATGAGATGGGGTAATGTCACCCCTGATCCATCCCAAATGTGAAGAGCCACACTTTCTTTTTGGGGCTCAAATGGGTATCTTCAACATGATCCCATGGCTAAGGTAAACATGTGCTATCTGCCATCATGGGGGATCAATGGACGTGCTTTGGGGGTGAAAACCCTTAATCTCACCTACTTGAATAGGGAGGAAGAGGTTGCACCCCCAAAACAGGGACATAGATATCCTGTGACGGCAGATAGCACATGTTGAGTCACTGTGTGCATCTTCACATTTGGGCTGGTGGAAATCACATTGCAAATTTGTGACGCATAACAAAACACAAAAACAGGAGGGGTTCACACTATTCTCCCCAAAATATCTATAATGTTTTTATATTTTTGCTCAATCACATTCATTCTCTTTCTCATAATGTCCATTTCGCTACTGCATTCCATGATTTCCTGAATGATTATTTTGGCGCTGGCACTCGAGAATGAAGGATTTGGACTTCCTGACACACCCCCACGTTCAGTCCCTAAAAAAAAAAAAAAAATTTGAACTATGCAGGCCTACATCTGTATTTACCTTGAAGTTGTGGTGACAGACACTGACCTGTTGTGCTGATAAGCTCCACCTCTCCTTCCTCCACCTCCCCTTCCTCCACCTCTGCTTCCTCCACCTCCGCTTCCTGAACATGCTGATCTTGGTCTGCTTTGTGATCTTCGGGGAGTTTCTGTGGTGTTTGGTTCCTCGTCTCCTGAGCATGGTGTCCTCCCAGTCTCCTCTCCCCTATGGGAATGTCAAAATTAATGTATCCTTTAGCACACAGAGATTTTAGGCCTGAAAATGGATTCATTGTTTTGAAGTGGGGTACAATTGATATTTGGCCCTGAGTTCCAAGATGAACATATGAGATCTTGCGAACTCTACAAAGCAGCATGTTATTTTTGAGGACACTCACAAATACACTTGGATAACCACCAAGGTATCCACTGGACCACCTGTGTGTGACACCGTTTATAAATTTGGTCAT
Source organism: Rana muscosa (assembly GCA_029206835.1). Classification (NCBI taxonomy): domain Eukaryota; kingdom Metazoa; phylum Chordata; class Amphibia; order Anura; family Ranidae; genus Rana; species Rana muscosa. The sequence goes on from CM055116.1 coordinate 430,899,914, forward strand.
GTGGCCCAGACTATAGTATCTTGATCCAGAAAAAAAAGCTGAGTACACAACTGCTGGAGTGTCATCTCCTTTACCCAGAATACAGTTTAGCCTTTCATTCACATTCTAGTTTTACTTACAACACATCATCTAGCCAACAATGTGTAGATAAACATTGTTTAAGTAAAATGAGGCATGCCCACATGTAGTTTACGTGGATATGTGCCAAACATGTTTGGGGGAAGAGCAGCAAGTTTTTTTTACCACACATTTACCAAATAAGTGGACTCTCAACTTAACATAAAAGTTGACATTTTAAAATGTGAAACCAGTCAATCCAAGCACGTGGTGCAAAACATGGAAGAATACATATTACAATGTGAAAGAACACAGTAAAAAAAAAACTTACTTTTTTCTATGCTTTTTAGAAGCTTCCTATACTGCTCCGGCTCCCTCAGCTTTAGGTCAGACCACCTTTTACGGAGTTGTTCCTTGGATCTCCTGACCCCATATTTTTTATAGAGAGTCTTCGCCACTTTGTCCATAATTTGTGACTTCCGGAGATTAGGGGTGTCGTATGGGCCATGCTTGCCATCGTAATCCTTCCTCCGCAGAATGTCCACCATCTCCGCCATCTCAGCAAAAGACATATTAGTCACCTTGTATCTTTTTTTACTGGATCGGGACGTTTCCACCTCCGGGCTTTCCTCGTCGGTAATTTCTACTAAAGAAGCCACCTGTGTCTGCGACATGTCGCCGTCTCACACTGTGCGCCGATCGTTAAGGGGCGGGGAAATGCAGAAAAAGTCTGTCATGGGCGGGCGACAAGGGCAGAGTTACACGCATGCGCAGGGTATAAAAAGGGGAAAGAAGTTATTAGGGATGCGCGGAGTAAGGACGACCGGAAGTGAACAAACAAACTCAACTAAGGTAAGAAGGGAACTCGGGCCTGCAGTGGCCTATAATGGTTCATGATTGTAAAGGCCAATATTGTGATAAGTTGAGGAGAATCAAATCTGATCTGTCTTTTTTTTTTCCTTGTTTTTTTACTTGCTGATCACAAAAGATGCATAAACTACGTGAGCCGGAGGTGATGCTGATTTTTATAGACAAATATAAGGAACAGCGCAACCTGTGGGAACTGAAACACCCAGCGTACCACAAGAGTGATGTACATCGGGCAACTATTTGCAAATTAGCAGAGGATATGAAGCCATGGATCCCAGGTGCAGACTACACTATGATCAATAATAAAATCAACAACCTGCGTAATTCCTATAAAAAAAAATACAAGGAAGAGATCAGGAGCAGCAGCCGACGATGTAGTACAGCCCAAGCTGTGGTACTACAAACATCTTCAATTTCTGGATGACCAGATCGAGGCCAGGGAATCTATTTCCAGCCTTCCCTCAACCCTTCCTTCCACCCTTCCCTCCAGCGTTCCTTCCACCCTTCCCTCCACCCCTGCAGAGGCGGAGGAGGAGCCTCCTGAACTTGAAGAGCCAGATCTTCGCATCTTCAGCCAGGTATAGTATTTTTGATGATAATTATTGTCCACTAAGTAATATTGTGTTGAACTGTTTGGATTACCCATAAATGATATCATCCCCCCCCCAAAAAAAAAATATGCACCAGTAATGATATCCAAATTGTGGGTGATAGATTCCCCAAATAATACAATTTTTTATTTATTTTTTATAAACAGGATGAGGCAAGCCAGGAGGAATAGGGTCAGGAGTGTGGCAGGCAGGAGGAGGCAGGGCCAGGTGGGATTCAGCAGGTCCCCAGGCCTAGTGGCAGCACCGTCTCCCAAGTGGCTCCCCTCCACGTCAGACCGCCAAAACAACGGCGGATGACACAAGTGGAGGAGGAGTCACTAAAGATGATTCAGGAGGCTGCTGCCATCATGAGGGCCCCCCTCAACCCTACGGAGGGGTTTAGCAGCTATCTGGCGGATAAGTTGCTCCAAATGGAGGCGGGACAACGGGCCCTTTGTGAGCACCTCATATATATGGCCGTACACATGGGGGCGAGGGGGCTGCTGACTGAGGCCACCCATCTGTCACATCAGGCCAATCCCTCTCCTCCTTCTCCTCCTGCCACATCACCACCCACAGTGGCCCGGCCTGCAAGGGTGCGAGGACGGGGCCGTGGAGAGAACGCTGCAGGGAAGCGTGGAAGGAAGGCTACAGGGAAGAGCAGGAGGTGATTCTCTGCCCTCGAGCTGCTCTTCCAGAAGTTGCAGGGTGATGGAGTACCACAGCTTGGGATAATGTATGTCTTTGGCTGCTGCTCCTGATTTCATGCTGTTGTTGATTTTATTATTCATCATAGTCATGTCTGCATTTGGGATCTAATGACTTGATATTTTCTGCTAATTTCGGAATAGTTGCCCTTCGTTTTTTGTTTGCTTTTTTTCCTAAATAAATGGAAATTTGATTTCAGCCAACGTACATGCCTGATGTGTTTTTTTTTGGAGTAGCAATAACATTTCATAAATACAATGTGTAATTAATAACAAGGGACACCAACCTCCATGAGGAAACGATAAAATAAAAAATGTTGTTGTAAGAAATTGACACACCAAAAAATGCACAACAAATTTAAATACCAAAAAAAAAAAGTTTGGTGTAATTTGTGAGGTCGGCCTTTAAGAATTAAACTAATTATTCCTAAGATCACAAGAAAGAAGAAAAACATAAGTTTGTCAGAACTCGTGATAAAGATCTGCAGCAAAAATTACATTTTAAACACTGTTCTAAAGCAAAAAAAACATGCGCTGCATTAAACGAAGCAATAACTTGCAGAATGACGAATGTGCTCTCTCCATTAGGAACGCTAGTTTTACCAGAACGAGCGCTCCCGTCTCCTAATTCAGTCTGAGCATGGGTGGGTTTTTTAACCGATGGACTTGCCCATAGACGATCGGAAATTACCATCGGTTTTTGATCCATCGGAAAATTTTAAAACAAGTTCTATTTTTTAAAACCGATGGAAAAAAGACCGATGGGTACCATACACGATCGGTTGGTCTGATGAAAACCATCCATCGGACGGTTTTCATCAGTCAAACCGATCGTGTGTACGGGGCTTTAGGCTTCTCTCTGGTTACCAGCAGCTGGATGCTAAAGGTTCCCACTTGGTTGCTGAGGGTTCCCACTTGGTTGCTAGGGGTTTCTGCTTGTCCCACCCTTCTCCCGCTTGCTCGTTACTCAATGACCAGTCCAGGATATTTGTGTTTTTTTGTATTTTGGTTTGGAACTTGGATGGGAGAAGGGATTAGTGGGATATTCCAACTGGAACTAATCACAATGGATAAGGACAACTTTCACTTGACCTCACCGGATTACTTGTGGAAGCAGTTACACTGCTTTAACCATACAGCCTCATGTATGGAGGAATTAAGTCTTCTTGCTCTCATTAGCAGACTTGATGCACTACATTATCTTCAGGACATTCTCTAGCATCCCCTCTACTGACACCCGTCCACTGACTCTTCTAGCTGAAGGAGGTTTCCCTCACTCGACAGGCCCCAAAGACACAGATCTGTACTCACAGTAGGTAGAATCAGATCCTTCCTGGTGTCTCCCTTCCAGTCAGCTCTGCAGGAACTCTGGGTTCAGCTTCTCTTTCTCTATCTCTCTAGGCCCCTGGGTTGACCACCCATGGACGCACGACCACCTCTGCAGAGGAGAGGGCAGCTGCCCCCTCCCTCCTGGATTATTTTCCCCGTCTTAACTAACTCTGAGAACATGTACTCTGGCTATTGCCAGGTCTGTAACTAAGCCTGTGCACTCACTTGTCAGGTCCCCTCCCACAGTCCAATATGCCTCCCTATTGGACCAGTAAGGAACAGTTAGAACAAGCTGAGCTGCACCTGAGTACAATGAGCAGACGTAACCAATAGATCCTGCTCTCTGGTTTTATCTGACCATCTTCCTGGTAAGCAGAAAGACGAAAAACTATACTCTCTTCTAGCACCTACCTAGGAGGGTGCTACAGATACATCCTGATGATGTTTCGTACCCTTTAAAATTTTATATATATATTAGGGCTACGGAAATTAACGATTAATTCCTCGATTAATCGTTAATTTTTTTTAGCGATCAAAATTATTTTGATCTGTACTTACCTCTCCGCCGGCTTCCGAGTCTTCAGGGCGGCCATCTTGGTACACCCGGCGGCGGACTAGGTGAGCAGCGCGCTGACGTCATCATCACCCACCTCAACTGCTCGTGGATCTGCCTGCTTGTGTAGTGGTAAGCAGGAAGATGGGGGAGATGTGGATATTACAGTGGGGGAGATGTGGATATTACAGTGGGGGAGATGTGGATATTACAGATCTGGGTCTGTATGTGCATTATAATTAATCAAAATTAGTCGATTAATCGATTTAAAAAAAAATCGATTAATCGAAAACGAAGATCAGTAACAGCCCTGATATATATATCGATCGCGTCCTCTGGCTTGGTATGGAGACGAGTGAGGGGAAGATGGCCCCCACCCGTCTCCATACCATTGCAGGGTGGAAGCGACGTCAAAACGTCACTTCCGCCCATAGCTCTTAAAGAGACATTGTTTTTTTTAAATTGTATTTTAGTGTAAATATGAGATCTGAAGTCTTTATGACCCCAGATCTCATATTTAAGAGGTCCTGTCATGTTTACATTCCTTGTAATAGGAATAAAAATGACACAATTTTTTTTAAAAGAACAGTGTAAAAATAAAAAATAAAAGATAAAATAAATAAGGAAAAAAATAATAAATTTAAACGCACCCATATTGCAGAAGCGAACGCATACGTGAGCAGCGCCCGCATATGAAATTGGTGTTCAAATCACATATGTGAGGTATCGCCGTGATTGGTAGAGTGAGAGCAATAATTATAGCCCTAGACCTCCTCTGTAACTCAAAACATGCAACCTGTAGAATTTTTTAAACGTCGCCTATGGAGATTTTTAAGGGTAAAAGTTTGTCGCCATTCCACGAGCGGTCGCAATTTTGAAGCATGACATGTTGGGAATCAATTTACTCGGCATAACATTATCTTTCACAATCTAAAAAAAAAAATTAGACTAATGTAGCGCCCACCTCGCTCCCCTCTCTTGCTCTTGCTCGTCTGTCTCTTGTCTAGGGGTATCTCAGAGGGGAGGGAGCGGGGACACCACGCCAGGCCTCCACCACATGTATCAGTGCGGTATAGGCAACGTTCTTAATTTACCTTCGGGTCAGTGTTGTGCACCTGGATCCTCCCTCCGAGAGTCACCTTGAGCCATGTCCGTCAGAAATGAGCCCCACACCATTAAAGTCCAACACTCCTTTATTCTCATGCGAATGAACACAAACAGTTGAACTCCCTTGAAGAACAGCACAGGAAAGGAGGTGTGGGTGCGAATAGGCCCAGACACAATCGTTCTCCACTTTCTCCCCTGAAAGTGGGTTGTGGTCTCCGCACGAGGGGGGGATTTCCTTCCAGGCGGTCTCCGACGAGAGACTCACCCGTCACCGGCAATGTGCTGCACCGGGTCTTCAAGTGAGGAGCTCCCCCCGGTCCATTGCACCTTCCGGATTCGGGTACCCAATCCCTCGGTTCCCTAGGATTTCCTTCCCTCGCGGAACTCAGTGTTGGGCACTGAGCTCCGGACCTCCATTCAAGTACCTCACCCCAGGCTAAAGGTGCCTGAGATGGAACACGATCTCCAGTGGTCCTCCAGGCCTAGGCCACCCAGAGGACCGGCATGACCCACCGTCCGCAGACTAAAGGTGTCTGGGACTACGAACCCCGTGACCAAGATGGCCGGCCCCCTTTATACCCTCTCCCAGCAAGCATGGCGGGTTCCCCGCCCCACCATACCGCTGCCGAGGGAGGACAAAAAAAGGTACGGCACACAGCAATGGTTCAACCCCCAGCCCATGGCGACAGCGCCACCTGCTGGGCCGCAGGGAATCACACATCACTGGTGTCACCGCCAGATTCAAATTTACACCCGGGAAAGTGCATACCCGCTACACTAACTTTACTGTTGCCTTCAAAAAAGTGTATGTTCCCCCCAAAAAATTGAGCTTGTAACACCACTGCGCAAATACGGTGTGACAGAAAGTATTGCAACGACCACCATTTTATTCTCTAGGGAGTTAGAAAAATATACATATAATTTTTTGGGGGTTCTAAGTAATTTTCTAGCAAACAAAAAAATGT